>CM046840.1:17876007-18171390 GCA_025618425.1 Heliocidaris tuberculata
ACTTCTCTAGCACGTTTCTTACACTTCTCGATGGCTAAGTGTCCTTCATGGATTTGTTTAGCATGAACCGTCTCATAGTAGTGGGAACAACTATTTTGCTGCCTTTGAAGATGATGCCATCTGCCTTCAGAGAGTTTCACCTCTGATGTTCCAGTATTCTCTGACTCTAACTGGACATTGCTGCTTTGTTTCTGGCCACCCATCTCTGATGATGCCTAGCAGCTCTTGCAGTTGATCATCTTTCTTTGTCTCTTCGACAATCTGATTTCGTTTGTTTGATGTAAACTGGCATGCTCTTGACAATAGCATCTACATAGACTCTGATATCTTCCTCTGTTTCAGCATTCAACTCGGCATTTGGATCTACTGCTCTGGACAATGTATCAGCAGTATACATGTACTTTCCAGGCGTGTACGAGACTTTGAGATCATATCTCTGTACTCTGATGAGTAACCTTTGAATGCGTAGGGGACAGTCACCCAGTGACTTGACAAACAGTGGAATAAGTGGCTTGTGATCAGTCTCCACTTCTATTTGTTGTCCATAGATGTATTGATGGAATCTTTCACATGCATATGTGATTGCCAGGAGTTCCTTTTCGATCTGTGCATATCTAGTCTCTGCATCAGTCATTGATCTAGATGCATATGCGATCGGAACCCAATTTTGATCATGTTGCTGTAGTAGCACTGCACCAATGCCATTCTTTGATGCGTCTGCTGACAGCTTGGTTGGTTTCTTGCAGTCATAGAAATGTAGGACTGGCTCTGTATCAGAGCTTGTTTCAACTGATTCCATGCATCTTCTTGTGCATGATCCCATGTCCACACATTCTTTTTGTCTAGTAGACTTCTCAGAGGTGCTGACTTGTTGGACAGATCTGGGATAAACTTCCCTTGGTAATTGATCATACCCAAGAACCTTTGGACATCTTGCCGACATTTCGGTCTTTCCATGTTCAAGATAGCAGACACCTTCTTTGGATCAGGTTGAACTCCTTGATCACTGATCAAGTCACCAATGAATGTGAGTTTCTTGACACTGAACTCGCATTTGTCTTTGTTCAACTTGAGATTCATTTTTCTCGCAATGCTGAGAACTTCTCTCAATCTGTCATCATGCTCCTGTTGGGTAGTTCCCCATACAATCACATCATCCATCATTGTGTTGACTCCCGGAATGTGTGCAAACATTTGGTGCACTATCTTGTGATAGACTTCCGGAGCACTACAAATACCAAAAGGTAGTCTCAAGAACTTGTACCTTCCGTATGGAGTGATAAACGTACAAAGTTTGGAGCTTTCATCATCTAGTTGGATCTGCCAAAAACCACTAGATGCATCTAACTTGCTGAAGTACTTGGCTCCTGCAAAGTGTGCAGTTATTTCAGCTCTAGATGGCAATTGATAGTGTTCTCTTTTGACTGCTCGGTTCAGGTCTCTTGGATCTAGACAGACTCTGAGTTGACCATTCTTTTTCATCACCACCGCGAGAGAAGAAACCCAATCAGTTGGTTCATCAACTGGTGTGATTACATCCATTCGTTCCATCTTATCTAACTCGGCTTTGAGTTTACTTTGAAGTGGAAATGGAACTTTGCGACATGCATGTTGAACAGGTTGTGCATTCTCTTTCAATGTGATGTGGTGTTTACCTGGAAGACAACCTAGACCTACAAACACATCTTGATAGTCTTGCACTACACTTTTGCCTGTTCCCTGTTCAGTTTGTTTTTCAACATGATACACTCGTTTCACCAAACACAATTCTTCACTTGTCCGTAATCCTAACAAAGGCTGACGATTTCCAGGAATGACTAGACACGGCACCTTGTGTTTGATTCCTTTGTACTCAACTTGTACAAAACAACGACCTTTGACTGGGATAGCTGTTTCATAGTAACCTGTTAACTTCACTTTGGCTTTTTGCAGCTTTGGTTTTGGTTTCAATTTGTGAAAGACTGTCTCAGGAAGAAGATTTGCCTGGGCACCAGTATCAATCTTGAATTCAACTGACTGGTCATTGACTAGGAGATTGACTTTCCATTCTTCCGTGGATTCTTTTGATTCAACAGAGCAAATCGTGAAACCTTCTGAATCTACCTCCAAGTGCTGCAGTTCATTGACCTTGGCTACTGGGGTTCTACAACATTTAGCAAAATGGTTTTGCTTACCGCACTTCTTGCATGTTTTACCTTGTGCAGGACATTTGTCTTTGCTATGTCGATTTCCGCACCTACTACATGCTTGACTGTTAGTACGACCTTGAGGTTTCGACTGTTTTGACTTTGAACCAGATTTCTTCTTAGTCTTGCTGAAAGAATCTACCGGAATTGAGGCGTTTTCCCTGCGGAACTCAACGCTTGTGCCTGCGTTCGAGTTTGTTCAGCCGCACGACATACTTGCAACGTTTTATCCAATGTGAGATCATCTTGCCTCAACAAACGTTCTCTTAGACCATCGTCTAAAATACCACAGATAATTCTGTCCCGGATAAGACTCTCTTTCAACATGGAAAACTCACACGACTGAGCACGACTCCGCAATTCTGTTGCGTACTGATCATACTCTCATTCACTAACTGAGATCTTGTGAAAAATCTATGTCTCTCATACGTCAAATTACGTTTCGGCATGCAATATTCCTCATATTTGTCCAACACTTTCTCAAGCTTCATGCTCTCACCCTCAGCAAATACAAACGTATTATATAATTCCAAGGCAGCATCACCTATCACGTGTAGAAGCATTGATGTTTGTGACTTTTCGTCTTTTTCAGACATTCCTGAGGCAACATTGTACAGTGTGAATTTCTGTTTGAACCTTTTCCAGTTCTCGGAAATATTTCCCTTTAAGTCGAGTGGAGGAGGTTGACTGAGATTTGCCATTTTGTTTCTTTTTGTTTCTTAGCCTAGTGTACTGACTCACATGAACAGAGTAATTAGCTTAAATTTCTTTTTGTATCTTTGCAACAATTACTTTAGCTCAATTATTAAACTTTCACTGAGTTTTCTGTATGTTCATGTCCCATATATGTCACGCTTACTGCCCGTTATACTGGAAATGGCCCGGCACAGAAGAGCTATGCACTCCAATCCATACAACGACAGAGCTAACTATTATGGACATAACTACATTCACTTAGACTCTAAGCCCTCTCATCATCTCTCACATCACAAAAAAGAATTGGATTGAACTGGCCTGATTTCAATGAATCCTCCATATAGCTGGGTTGCTCAGCAAAACACTTGCTGCTGTATCCTGACACCATATTATATTCTTATAGAAGACCAGTTAGAGAGCTTGATTGAACTTATAAGATGGCATAGCTTTATTAAGGTACTGTGCAGGCAGACATCTTTGTAGTCAAGTATCCATGTGCAGATATCATACAAGTACTCATTGTTTCATAACTGACCTGTCATGAGTCATGGGTTACAGGTCATTCTATATTTAGTTATACATGCTAGTCTGTATTTGCAGACTCTGTTAACTAGCTATCACTATAGCGTCTTTCCCGCGTTCTTACACGCCACGTCTCGCTAAGCTACCTTACACACATACCTGTGCGCGCATATTAACCGATGACATCTTTTACAACCTAGAATTTGACCGCATAACCGATGACCCGTCTGAAATTTTACTATACAACCAACGACTTGTTAGTGTTAACACTTACTGATGACCTACCCCTATATGCAAAAGCATGTAATTTGGGTCTAACTGCGCAGGTCTGCCAACCGATGACGTCATCGGTTCGCTGTGTGTCATCGGTCCGAATGTAAAGTTCATGCATATGTCATCGCTTTAAATGGGCGCACATACACACACACACAGGCATCACCCTCACATATGACATGTCACAAAGTGACTTTGCAATGCAAACGATGGACCGGCAGCACACCGGCTACCGGCCGCACTTCACAGCATCTACTCTATAGCACTCACACTTATGTGAGGTTATTGGAGATAACCTTGCACTCAGTACCTTCATACTGTGAGCAATTGCCTCCCATAGGCAAGTGTGTGATATCTTGCCCATATGTGTGCAGGAGAGAAGCAAGATCACCGACCAAAAACAGCCTGAAAATTTCACTTGATCAAGATGATAAAGATCCTATCGAAGGATCTGGCATGAAATTAGATATATTCTATCATTCTAAAATGTAGAAGGAAGTATTTTCTCAAAAGTTTGCCAATTATATTGGTGTTTTTACCTCTTCAACTTACAGGTCGTGACAGGCCAAAATTGACACAGCCCCATATAGTGATGGTCCAGTGACGTGACTATAGAATCCCCATACCAAGTGGGTAGTTCCTTCGACCATGGTTTGGGAGTATAATCCACTGTTCCAAAGACCCAATGTTTTTCGCTTCTAGTCCGTTCCTTAGACCCCCGTTTCGAGGGTGGCTGCGGCACACCCCCATCTGAAAAAAATTTGAGTGCCCCCCCCCCCCCCCCCCCCCGGAGGTGGAGCATGGAGCCCCCCAGTCTGCCAGTGGAGTTAGTTAGCCCAGGGGCCCGTTGCACAAAACTTGCGTTTAATCGCAACTCCTAAAAATCAAATGCAAGTCCTTAATGCGCACTTTTGATTGGCTGAAAATAAAGTTGCGTTTGATTTTCCTGAGTTGCGTTCAGATGCAAGTTTTGTGCAACGGGCCCCGGCCCAGAGGGCAATCCTGGGTTTTAGTGGTCTAGATTATTTTAGGTGGGTTAGGGTTAGGGTTAGGTTTAGGATTAGACATGCTGAAGTTAGCAACCTAAAATAATTTAGACCGCTAAAAAAAAGTAAAACCAGGATCGCCGTCCAGAGCCAGCTGAGCTCAGAGAGCCGAGGCTCGTGCAGCGGTGCGGCCACGCCACAGCCGCCCGGCTTGTTAGCCATTGACCTACCGTACTACGTCTACGTACTAGAGTTAATATCAGTCACTTTACATGTGCAGCGAGTTTTCACCCTTTCACTCTTGATATTCAGAGGCAAAGTCAGAACAAAAACAAAAATACACATCGTACCACATATCTCATCCATATACACCAACTTTTCAATTACAAAAGTTTTCTTACCAGGAAAAAGGCAGGATATATTTTATCTCGGATTCTGATGACGTCGCGTCGTCGCGTGAGCTGCATGCTGAGCTAGCTAGCTGAGAGCTCACGTACGTTCCACCCAACGAACGTAGAGGGCGTCAACACTTTGCAAACAGAGCTATCCATATCTCTATCAACGCGCTCTGTTTGCAAAGTGTTGACGCCCTCTACGTTCGTTGGTTCCACCTTGTCATTTAGTGGAGAAAGTGGGCGGAGCCAGTTTGGGTGCGCGCGCTAAGTACGCTTGTTTGTTAATTTCGTTTTTTTATTTTTCTAAAGTTGTATTTTTTGTATGTGTGTCTCGAAACCCCCCGGCCACAAACCAATGAAATCTTGAGAAATCATTAAATTGATGAATATTCATCATAAAATGAATATTCATGAACCAGTATTTACCGATTTAACAATCAATCGAAAACATTCTTTGCATTTATATCCCCTTGAAATGAGCTTAAAAAATAAATCGATTTTTGGACAAAAAATGTAAACATTTGCATGGTTTAATAAAATGTTATTTTTAACTGTTTTATCAATTTTTTTGTTTTTTTGAAAATCATAATAGTAATTAATTTAGAGTTTACCTAGGTTGGCCACAAGGTATTTCTTCGCGTTCCATTTGTCCGAGACAGGGTATGCTGTCAGAATCAGGTAAAAGATCTTAATTTTTCACTATTTAAGCAACAAATTTGTGCCTCGTAACATTTGTTTGAATGTGAATTGTTTATGGCGTCATATTATTGTTGAAGTTATATGTTATTATAAACAGTGGAAGTGGTTAAATCCAACTTTATTGCTGTTTTATTTAATCAGCGTCGTGGTTGGGAGAGGGATGAGCTATGAGGTTCATTCTTGACATGTGAGCAGCATAGTAACAAATTCTTGCGTGCGTAGATCGACAGATCGCCGCGTCTGTCGGGCCAGGATTCTAGTTCCATGTCGATGTGGCGTAGTGTTTTACCCGTAGTATATTTATGTTAAAATGACTGTTGCACAATTATATTGTTCCTTTTAAAAAATGACCTGTATAATTTCTTGTTAACCAAGTTATCAAGGTACTAAACATAGCAAAAACTTAATTTTACCAGATCTTTTTATTTATCTCCAATTTAAACTTCTTGGATTTCTGGTTGAAATGGAGGCTAGTTGAATTTCAATTAACTTGAATTTTATTTCCAGGCTTTCATGCGCTGCTCCCCTCACCAGCACAGCTCTTCCCCACAGGACTAGCCCCACACCTACGAAAAGCAGAGATTGTCAGATCGCAGTTACACAAACCTACCCACTCCAGAAACGCCTCTTCAAAATTGGCAAAAGCCACATGACCACATGCCCTCTCTGCAAGGAGGAGGAAGAAGACGTGCCTCACTTCATCTCATCCTGCCGCTATCTGGAACCACAACGCTACACACTCATAAGGAATTGCAAACCAGAAACTCCCATTCCTAGAAATTTCCCGTAACCTAGAAAGAGAGAACCCTGTGGCCTTCACAAAGCTCATTCTCCTACCAAACCCAAGTCCCTAACAACCCTTACCCTACAATTCATCCTGCAGATTCACATGCTACGTGCATCATTTCCCAGGACTAATCCCCCACTCACAAGACAAACACAGGACGTAAACTCATCTAGCCACACTGCAGCGAAATGCTGCTGATCTCCGACCTCAACGGAGGAAGAACAAGAAGAAGAAGAAGCTTGTACTTTATATAGGGGTCAGGCTCATGTCATTGGGGGGGGGGGGGGGGGGGGGGGGGGTTAGATGTCTTTAGTAATAACACTTCACTTTCCTCATTTTGGATGGCTTTAATGTAGCGAGTTCGATGGAATGTCGCAGAATCATATCGTCTCATTTTTTTTTACTTGGTTGAACTAAAAATACAATTACTTTTATCATATTACAAATATATATTATTATTATTATATATCTTATATATATACAGTTTTTTATAGTGAATGAAGTGTCTGTTAGACTTTACACAAAAAAAAGGGGAAAGATATGAGAAGAAAAAATAGATAAGAGAACAAACACCATAATCCTTAATAGTCTTTTTAAAAATATCATTAGGTCCTATAACAAACTTGCAATGGAATTTTAACAATTTTCACATCTTTTTTCAGTTTCCGTCAGAGAGAAAGAAGAATTAAATTAAAAAGAAAGAGGAAAGATAAGAGAAGAAAAATAGATAAGAGAACAAACACCATCATCCTCCCCCCCCCCCCCCATCCCATAACAACACAAAAAACAACAACAAATGAACAACTGGCAGAAAAACAAAGCAAAGAAAATAAAAAACAAAAAACAAAAACAAAAACAAAAACAGGGCCCCATTGCATAAAACTTACCATTTACGGCAACTTTGCCATCAATGGTAACTCCCATGGAACTGACCTTGATTTTGATTGGCTGTTGAGTGATGTTACCATGGTAGTTACCATTGATAACAGAGTTACCATTAATGGTAACTAAGTTTTATGCAACGGGGCCCAGAACAGAACAAAACAAAAACGGAACAGCCACACCAACAACACAAATACATAAGCAAATAAACAAAAGGGGGGAAAAGGAGAAAGGAAAAGGGGTATAGGGTCCAGAAGTTATGCCTCCTTATCCTAAGTCTCAATGATCATTATGAGAAACTAAATCTCATACAGTCAGTGAACATATATTTGAGGGGGGGAAAAGAAGAAGAAAAAAGATCACTGACAACATTCCAAGGCTTCCCCGATTTCTTTAAATGGATTGAAAGAGTACCATTACTTTCGGAGCTTTTTCTGATAGGCAATTTCCATGAAGGACCAATGTCATCAGATTGTGCTTAAAAACAGACCAAATATATGATGGTTACTAGGAGTAATACTGCGTATATATATATATGAAGGGGCAAGACGCGGCAACTTTGCCCCCCCCCCCCCTCTCCCTACAGATTGTTCAGCCAAAATGAGAAAAAACTATTTTAAGATATATAAATATGTTGCTCTAACAACCATATGAATAATGGATAATGAATATTTTTCCACTACTTGATTTTCTGTTCTGTCGCAATGTGATCTCGAAAACAGGTTGTTCAGCCAAATTTCAAAAATTAAGAGAAGATACATGTATAGTGGCAGCGGGAAATGGGGCAAATATAATTGGAACAATGATGAAGCCCTGGAACAAAGTAAGAATTCTGATATGATGAAATGAAAACAAATCTGAAGTGTATACGTATTGCTTTTTCTGGCTTTTTGTGTGTGTGTGTGTGTGTGTGTGTGGGTGTGTGTGTGTGGGTACGCGTGCGCGCGCGTGTGTGTGTGTGTGTGTGTGTGTGTTTGGGGGGGGAGACTAGGGGCATAGGGTCCCGACTTTTACAAGTACCTGAAAAGTGCCCCTTTCTTTCTGATAATTTTGAAAAATGTTGCCCGACTTTGTTTAAATTATGGGCATGTTCTGCCTTACATTTTACTAGACAGATATAGTACGGGTACTTGTTACTATATAAAACCGCACTGATTTTTAAAAACTATATATGGCTCATTTTGTAAGAAAAAGTGGGAAATGTAGGTAAAATAGGTTGTGCTCATTACAAGAGGAAGGGGAGGGGCTATAAGAGGGGGCACTTGATATCAGAAGTTAAAAGGGACATTTAATTTGATATCAGTTCTGAAAAGGTACACTCATATCAGTTGGGGAAAGGGCACTTGTTATACAGAGCAAAAGGGGCATACTTGAAAGAAGCTGCTCTTTTAACCCAGAGTCACTAGCGTACCCAAGGAAAGGGGGGGGGCAGACGGGGTAACCTCACTAGTCATACTGGACCGCTATTCATAAGGACCACTTATTCATAAGGACCGCTATCCATAATGCGTGACTAAATGAATAGCGGTTTTGTACGAATAGCGGTCCTTCTGAATAGCGAGCAAACCATGCATATATAGACAAATTTCCTCGCTATTCATAAGGACATCCATTCATAAGGAACACTATTCATAACTACTCAATATGGACCGCTATTCATAGCGCGTGGTAAATGAATAGAGGTTTTCTATGAATAGCGGTTCTTATGAATAGCGAATGGACCTGGGGCAGACTGCCCCCCCCCCCCGACAACTTTTTTTTTTTTTTTTTTTTTTACTTATCAGAAAATTCTGGACTCCATAAAATGTGATACCCCCACCACTGAGTGACTTTTGGAGCGCTAGGGTAATTTTTTTTTGCCACCTACCCCCCCCCCCCCCCACTGAGCGACTTTTTGAGGGCTGGCAAAAAAAAATTGTTGCTACCCCCCCCCCCCCCCCCCCTTGACAGTTTGACAAAATTTGTCCCCCGTCTAAAAAATCTTGGGTACGCCACTTACTGCCCAGAGTCATGAATCATTAATGACATTGAATAGTAAAAGGTTGGCAGACATGACAGGTGCCATGCACAATGGTATTATCGTTTTCTGAATTTCACCTGAATTAAAAACCTGAAAATCTAATTAAATATTCAGAGCATCAATTTAAGAGCATTAACCACAGAAATGTCACAGGACTTATCCAAAAATAAATTTTATATCCTTTAACTGAGCAATGTGAAAGTCTTATTCCGTCAAAACTTGAGTTATTAATGATCAAAAGTGTTAACCTACTTTTTTTTAATACCTATAGTACATGCAACCAATTTTTGCATTTGATATCAAAGAAACCTAATTAAACTATGTAGGGTAGGCCTACCACACAATAAACTTTAAAGATTTGATTAAATTTGAAAGAAACAATGTACTAAATCTTGTTTTGATCTTCATTTTTATTGCAACTTCAGAAAATCATAACAGTGACAAATTTTGAGATAAGTCAAAATGTCACAATTATTGACAATCTCAAAGCAGTTTCATGGCAATTTCAAGGCAATTGACAATGTTACATAGCATTCAATATGAATTTTGTTGTTGTTTTTACTTAAAATTTCCTGAGGGCATTATCATACACATTTATATGTTCCATAGTAATTCAATGAAAGGTTGACTAGTGATAAAGTGCCGATAACTTGATAATAGATGATGAAACGCCCCCCCCCCCGAAAAAAAGCTAACAAGCTAATGTAATTTACATAGAAAGTGAACACTTCACCAAAAAAGTATCTCATCACTCTTTCGAGGAGACAAATTTAGTGAAAGTGTGAAACTGTCAAGAGTCCCTTGATGATCATTATGAATTTTAACACCATGTTTGATAGAAATTTGTGACATTCCTTATATATGTGTATAGTTTTGCATTTCCAACTTCCAAAATAATTGCTGCGGGAGCATGTTACTGAGAGATATACAGTGCATCCAAGAAAAAACAAAACCTTCAAAGAAAGGGCTACTGTTACCAAACTATGTGCTCTAAGACAAATAGTTATTTTTTTCACATAAAACAGAAGTAAGCTTTTGAAGGATACCTTGATGGCGTCCATCCGTATATGATGTACCAAGCGGGGTCCGCTCGATCGATATTCATAAGAACCGCTATTCATAGAAAACCGCTATTCATTAACACGCGCTATGAATAGCGGTCCGTATGAATAGTTATAAATAGTGGTCCTTACGAATTGAGGTCCTTATGAATAGCGAGGTAATTTGTCTATGGTTTGCTCGCTATTTAAAAGAACCGCTATTTAGTCACGCGTTATATGGATAGCGGTCTTTATGAATAAGTGGTCCTTATGAATAGCGGTCCTTATGACTAGCGAGGTTACCCCCCCCCCCCCCCCCCCCATTTACTTTTTACATGTCATTTTCTAAACAATGCTGCCTGGTATGGGATTTAGAAAATTACATGTAAAAAGTAAATGGTACTTTACATCAATCACATAAGTATAGCACAAAGGTCACATAAGGCATAAAATATGATTATGGCAATTTTCCCCCTCAGCCATCAAGGTATCACCTGAAACAGGGGTGTCGATCCGTGTTCATGATTTGGGGGGGGGGGGGGTGGGGGTGGAATGGGCTATCCCCCCCCCCCCTCCAACGCAAGGGACTTTTTCAAAAAAAATCTGTTTATAAACTTGCATTTTTGGGCATCCTAAAATGGTTTAAATTATTATTGTTTAAAGTCAAGGCACATAAAACAAAATATATATAATCATAAAGATATTCAAATATGTGTGTTATAAATTATTTGTAAAGGCAGGAAAAAGAAGGCAGATAGACAGTTTGTTGTTCAATGCTCGAAGAAGAAGTTTTATCAATAGTACAATTTCTTGGATATTTTCGCATTGAAATTATGGCATTTCTTATTTCCTTACTTCTAATCATTAAAGAATATGATGGCATTTCAAGATCAAACATAATGAGTTTGGATAATTATTAGTTTTAATTTAATTTATCATAATTATTATTTATTTCATCCAAAAATATTGGGGGATGATAATACAGGCCATCCGCCTCCTCAAATTTTGTTGGGGGGATTTATACCTACCCCCCCCCCCCCGACCCCACCCCGGATCGACACCCATGTCCTGAAAGTATAATACTTCCAATTTAAGGAAAATAGAGAATAATTGTCATAGTGCACATACTGTGGTCACAGCAATCATTTGTTTTAGGGTTTTGTTTTTTCGGAGACTCACTGTACAGTAAAGGGATCTCGTTCAATTATAATGAAATGTGGCTTAATTAGAATAAGTGCAAGACTATTTTTGTTTCTGTGAAATCGAAAGAAGTGCAGATTGGGTGTTTTGTGGGGGTTGTTTGAACAATTCACAGCAGAGCACTACAATCTTCGACCTGCTCGCCATTGTTTTGCATGTAATGTCAACGTAGTCTCTGGTAAGTTTACCTACCCAACGCTGTTGGGCGCCCTTCCCCATGAGGCCACTTCCGTTACATAAAAATAGGGGGAGTGTCCTATCTTCCTTTTACACGATCTTTGGTATACTAGTAATATGCAGTGTGACAGAGATCGATGAGTGTGACCGGATCCGCCAAAAATTTAATTATTCATATTAGGGACCAACGAAAAATTGTGCTAAATTACTATACTAAATTATGTTGGACCAATTGGAACGGGTCATCAGCGTTTCGAGGTGTCTTTCTACTAAACATTCTCTGACAAGCAAAACAAATGAATAAATAAATACATAAATAAAAGAACGTTTAGGGCCGTCTTTTTACTCAAAAATTCACTGACAAGTCACTGAAAAAAAAATCTATAGAATTGTGCTATGCCAGATTGTATCAAACTATGCTAGGAATAATGCTAGATGTTAAAAGGGTAAAAATTATGCCAAAAAGCATAATTATGCCAACTCTACGGTATAATTCTTCCTCTAGCTGGCCGCCCCCCAGGTGGCATTGTGGGGGGGGGGGAAGGGCGGGGTAGGCTACTAGGGAGAGGATGGCAACATCCTCTCAATCATTTTTGTCGCCAAGCCATAATACAGATTTTCTAATTATCCAGCTATGAACTTAGCAATCGTTGTCATCATTATTTTAAAAAGGGGTTAACAGTGATTGTCACCAGTACATGACAAAGCCTTACCATGGTATAGTATGTCAGGGGCGGCGGAGCGTCTTTCAAAGTTGGGGGGGGGAACCAGCAAAAGGGGCACTTTTGGGGAAAAGGGGCACCTATAAGGGCTGAACATAAAGAGAGAGAGAAAAAAAAGACTATTTTGTGACATTGGTATTACCCTATAGTCTAATCAATATACATGTAATTATTATCAAGCATCACCTTCTTCCTTTTTATTGTGGTTCTGGTCATTACTTCAGCTTCCTAGTAGCAGTTGTGTGTAATGGTCTAACGATTATGTGTGAGAGAGCGAAGCGAGCGAGCAAAAATTATCTGACTTTTTTCTAATGCTGAAGTCCTTGAGTTGTACATTATTTAAGGCAAAATGATAACATCAAATTCATTTGGGGGAATGTCGAATGATCTTTTAATTTGTACATTAACCCTGTCGTTTTCCTTTAGGATTACACTGATATATAACATACTTTATGCAATCTACTTGATTTCATTATACAGTGTGTCCCATAAAAAAGGAAAGCGGATTTCATGGCAGAAAGTTTCTATCATAACGGAATGGGCTCGCTCATATGCAGCAAGTTGCTGCCGCCTTCAGTGAGAGATTTCAGATCACGACGTTCTTGCCATGCCTGCGAAGTCTACGTTATGGAGAATCATAAGAAAATATCAGCAGGGAGGGACGAGCCTCAATGTCAACAAGGGTCGATGTGGTTAAAGAAGAATTGCCATATCGGAAGAGAATGTAGTAAAAGTAAGGCTTGTCATCCATGAGTATATAGATCTGTAATTTTCAGCCTATTTATACCCCAAGTCCCCAACCATTTCTAAAGTTCCTTTTCATGCCCCACGTTTGTGAAAATTCGCCATTGTCAGCTGCTAGTTCAAAAAAGCTGAATGACTTCTTACTCAACTATCCACTCATTTGGGCAGAAATCAAGCATGTTTTCATTTTACTTGTTCTCTAGCATACATTATTGATTTTCTAGGCATGGCATTGTTTGTTTGACTATGCTAACCCTGTATGGTATAGTAACATAAACAAGTTAGAACAAAAGAAGTTGAAAATTATACAGAACAAAATGGTGAGATTCATCAACTGTTCTGGTCCAAGAACTCATGTTGGCTACAGCGAACTTTCTAAAGCTGGTTTTCTTGAAGTTAACCAAAGATCAAAACAACTCGTATTGCATCACGTGCATAAAATATATCATACTAGGTCAAATCATTATATTCGATCCAACTTCAATCTTGTTACTGACTTACATAATTATGATACAAGAAATAGCAGATTCAACTTTAACTTACCAGAAAGAGTAGGTAGCATTGAAAATTCGTTTTATTACATTGCCATCAAACATTGGAATACCCTTCCTAATTATATAAAGGAAATAGAAAACTTTGCTCTTTTTAAGAGGAAATTAAGGGAATACCTATCACTTGAGAGTCAGAGGAGAGAAGCAAATGACATGGTATATGATTGAAATTGCCAGAAGAAAGAACACTTTTCTTTTCTCTGCCAGGTTCATGCTGTCTAAGTTTGTATATACTTTTGTTTTTGTACGTTTTAGAGATTCAACATATTCTTTATTATTCTTTTTGCTCCTCCTCCTCCTCCTCCTCGTCATCATCATCTTCTTCTTCTTCTTCTTCTTCTTCTGCTTCTTCTTCTTCTTATTATTATTATTATTGTTGTTGTTATTATAATCATTATTACATGTTATAAATGTTGTTTTTGTTATCATTTTTAATATTCTTGAAAAAAAAATTCTTCTCAGTCTGTAAATAATACAAATTGAACTAATTAATTTTGTATGTTGGGGACCCCACTGGAAATAAGCTCTCGAGCTTTCGTGGGTTATCCTGTTCAAGCTTACATAATTTTGATCTGATATTCTTTTATTGTTGTATGTTAGAGGCTTGGCAAATAAAATCAATCAATCAATCAATCAAGCTGTCATATGAAAGAGAAAATAATGAATTTTTATGTGATGTTTTCCTTTTTTTCAATATGAATACGCTTACTACCCTAAAAACTCACTCAAATTTGCAATTTGTGCGTGCAAATGAAATTTTGGTACCACCACTTTCCATTGTTTTAATTCAATCATGCGTGAATTATGAATAATAAGTTGTGCATCACATGAAAGAAGAGAAGCAGAGCTTTTCATACATGTAGATCTCATCTAGGAAATTATTCATTATAATAGAAAAATTTTGCCATGAAATCCGGTTCCTTTTTTCTGGGACACACTGTATATACTGTAAAAGCGAGCGAACGTAGCGAGCAAGTTATGGGGACATTTTCATAAAATATTACCCTAACTTGGTGTAAATTATTGGTGGAATGAGAAATCCTTTGCTGGGGATGGGGCATTGTGCCCCTTTTGCCTCCAGCTCCGCTGCCTGACATGATTGTAGTTAGTAATATGCATGGGTACTTGTAAAGCCGCACCGATTCTTTGAAGCTATAAATGATATGGCTCTTTTTGTAAAAAATAACAGTTGGAAATATAGGTAAACGGGGGCACTTGTTAGAAGAGGAAAGCGCTTTCATGAGAGGTGGAAAGGGACACCTATAAGAGGTGAAAAGGGGCACTTATGAGAAGAGGAAAAGGGCACAATATCAGAAGAGAAAAGGTGCACTTATCAAAAGGAGAAAAGGATACGTATTAGAGAGACACGGTGGCAATTATCAGATTTGAAAAGGGGAACTTATCAGAAGTAAAGAAGGGGCACTTATCAGAAGGGGAAAATGGGCACTTATTAGAGGGAAAGGGGCACCTATCAGAAGTAAAAATGCACTTATCAAAAAAGAAAAAAGCATATATCAGAGAGAAAAGGGGCAATATTTAGATTCGAAAAGAGACACTTATCAAAAGAAGAAAATGATACTTAATATTAGAGAGAGAAGGTGGCAATTATCAGATTTATAAAGGGACACTTTTCAGAAGGCAAAAAGGGCACTTATTATAGAGAGATAAGGTGGCACTTTTCAGAAGGCAAAAAGGGCACTTATCATAGAAAGATAAGGTGGCAATTATCAGATTTGAAAAGGGGCACTTTTCAGAAGGCGAAAAAAGGGCACTTATCAGAAGGGGAAAGGGCATTTATTAAAAAGGAAAAGGGGCACATTTAGTAGTAAAAAGGGCACTTATCAGAGGGGGAAATTTTCAGGGCATTTTCAGAAATAAAAAGGGCATCTTATCAGAGAAAAGGGGCATTTTCAGAAATAAAAAGGGCACTTTTCGGAAATTTGAAAAAGTTGGGGGGGCACTGTGCCCGCCTGCCCCCTGGGCGCGTCGCCCCTGAGGGATGTGTGTGTGTATATAGGTTGACCTATTGACCGGGTTTTCCCCCTTTCACGAACACGTTGAATTCATGGGTTAATGACGTGTGTACATGCAGGAGGTGACTTGATCCCTGGCGCGAATCTAGAGACTAGCTGTCACAGAGCCTGCTGCGTCTGCTGATAAACAGGAGAGGGGCACAACCATGGTACATGTATGCCTACATATGAATTATGTTTTTCGATATTCCGACGGCAGTCTTTAGGTTCAATCATCCCCACCCCAACTGCTGCATGGAGACAAACGTACGCCCTTGCTCAATGGCCACGTGCATGTTACCGTGACCCAAGAATTCGAAGGATAAAAAAACTGATGTAAGGTCAGGACTTTTTTTTTCACCAATTTCATTCTATCATGCTTGTTTAAAAAACAAAAATTACTCGGTTGCTGCCCTTGCCCACTTAATGTTTCTTTTATTCTTAGCATTATCAGAATCTTCCAGCTGTCACACTTTGAGATACACACACACACGCGCGCGCGCGCGCGCGCGCACCCACACCAGGAGCCCCCCCCCCCCCCCCCCCTTCTGTGTGTGTATGTGTGTGTGTGTGTATGTTTGATTACTATTTTAAAATGATATTTAAGGACGTTCCACAGTTAAAGTCAAATCCATGTCATTTTCACCAAACTTTGCATACAGTTACTTTGGTCCATGAGAAGCCCAAATACGCATAGAAAATTATAGGTCCATGTGCTTACTTTTTTCTATGGGACACTGAACTGTGCCATGATTGGGTGTCAGGTAGAATGACGTCATCGCAGGTTTTTGGACATTGATAGGCCTCAGAATTCCCAATGTCATATACAAATCCCCATTATTCTGTCAAAATCCATGTCATATTCGTCAAACTTTCCAGATTTGTAGAGAAAAGTATACTGAAGGACGAGAAAGTTTTAAAAATGGGGGTCAATGCCCTCCTTTTTATGCTAGCAGCGCCCTCAGTTGGCGGAAAAGGTCAAAAACTGGCAAAAATCGTAAGAACTGGCTGAGAACCTGTCTAGGAATGGGATGGGTTCGAAAAAAACTATACTGTACATTCAAAATCCATGTCAGATCCGTAAATGTTTCCATATTTGTTGAGAATTATATACTGCAGAAGGAGAAATTTTAAAAAATGGGGGTCCATGCACTCGTTTTTGTGCTAGCAGGGCCCACAGGTGGCGAAAAATGTCAAAAACTCGCAAAACTCGCAAAAACTGCGCATGGCTGGCTGGGAACCTGTCTGGGAATGGGATAGGTGCAAAAAAAACTCTACTGTACATTCAAAAACCATGCCAGATTCGTAAATTTTTCCAGATTGGTAGAGAATTATATACTGCAAAAGGAGAAAGTTTAAAAAATGGGGGTCCATGCACTCGTTTGTGTGCTAGCAGTGCCCTCACGTGGCGGAAAAAGTCAAAAACTCGCAAAACTCGCAAAAACTGCGCATGGCTAGCTGGGAACCTCTCTGGGAATGGGATAGGTGGAAAAAAAACTCTACTGTATATTCAAAATCCATGCCAGATCCGTAAATTTTTCCAGATTTGTAGAGAATTATATACTGCAGAAGGAGAAAGTTTAAAAGATGGAGGTCCATGCACTCGTTTCTGTGCTAGCAGGGCCCTCAAGTGGCGGGAAATGTCAAAAACTCGCAAAACTCGCAAAAACTGCGAATGGCTGGCTGGGAACCTGTCTAGGAATGGGATAGGTGCAAAATAACTCTCCTGTACATTCAAAATTCATGTCATTTTCACCAAAGTTTCCACATTTGTAGAGAAAATTATACCGAAGGAGGAGAGAGTTTGAAAAAAGGGGGTCCTTGTACTGGTTTTTGTGCTAGCAGCGCCCCCCCCCCCCCCCGCATTTTTATAATAAATAATTTTGCAAGGTTCCCGAAAATCCTGATATTTTGGTAGCGAGTCGCCTGAATATCCTCATATTCGGGCAGCAAGGTGCCGGTATACCAAAAAGTGTTTAACATTTTGTACACAAAATATAGAAACAAAATAACCCTATTTCAGGTGTAAGGAGGGATATTGAAAAACAATGGATGATTACAGTGCTTCAATTATTCCATTTTTTAAATGAAAAATTCTAAACCTCGCACTTTGAAAATATATCGGAATATGGAAGAAAAGGCGGTGCGGGGATGTGCTTGCATGGTCGGGGGGGGGGGGGGGGTAGGGCTGTAAGCAGGTAGCAAGCGTGCGAAATGGACCCATATTCTTGTGAGGTGGGGCACCTCAGAGTGTTTGCCCCTCCCCCTTCCCCAGGAAAAAAAAAGTAAGACACCCTTACTTTTGCGCACCTGTTCACGACTACTAGTATTTCAAACATAATAATCACGGTAACGACATAAGCTATAGTTGTCTATATTTTACACACACTTTCGAACCAGTGTATAAAAAAGAAGGAAATTGTAAGTCGTTTTGAGTGACATTTTATTAATTATTCTATTTGCTCATGTCTTTGACTGTAGGGATAATGATCATTAGACAATCATATGGCATAGACAAATGATTCTTGGGCATATATTTGACTTTCTTTCTCCAGCTCTCTTTTTGTGCTAAGGAATTGTATTACAATGGGAGGTAGATGACCATGACTATGAATTCCAAATTACATCTACCATGTCTACCTTTCATTTTTCCTATACGACTAACTTTGCCTATAGAAAGTTCATGAGGGGGCATCGAATGTTATCTTTCAGCTCAAGGTAGTTAATATTTGGTATATATATTTTTTACAGGTACGGAATTATTGATTTCATCTATTTTCACCGGGTTCTTGTTACTGCGCACACTTGCGAACCCATTATTAAGCATTGTGTTTAATGTGCGTATCCATTGTCTTAACTGCGCGCAATACTCTCCCGGTGTTGTGATGACGTAACACAACCAGCCAGGATGCGCAGCTGAGGTGCGCACAAACATAACTGATGAACGTCCTTAAAATGGACACGGACATGGAACAAGACAGTGATTTAAGTGTAAAGAAAATGGACACGGACATGGAACAAGACAGTGATAGCTGCATATCCCCTGTTGAATTTACCCCCCCCCCCCTTTTTTTTTTTGTGTGTGTGTGTGTGTGTGTGTTCTCCTCCTCATTAATTTTCAAGCCCTTTCTCTCTTCTGAATTCATATAGACGCCTGGTTTCCTTCCTGGGTCATTTCCCCCCATTGGTTTGTACACAGTCAATGCGTCAGTTCACCTACCCAACGCTGTTGGGCGCCCTTCCCCTGGCCCTTCCCCTGAATAGGAATCCCCTGGCCGTTACCTCGTAGAGAACTCCGAAAAAACTGAATATGAAAAAGCAAGAATAAAGGACAAACTAACACTGCATTATAAAAAATTGGAAAATTTCACTCCTTAAAAGGAGTGAGGCGTATAATATCAGACATATAAATATATATATTTATATATTTTAGTATCTATATATATTTGCTTATATTATTATTTCTATATTTAAAAAAAATACTTATTGAAATTATTATTATTACTATTTTTACTATTATTATTAATATTATTATTATTATTATTATTATTATTATTATTATTATTATTATTATTATTATTATTTATAATAAATGTATTTATTTATGTCTTCTCCTCCTCACTCCCTTACTTTCTCATTGATCCAACCACTTTAATTGTTAGCACTGTGTTTTTATTATTGCAACAGTATGGTTACAGAACTCCACTGATACGAAATTCTATAATAAATAATGTAAAATGAAATCGAAGAATTGAAAATGCACTGCATGTAGTTTATCCTATATATGTGAAGATAACAGTTTGACTTATCATGTATACTATAGGTTATAAAGCAGCACCTTCACCTTTTTTCTTATCTATCTTTGAAAATCTTTATTCAGATTGCAGATTATGCATTGTATTATTTGTTTTGGATTAAATTATGTATTTTGTTTACAATGTATGAAAAATAATGTCTCTCTCTGTACAATTTTCTTGTCTGAATATCTGAATAAAGGCAAAAAAAGCATTAAAAAAAAAAAGTACCCTGTACAAAATCGGGAGAGTGTCCTATCTTCCCTTTTCACGATCTTTGTAGTATACGCACCCTATGATACGCACAGAGATTCTATGGGTATACCCTATGGGTATACCATACATACGTGCACACTTGGCGTTTCATACTCGATAGCCAGCTAATATAGATTGCATAAACGTTTTAACTGCGCTAGTACTAGACTAGTTGTTAGCGCTTGCATCATCAGAGTACGATACGTTATACCAGGGAAGTGGTTATACCGACCGTACCGTTAGGGGAACTAACTTAGGCGCAGCACGGTAACATAAAAAAGACTTCTATTCTTTTTAGCTAATCAGTCGTCAGTCTTTGACCGATTCAGCTTATCAAGACAGCCATGGCTGGTAAGTGAAGTGGTAATAGAGGCATTCTCGTCATCCAAGCCACCGGTAGCTTATTTCCACCGGACACTTTTTTTGCGTTCAAAACATGTCCTACTCCTATAATGAAACGAAACTCCCTCTATCGATGGCGCAATTATGCTTCCTATATATCTCGCAAGCTTATTGGAGGGAGGGTCTTCAAGCGGCTAGGCGGAGCCTGAAAATCCGTGCCTCCTTGAAATGAAAGCCCATTGGTGGATATCAGCTAAAATGCGCGAAGTTCTCTCAAACTCTCTGTAACTTATTGCGTTCTAGTACACACGGCACGTGCATTAATTCACTTCACTGTCTATATCTGGTCTTCATCGAAGCCACCCCTGTGTACAAGTCTATGGAGAGGGTTTCATACACTTGTACACAGGTGTGGCTTCGATGGCGACCAAATATAGAGAGATCATAATATTAGGTTGTGAGCACTTCGGCTGTCTATATCTGGTCTTCATCGAAGCCACCCCTGTGTACAAGTCTATGGAGAGAGTTTCATACACTTGTACACAGGTGTGGCTTCGATGGCGACCAAATATAGAGTGATAATATTAGGTTGTGAGCACTTCGGCTGTCTATATCTGGTCTTCATCGAAGCCACCCCTGTGTACAAGTCTATGGAGAGAGTTTCATACACTTGTACACAGGTGTGGCTTCGATGGCGACCAAATATAGAGTGATAATATTAGGTTGTGAGCACTTCGGCTGTCTATATCTGGTCTTCATCGAAGCCACCCCTGTGTACAAGTCTATGGAGAGAGTTTCATACACTTGTACACAGGTGTGGCTTCGATGGCGACCAAATATAGAGTGATAATATTAGGTTGTGAGCACTTCGGCTGTCTATATCTGGTCTTCATCGAAGCCACCCCTGTGTACAAGTCTATGGAGAGGGTTTCATACACTTGTACACAGGGGTGGCTTCGATGGCGACCAAATATAGTGTCTTTAACGCTATTTTTTCAGCAGTATTTAAGTGTTATATTATTCTTAACGATTGATATTTGTTAACATTTTATTTCATTTTTAGGAATAGGTAACTGTCTGAAAGTGGCAGAGTGGTCTTGAAGAGGAGGGAAATGAGGGGTAGATGGAATAATTAACAGGTTAATTACCTTCATTTCACATTATTAGCGGTGGACAGTTCGAACAGTCCACACTTATGAATATTTTTGGTAGATGGATTTTACAGTAATAGTTAACTTTCTGAAAGTGGCAGAGTGACGGAAATGAGGGGTAGATAGAATTAACGGGTTACTTAGGCTACCTACATTTCATATAATTAGCAGTAGACAGTTCGCACAGTCCACACAAGTTTCTCTGAAACAAGTATTATGGCGAGCATTATATAACAGAAATTTCATGACAGTTAAAATAACCATTCTGAACGACTATACCACCTAGGGTAATTGTCTGAATGATGATTTTTATCTCGAAGAGAAATATGGGTAGATAAATAGGTTAATTAATTACCTTCATTTCGATTCAAATGTGGTGGCGTACTATATTATTGTGCTGCATAACCTTGCAGTCATGACGGAATAAAGTCTACTATTATACCCGGCCCCAACCCCTATATAGCCTAGGCCCTGGCCTCGATCGATCGAGCAGTGCTTGCTGCTTAATCGCAGAAGTACTTACAAAGTCCCAAGTCACACACAACGATCTCACAGAAGCAAAACTGCAGTCCCATTGGCGGAGACTCAGGCATGCGCAAACTCTTCGCCAATCACCGGCATCCCCGAGCGCGGCGCCTCCCATGTAAGTGATCAATCTGCAATCTCATTGGCGGAAACTAGGCATGCACAAACCTAGTGCTAGTGGGACGTACGTATGTAGCCGAATTGAAATCTGTCAATCATAGTATATTTCAATTCTCTGAAAGTCACGAATGTTAGTTACTAAGTGAAATTTACCGCAGTGGCATGCAGCACGGTCAATTACACATTGCAAGCTTATGATTGACGAAGCAACTAGCGAATCCATTCATGAGGTTGAGTACATGCAGCAAAAGGCATACGGCTTCATGAAACATGGCAATGATAGATTACGCCAACTGATTTGGTAATAAATTAGACCAATCAATAAATCCATCACGTTCAACAAAGTTGTCACACTTTGGAATAAAACACTTTATTTTATAAATCCCGTCTTGAATTAAAAATGAATGATTATACTGTTATCTACAATGCTCAAAGGCGCAAACTGTCTCATTTATTTTACGATGCAATACGCCACATGACGGATTAAATCGATGCAATTGTATATAAGAGCATGACCTAACTGGAATTCTGCCCTGTAGGGTCATTTATTGCTTTATTTCGTTTAACACACTCATATCCCATTTTCTTTTCTCCTTTTAAAAAGGCTGTCGTTCGTGACTGTACAACTTCCACACGACAATTATATTAAAAAAAAAAAAAAAAACGTACAAAAATATTCAGACCAAATCCCTTCATTTCATCATAACATCACGATATTAAATCAATGATTAGCCCAGTTTGTTTTATACCAGCGTGCTTAAAAATGAATGGTCATTTATGTAAAATTGAATATTTATTTCCAATTTCCTTTTTTTTGTTTTTGTTTTTATAGAGAAAGAATTTTCACGCTGTCTCTCATGCATACTGATTTGAGGATGAATGTCGCATGACGGATTAAACCGATGCTGTAGGCCTATACTAGTTATCAAGAAAACTTAAAGAAATATGTATAGACCTAATAATATTCGAAATTTTTCCCCGTGCTAAAAAAAAGGTTTTTATTTAAACCGTTTATAACACACTCGCTATGTCTCTCTCTCTCTATTCTCCTTCATGATCTGTGTTGTTGATGTGATCCAAACTAAACACAATCATGTTATAAATGAAATAGTAGATCTAAACGAAAAACATGAACTTGGTATTCCACAGGGTATTCATTATTCGTCTTACGTCATAATACAGCACAAGGTCCACGACTTACGTCACAATAAAACATTCTTGTATAATATGGGCCTAGGCTATAGGGGTTGGGGCCGGGTATAATAGTAGACTTTATTCCGTCATGACTGCAAGGTTATGCAGCACAATAATATAGTACGCCACCACACTTAAATCGAAATGAAGGCAATTACCCTATTTATCTACCCATATTTCTCTTCGAGATAAAAATCATCATTCAGACAATTACCCTAGGTGGTATAGTCGTTCAGAATGGTTATTTTAACTGTCATGAAATTTCTGTTATATAATGCTCGCCATAATACTTGTTTCAGAGAAACTTGTGTGGATTGTGCGAACTGTCCACTGCTAATTATATGAAATGTAGGTAGCCTAAGTAACCCGTTAATTCTGTCTACCCCTCATTTCCGTCACTCTGCCACTTTCAGAGAGTTAACTATTACTGTAAAATCCATCTACCAAAAATATTCATAAGTGTGGACTGTTCGAACTGTCCACCGCTAATAATGTGAAATGAAGGTAATTAACCTGTTAATTATTCCATCTACCCCTCATTTCCCTCCTCTTCAAGACCACTCTGCCACTTTCAGACAGTTACCTATTCCTAAAAATGAAATAAAATGTTAACAAATATCAATCAATTGTTAAGAATGATATAACACTTAAATATTGCTGAAAAAATAGCGTTAAAGACACTATATTTGGTCGCCATCGAAGCCACCCCTGTGTACAAGTGTATGAAACCCTCTCCATAGACTTGTACACAGGGGTGGCTTCGATGAAGACCAGATATAGACAGCCGAAGTGCTCACAACCTAATATTATCACTCTATATTTGGTCGCCATCGAAGCCACCCCTGTGTACAAGTGTATGAAGTCCTCTCCATGGACTTGCACACAGGGGTGGCTTCGATGGATACCAAATAAACAGTCTTTATGGTACACATTAATGCAGAATATTACTATTATTATTACTACTAACATGACTTTTTTTGGGGGGGTCTCCATCGAAGCCACCCTTGTGTAAAAGTCTATGGAGATGGGTTCATACATTGATATACAGGGATGGCTTCGATGGAGACCAAGTATAGAGTGAATGATTATCATAATGGTTCTGATTCTGTTATTTTATTTAGTAATTTTATTGAGTGGATTATATGAGAAAGGAAGTAATTTATTGTACTGGTGTTGGAAAAGAAAGGTCTTTATGACTGTCGTGTGAAATCATGTCCTACTAGGAAATTATTGTATCAATGGGAAATTACGTGTTGAAGATAGGTCACCGCTTTCGGTTCGTCTGTGTAGGAGTTTCGCATCGAGAACAAAAGACTTCTTTTGAAAATCACTGAAGCCGTAATTTCTTTGTAATGTGTCTGCAAATGTTGGCAGGTATTGGATTAGGTCCCTAGTGGCTTCGTGCACGATATGGCCGTAATAGATTTATTTAGATCTAGATCTACTCCATTATGTAGCCCAAACAAAGGGCCATCTCTAAATCCAATATTGGAAAGTGTCAAACATTCACTGTTGTTGCAGTTAATTTCCATGTCTAAATGGCATTCTCGTGAAATAAGCCACCCCGCATTCACTTTGTGCATGCAGTTTATTGCGTGTAAATGTCTATGAGGGTTCACATCCTCCATTGACTTTTCACGGCAGTGTGTGTGTACACACTCGATGACCGGTGGCTTATTTCACGAGATGGCCAAGAAAATATTCAATCTTACATGCACCTTAGATATTCATTACTGACACTACTGATACGTTTGTACACAAAATCTGCCTGAAACAAATCTATGCCTTCATCAGAAATTAAGAAAATGAAAATTTATGAGATTTTCTGTACTGGGCAAATGGAAATTAAACCGAAAATTCTGTCTCTCGTTCATTAGCCTCTTAAACTAAAGGGATACTATGGTGGGCCTGCATGGGCGATTTCCGATGAGAGAGGAAAATATACTTGGAGCTTCGTGTTACTTTCGATACAAGGACTTCCATCACACATGCTAAACGTGTGATTCATATTGGATCACCTCTGAGATACATGTAGTTCGGTGAAGACCACTCATGGGCCCTTGGCCTTGCCTTTGTAGGACTGTGTCCAACATTCACTGTTGCAGCAGTCAAAAACAGACAATAAACTTGCTCTAAGCAAGATTTAATTTTCTTCAATTTGCTAATTATCTGATTCATGGACTCGTCAACTCTTACTGTGCCACAAATTAGCTGGATTCAGAATTGAAAGTGAAATTTTAAATAATTATTTTCCTCTCCTGTAAGGCTGTATGAATGATCTACCCTGGCCTGCTGATACACACAAAAGCTATTGAAGCCTATTCACCCATAAAAGCTAGTCTGGAGTACAAGGTTATCTTCAGATAAGCTTGTACATGTATAAGTGGGTGAAGACTGGCTTGTGTTTTAAATTTCGCGCGATGGGAAAGTAATCAAACATATGGAAAAGTAATTACAGAGCCAGCTCTCTGGTACTGGTAGAGCCTGGGGGGGGGGGGGTAGTTAAAACAGTCAAATTGGTAAGTTGAACATATTCGTTTAAGTATAGAGCCCAGGCCTGATCTATTTAATTTATAAAAATATTTTTAAAAATAGAAATATAGACCTCTACATATTTTTTACAACTACATGCCGACTGTTCGTCGGCTATCAGTAAGTTTGCACAGCAGAGTGATAGGAGCATTTCTGTCTCTAAGTGGAGAGGCGGCCCTATCCAAATGAGAGGCGGCCCTATCCAAATAAGAGGCTAACGAACGAGAGACAGAATTTTCAGTCTATGGGCAAATGGGAGAGGAGCTCACAAGATACGTCACGGCCCGGGTCGCCAATTTGTGTTAGATTAAAATTACAACTTCAAAAATTCATAACTTTCTTATTTCTTATCGACTCGTATTATGCTCAAACCTTCACTAAAGTTAATCAGTTTCTTTAAACTTTCTGCTTCTTTACACTAACTTGCATGGAATCAGGGTCATTTCTTCAGATAAGCTTGTACATGTATAAGTGGGTCACTCCCACATAGACTATATGTGAAATAGGCCTAGGTCTATGCAAGGTTATTGTTACTAATGTTAGATAACCCTGAATCAGGGTGGACTTTTTCTTAAACTTAAGGGCCCCTGCCATCCAAATGGAAGTTGGTACCTGTTGGTGTGCAATCATACATACATCTCATATTTTGATATTTAAACTTCTAAATAGGTCTAGTCTATGTTTCATAGGTTTTAAAATATTTTTGGAAATAATTTTCTAAAACCTGCTAAGACCCACCCACTTTAAAAAATCCTCCAGATCACTTTCCCCCTGTGACATCATCTGTCAATCATCAGTCAGCTAAAAAGCTAATAGCGATTTTGCAAGTGAAAGTGGTATTTAACTTTGTTAAAGCTGACACCTGTTACAGTACAATATAGGAGTTGCTATTTCAGACATGCTGTAGCATCAGCAGCCAGCAGGAAAACAAGGCAATGAGGAGGTATTGTATGAAAGCATGCAATTCTAGTATGAGCATGTGCTGAGCATGGGGGAAATTACATATCACTACCGGGGTATCTATTCTACAATATAAGAGACAGTGGTCCCCCAACTCAGCACATACTCATAATAGAATGGCATGCTTTCATACAATACCTCTTCATTGCCTTTGTTTTTCTGCTGATGCTACAGCATGTCTGACATAGCAACTCCTGGGGCCTGTGACATAAAGAGATACAATCAATCTTACGATCAATTGTAACTCTTCAGTACATGGTTTGCCATAGACTTACGATTGATATCAATCGTAAGATTGATTTATCTCTTTATGTTGCAGGCCCACAGGGGCATGTTGGTATTGTATGTTGTATTGTAACAGGTGTCAGCTTTGACAAAGTTAAATACCATTTTCACTTGCAAAATTGCTATTAGCTCACTGATGATTGACAGATGATGTCACAGGGGGAAAGTGACCTGGAGGAATTTTTTTAAGTGGGTGGGGCTTAGTAGGTTTTTGAAAATTGTTTTTAAAAAAATATTTAAAAATCTATGAAACATATCTAGAAGTTTAAATATCAAAATATGAGATGTATGTAGACACACCAACAGGTATCACCTTGCATTTTGATGGCCGGGGCCCTTTAAGTTATGTAGGTCAGATACATATTCAGTTCTAGTGCAGTATTTCAGTCACTGAAGACAGCAATGGAAAAATATTTTTACTGATGAACTTTCCTCAACAGAGATTTCTGAAGAACAGGTTGCTGGATTGAGGGAGGCTTTCAACGCAAATCCAAAGAATATCCTAGCTCAGAATGCTGCCACCAAATATGACCCTCTTGAATTCTGTATCAATCACAGAGCTACAGGACAGAACCAGCATGCCTACACACACAAAGTAAGTCCTATATAGCCACAGTAGTACAGGGGAGCGTTTCATCAAGCGTTTTGTCAGTGATTTTTATCCGACAACTGTTATAAGCTACTGAAATCCTTGCATCTGATTGGCTGAGAGCAAATTTGTCGGTAAAGATCACTGACAAAACGCTTGATGAAACGCTCCCCTGATCACATCTATAGTGAAATCTCTCAACATCTCTGATCAAAACAAGGCTATCTCTTTGGCTGGAATTCATGAAGGAGGTTTATCTTAAACATTGATTTCAACCTCTGTAAGCATAGTGCATTTTCTCATGTCCAATGAATATTATTATACTCTTAGTTTAGTCCAAGGTGGAGGTTTAAAACCATATTTTGGAGCAAATCTCCATCATGAATTTGAGCCAGTAAGTCTGGAAGAGTTGATGGACTGTGTAAAGTTCATGGGAGCTCTTGCTTAATTTACTGTGACAAATTTTTGAGTCTTTCTGTAGGTTTTTTTTTTTTTTTTTTTTTTTTTTTTTTTTTTTTTTTTTTAAGCCAGATGTCATTCCCACATGACAAAAGTAGGCTGTGTTCATAGCCTTAGCAAGGCTAAAACCAGCCTCCATCATTGCAAAAATGAATTCCTTTAAAATGATTCAAGAAACAAATACTAATTGGTATTACAGAAATTCATTCCACTGTGTAAAAAAAAATCCAAATTTTGTCAATATGTGGAATGATTCAGCACTAAGTAGGGGAAGTTTTCCACTGTGGCAATTAAATTTGAAAACCCCACAGAGATTATTTCCTTATTGGTAATCTTCATAAATTCAGAATGTTTGATCGTTTCAAGTGAACTTTGACTAGTCAATTCTCTCATTCCCCGCTGCCTAGAACAGGAACTACCCAGTTCCCACATAAGCAATGTGTAAAAAGCATTTGAAGTACGAAACCTTGAAAAGTTGGTTATACATGTATTCTATTCTTATTCTTTTCCTTTAGGTAGCAGAGGCCAAACCCATGACCAACCAACGCAACTCTGGGCGCTGCTGGATCTTTGCCTGTCTCAACACCATGCGTATACCATTCATGCGGAAACTCAATATAGAGGAGTTTGAATTCAGTCAAAATCATCTCTTCTTTTGGGATAAGGTGAGTTTTATCAGAGGTAGATTGGTCCATCGTCAATTTGTCCGTTATCCAGTTTGCCTCGTCGCATTTCATCTAAAATGCGTGCTATTCTCCATGAGATCCAAGCATCATCATCATTTTGTCTTACTTTTCAGTTATATATTGCACCTGCTTGAAATGCATTGAAAAGGAATATATGAATGAAGCCCAGAATTCATCAAGATGACCACTTACATGGTATTGCCTTACATTGCAGATTTTAATCTGTGCTTTTTTACGTTCTTTAATCTTACTCAGAACTAGGAAATTTCTCACTTTATTTTGATCTGATTTCAGAGCTAGGTCTGTACTACTCCTCATCAGTCTAATAAAATGAAGTCAAAAGAGACTTATACACGTAGATACCCTAGTCTTTCTACACATTACTTTAATTTTGTTTGTTTTGCTTCTTGGTACCAGATCGAGCGCTCTAACTACTTCCTCACCTCCATGGTGGAGATCTTCAAGAAAGACGAGCCTGTGGAAGGTCGTTTGGTCAGCTTCATGTTGACCTGCCCAACCAACGACGGTGGTCAGTGGGACATGCTGGTCAATTTGGTCAACAAGTATGGAGTGATGCCCAAGAAATGCTTCCCAGAGGCACACTCCTCAGGGGCATCGCGCAGACTCAATACAACCCTCACTACCAAGGTATCCCACGCATGTGCTAAAGTTTCGAATTTATTTGCGTTTGTGATGTCTGTATTGGAGATACGTTTATTAGGTAGATTTATTATTCTGCACATATAAAGCCCACCGCACACTGTATGATCCAATTTTAAAATAACTGCAGAAAGTCAAAATATAAAACAGAAATAAGAGTGGGAACATCTTCTTTGTGTTAAAGGTTTAACTGATTTTATTTTAAATTGAAGTTGAAAGTTCTCGTAAAAATTTTCAAAGTGCTCAGCAAACAGTTGTATGTATGTTGTGTCATAGTGATATTTGCGTTGTTCAGTCCAACAAATGCATGAAGGAGACATGCTTGATCATAATTATGAACCCGACACATACTTGTAATTAGCTTGATACAGGCCAGTGTTCTGCAGGTATTACAGGTACTTCCAGTTTCCATACTGATCACATTGCCTGTAGCCCCATGCAGACATGAATGGTAAAAAAAGAGAAAATACTGCCAAAATTTTGTGTGTGTAAATGAATGACATCAGGCAATATTTTTTTTAAGGTAAATAAAAAAACAGATTGAAGTAGCTGTTCGCCAGAATGGCCTCATGTGTACCCACTGATTTGTGCATCAGAGGATACAGAATGTGCATCACAACATGCTTTTCTCATGGAAGTTTACCACTGGGTAATTTTTTTTAAAGTCGCTCACCAACTCATGTCTGAGCAATCAGACTAGGTTCACCTAGCCATAGGCTGCATTTTATTTACAACCTTTATTCATTACCATGTGACGTCTTCTCTTTGTATGACAGCTTCGTGATTATGCCAAGGTTCTGCACAGTATGGTGGCAAAGAAAGCATCAGACGCAGACATTGAGGCCAAGATCAAGGAGCAGATGTCCGAGGTGAGATCATTAGCATTACACTTTGATTTAGCCAATTAGCACCTACTTATCAGTTAAGCATCTGTGACATTGAATATTTTATGGATTATAGTTTTAGTAGGCCACCATGGCAACCAAATTTGATCAAATTTCAACTCCTTCAGTGATGCCCATCACCATGAAACATAAAATAGCTCTCTGCAATGAAATACTTATTTTCTACAGGCCTTCAAAATTTCAAAACTTGTCAAATGTCCATCTGTGACTAACCGATCAGGCTCTCATATATGCCCTGTAGCCATTACTTTCAGTCAGGTACATGTATGCTGAAATGATGGCCCTCTGTAGAACACTATTGTCAATACAGAAACAAACTTGGGGAATCCCTAAAAGTAATGCATGCAAGATATGCCAAGCAAGAACCCATACTTTTAACACTATAGCCAGTGAAAATTTGGGGCCATTTCAGCAGTTTCAAGTAGTTTAACTGGTACATGCCTTTGGGCCTAATGACTTGGTGACACAGTCCCAGGTTTTTCACTTTTTAAACTTGTTAAAAATGCATATTTGATGAAACAAATTTAAATTCTAGTGGGTCAGTACTGTAATATTACGATTTTAAAATAACAAAGCATAGTAATAACATTTTTAGAAATAATGGAATATGCATTGAGACATAATTTGTTGATTTTCTTTTTTAACTCTTTGCCCTGTGCATTATGAAACGCAAGGCTGTTGAATTATTTTCAATAATGGCGATTATTTTCAAATAATCACATAAATAATGGCGATTTACTCAAAAAAATCCAATGTAAACGACGACCGAAAGCTATGTGTATGAAGAATGCATCGGTGCACAGGATTAGAGCGTGCATGCAGTCATGCAATTGAATAGGCGCTATTTCTTTTGTTCGTGTGGAGTGTCGACTGTAGTCGACAGAAGCGAGCCCGTGCTGGTTACGGGAGTTGGCAGTAGAGGGAAAACAGTTAATAAAACACCATTGAGGTATATTTTTGTTACTGTTTTTTTTTGTAACAGAAAACATGTCTATTACACCTTTTAATTTCTTGATGACTTATTTGTGAAGATCATGACTGCTATTTGTATTCATTGAAAGACATTTTGATGCCTGGCTCATTTCACCTGAACAGTCATGTATACAATGTATTGTGTATTGGTTAGGAAATTCAAAATCTGAACAAAGTCCATAGTTCAATTCCTTTCCATATTTGAATACTATAAATGATGTAGACTATTCAATTCAATTCAAGACTTTATTTCAGAGTCAACTGCACAGAACAGAGGTCCATAGAACAAGGTTAACAAATGTAACAAGATTGAAAAATACTAGTACACGTAAATATAGAAAAGAGAATACACACACTGAATACATCAACTAGAAGTCTACAAATACTGTAGCAGAGAACAAAAGAGAGAGAGAAACAAGACTGGAATATATATACATGATATACTAAAAGAATGTCAACCATTTCCAACATTTGTCAGCAGGCTACTGAGCCAAAATTGCAAAAGGTCTGAAGAGTACCTGATACTGCTAAGCAATGGATTGACTACAACATTTATAATACAATTTATAGAGTTGTCTAACCTCTGAATGAATCTAAACTGAGATTTCTCAATACAGCCTGACTCAGCAAATATTTGACTTGCACTGAATTATCTGGGTACCCTTAGCAACATTCCCATGGCGTCATTATAGGCCACAGTAAGCCTCTGCATACTACTCATCTTAAAATTACACCACAGATGAGCAGTGTACAGTGGCGTAAACTATGCCCTGAATAATGCCACCTTCACATATTGGGAACACATATGGAATCATTGTACATGTATACTTTTTGTATGTTACATCATATACCCTATTCAGAGATTTCAGATTTGGCACTTTGAGTATTTATTTACCGAAGGGGGTGGGGGATCAATTTCACATCCCACCTCAAGATCTCTAGAGCCGTAAGTAATGCATTTTAGTGTTTCTATCTAACCTCATTTTGCGAAATGAATCAGGATGTGCCGAGATGGCAAAATGTCACATTTCACAGTCCAGATGCAGTATCAAATGTTCAACTGTTGTGCTAACCTTGCTGACACATTTACTATTACACTGAGGTTGTAATCACAGACAATGTTGTCAGTGAGAATATCTAGCACCTCATACAGTCTTATTTTTTCTTGTAATAGATCTTTCGGGTCACAAGCATCTGCCTTGGTATCCCACCTGCCACCTTCACCTGGGAATACCATGACAAGACCAAGACCTATCAAACCATTGGACCAATCACACCCAAAGACTTCTACCATCAACATGTCAAGCCTGTCTTCAATATGGATGACAAGGTAATGTGGTACCCTGATGCACCAACACCAAAAGCAACTGGTACCCTGCCCAACACCACTTTCTGGTCACTTTTGATTTTGATGTAACTTCTAGGGTGGTATTCTGAAAACTATGTTGTCTTTTAGTATCATACTTATCATATAAATCAAGATGTATTTAAAGTGGCAAGTTCATGCATTGTGTATTCATTGATTATGCCTTGACATCTCTTCCTAAATGTTCCTTGTCGACATTGCAATGGATGTTAACAAAATTTCTCTCTTACTGTTCAGGTATGCATGGTGAATGACCCTCGACCTAAGAACAAGTATGAAGAGATGTACACAGTACAGTACCTAGGCAACATGGTGGGTGGTGGAAAGACACTCTACAACAACCAACCCATAGATGTACTCAAATCTACTACACTCAAATCCATTCAGAATGGAGAGGTAAGGCAGCAATTTAGATAATGACATTTACTTCCAATTTATTAACTGATATGGACTTTGTGGCAGATTAACCCTGTGCTAAACAAGTTATCCAATGAAATATACTACTACTATGAAGAAGGAAGATACTATTGTAACACCAGGGCTGGTATTCAGTTCAAGACTTGGATGAAGTCAATATTGTAGTCAGCATTTCACTTGGCTAAGTAAAATGGCTCAAGTTTTATGCAGATCATACCTAAATATTGCACTTTAGCAAGCCAACTTAAGATGAAATACTTACTATTAGCTATTGTGACATGTCTCATAGAAATATGCATGCTTACTTTACTTTTGCACAGCTTGTAAAGACCTACATGTACATACTAGAGGCCATCCAGTCAATTCTTTCAAAGAATTGACCTATTTCTGTTCGCCAGCCTTCTTGGACATAGTATAAAATACTTACCCCCAATATAAAGCTGAATACCAAAGTTGGCTAAGTATTTTCTCTAAGCAACAAAACTGAATAAGATACTAATATTTCTGACTTCAGTATTGATTTGAATACCGAAATAGATACTTATTCAACATGAAACATATAAAACAGCCATTTCTGCTGCAAAAACTTATGAATTGCAAAAAATTAGCATTTAGATTCATCTATTGAATGGCATGAAGCTTTCACACATCTGGACCTCTCAAAGAATTTGCAAAAATCTCTGGCTTACAGTAATAGAATATGATAATCTGCATTAAGTTGATATGTTACAGTTATTGATCATTCCAGCAGATGTATCCTTTATTATTATCATCAGCAAAAAAATAGTGAAATTCAGGATATCACGGTTTATCTTCTTTCTCTTGTTGATATTACAGCCTGTCTGGTTTGGATGTGATGTTGGTAAATTTTCCACGAGAAAGACGGGTATTCTAAACACAAAATGGTGAGTGGTCTTTGTTGTCCATCATTCCAGGCTTATCTTTCTTTCGTATCTTGCTTGTTATTTTCTTTGGAATATCATGAAATAGTATATATTACATAGAATGCTTACTAGTTAAACAGGAAAAGGATATGGTTCAGGTTTGAAACAGAAAAATTCAGATTTCGTATTCGCATGTTCTTGTAGATAAGTTCTCAGCTGATTGACTTTGAAATAAATTCATCCTTGTGAAAGGATGTTATATCCTTTTATGAAGCATCTTTTATATTTATCTTTTTCCCTTTATGTTTGATTTTTTAATTTCAGCCTGGACTATGAGTTGGTGTTTGGTATTCAGAGTTTACAGCTGGACAAGGCAGAAAGATTGCTGTTTGGAGAGTCATTGATGACCCATGCTATGGTCTTCACAGGCGTAGCAACAGATGTGAGTTAAATGAATTACTAGGGGTCCTTTGTCACTCGTGTGTGTGTGTGTGTGTTTTGTCATCATCATAATTGCCATTGTCAATATCCTCACCATCTTCAGTTTTATCATTATCTTCCTAATCTTCGCCAGCATCATCATCATCTTCATCTTCATCATCATCACCAATATCTTCTTGTTATTATCACTGTAATAATCACTGTAGTATCACCATCATCGATATCATCTTCTATCACTGTTACAGTCACCATCATGATCACCATATTATCACCATAACTACTACCACTATCATCGTCATTGTCGTCAATATAATAATAATAATAATAATAATATTGGATATTTTTATAGCGCTCATATCCACCATGAATGGTGCTCAAGGCGCTCCAATATTACCCTGGCTCTAGCTAGGCTACCGATTTCGGCGCTCACAGCATTCAAGGAGTACATTCCTGCCGGTACCCATTTGACACCTGGATGGAGAGTGGCAAATATAGATTAATTTCTTGCCAAAGGACAGTAGTGCCGCGCCGGGATTCGAATCCACGACCTTCCCATCTCCAGTCAAGTGTTTAAACCACTCAACTATGACACCTCTACATCAATATCAATACGGATATCATCATTTCTATATCATAGTAAATATAACTATTGATTGTCATTGTCATATTGTCATCATCATTGCCATCAATATTATTGTTATCTCATCATAATCATCATATGATGATTAATTCTTCATATTTCTTTTCCTTCCTGTAGGGTGCAGAAAAGGAGACCAAAACAACGAAATGGAGGGTAGAGAATTCCTGGGGTGAGGAAACAGGAGAGAAAGGTAAGATGAAGCTCAAATTTCTTGATTCAGAAATATATGATCTGCTTAGAGCATTGTAACCATATTAACCAGCTTTTAATAGTGAGCCCCACTGTAGGAAGACCATCTGTCTGTAAAGATCATATTATTTTTTTTTTTTCATTGGAACATGTGATAAAGGAACCAATACATAAAGACAACCTTTCTTTCACCCTTGAGTGGTCTGTATATACAGGTTTCACTGTATTGGGCAATATTCTTGTATTTGAATGATAATTCAATTCATATTATGTGCCATGCAGTTCTATGATTTGTCAACTAAAGGCAGTCTTACATTAAGATAAAAATGGAAGGGATTGATTATGATTAATCATCTAGATTTTTAATCTTTCATGTATTTTGAAAAATGGGGAAATAATTCATCGTGGATTAATTGTGTATTAAACATGTATGACTTCTAGCTTTTCATAGTCCAACACTAGCAACATAACGGACAAAGAGAGTGGACAAAATAAACAACAGCTCATTCTACCCTCCACAACTGCTCTGGTAGACAAAAGAACATCCCTTCATTGCTATTATGTAACATAAGTAGAACAGGTGAATACCAGTATGCATGTGACACCTGTTCTACATATTTTTACAGAACAGCAGTGAATGGATGTTCTTTTGACTACCAGAACCATTGTGAAGAATAGAATGAGGGGTTGGCTATTTTTTCCATTCTATTTGTCCGTCATGTTTCATAGTGTAAGATGCGACACCAAGCATAAGTAATCCTTACTATCTGTTGTTCTAGGTTTTTATAGGTTTTTATTTTTGTGGCTGTAGTTCCATTGAATGAAGGGGAAATTATGAATTAGTATTACTCTTCCTAGAACTATATACTACTTTAGAAAAATAGGATATATCATCTGCTGAGAGTGAGAAGAGTGTAAACTCTATGTAAAATGGTATTGGTTAAGCCCTTCTGTTTCTCAATTGAACATCCTACATGCACCCTAGAACATTCATTTCCTCAAGGGGTATTCCAATTTCAATGTTAGCACCTGGAATCTCCAGGTTATTTGAGTCACATAATACAGTTTATCAGTCTGTAGAATATCGTTTTCCAATATTTATTTAGACATATAATCTTTCAGTTTATGTAATTTTGTATCTGAAGAGTTGAAAATCCTGTGAAAACTCCACCTTATTCTCATCCCATCTCCAGGCTACCTTGTGATGTCAGACGATTGGTTCTCAGAGTTTGTCTTTGAGGTGGTGGTGGACAAAGCCTACGTTCCTGCAGAGGTTCTAGCTGTCCAGTCCAAGGAACCTATTGTCCTACCTCCATGGGATCCTATGGGAGCACTCGCACACCCTGTGTCATCCAAGCTCTAAATACAATGTAGGAGTGGTCCTAGCATGTACATGTGTGACAAAAGTGGCGGCATATATTTTCAAATTCTTTCCAATAGATATAAAATAGAAATAGTAGTATTAAACTTGGTATGTACCGAATACAGAGAGACAATTTGTATGTCTCATGCATCCCTTTGACTATTAAAACTACTGTTACCTAGGAATCCTGAAACATTGAGAATGCCTATTTTCATCATATTGTAAACAGAGAGATTGGTAATTGACGATAACAGATTTAAAGCTATGGAGTGCCAAATGGGGAAATTTGATATAGTTTTATAACAGCATTGAAGGGCAGACACCATACATATGCAATATATCCAAAGCAATTGTCTGTTGTTAACAAGACAGTCTTATATTCCAATATATTTCCAAACAAATGAATACGGGAAGTGCTGCCATATATATGGTATTTATTTTTGGTATTTTTGAATTATTGAATCTTTGTCGTAGGAAAGAAGCCAAGAAAGATGTTCAATCAGGAATATTTGTATATGGTTAGATTGTGAATGTACTCATTTTATACCTACTTTTTATGAAGTGATATATAGAGCATTTGTGATGACTATGTACGAATATTTCACCACTCTATAGCTCAGTGATATGTGGTATTATTACTTTACATTTTTGGTGAACACCTGGGCCCTCTTGCATAAAAAGTTGCACTTAAACGCAACTCAAAAAATTAAACGCAAGTCCAAAATACGCGATGCTGATTGGTTGAAAATCAAGTTGCGTTTAATTTTTTGAGTTGCGTTTAATCACAACTTTTTATGCAAGAGGGCCCAGGATAATATATTATTGTAGGCTCGCTGTACATCTCCATTTTAAATAGCTCAGTGATATATGGTATTATTGCTCTATTTTTGGTAAACACCTGGATAATATATAATTGTAGGCTAGCTATCCATCTCCATTTGAAAATAGTATACATCTTTGACGAGTCTAACTTTATTTTATTGATTTTTTGAACACCATGTCTGTTTGTTTTTCTAAACAAAAACTTTTAACCTTAGCATAAGGACTTATTTTTGAAAAATGAAATAAAGATCATATTTGTAGAATCATTTATACAGAAAACAATACCAAATTCCGTTATGAAAATTACATTCATTGAATAAATTTGATAAATGACACATATATTAAAAAGATATAATAGGTATGCCTAATGGCAGTGTATACTCCTTGATTTTGAACAAAGAAATTCTTGGGTTCTACTGGAACTCATTGATGGTAGGCCAGTTCCAGACATTGGTCTAATAGATTGTGAACTATATGTAAACTAGCAGTTTAACCCTTTCAGGACAGGAATTATTTCAGGGCTAAATTGATCACATTTTGATCTTCAAATTGGCAACAATAATATTTTTCTTTCAGTGCTACATGGTTCTAATATGGTGTAATGTCTTTGAAAATAATACACATGGTTAGGAATTTTGTCCAAAAGTTGAAAAAATTGCCATTTTGGATAAAAAATAAGGATTTTGAATCTCTCAATGTGTTGCCAATTTAAGGATTTTAAAACTTATTCTCCTACTCAAAATTCCTGGCATCAAACGCAATATGGTAATGCAACAAAAATGGACATAGTGTGTGCAGAAATTTTTGCTCTTTCTACTCATGTATCTGGTATATTTTTCAGGGCTCTGAATCAAAAGTTATTGAACAAAACCACAAAATGTGGTCAATTGTCTCCAAAGGGTTAACCATGACTTTTTTCTTCTTTGTGCTGTATGAATGTATATGTAGACCTCTTGCCTTGATATCAAAAAATGAAGATCTTTCCTTCTGTAGCAAAATATTAAAATACTGTATATCACAATCAACATTTTAAGGTGTACATCCGTTTTACATGTGATTTTACACGTCTGTGCCTTCTTATTCTCTCTCTCTCTCTCTCTCTCTCTCTCTCTCTCCCTCTATGTGGTCTAAGTAAAAATAGATGAATTATGACACAAAATCATTGCTGTGTTTCACATGCACTTTTACTTTAAATAACAAGGTAATTTTTTACAGGAATCATTTTTTTAGTGAGTTGAAATCCTTCCTTTACTTAATGTGTTAAAATTTAATATTACACTTTTTTTGTCAAGCTTGATATTATGTGTTAACACCAATAAATTGTTACTGCTTTTCTAAACTATATGTTTGAGTTATTCTAAAATTGTAATACTAATTTGTAAACTTTTGATTTCCTCTGGTAATTTGGGTCATATAATTTCTATTTTAGTTGTCGTTGGGTGAATGGCTTTGTCTGGAATTTTTTTTAATTTTTTATATTAATTGCAATATTATCTGTATTTTGTACCACTTTCCATTTCCATATACAGATAATACTGGCTATTTAGATGATAAATGTACATGTAGAGGTACAGATTGATTATGTAATAGTACATTTTATAGAATTACTGATAGAGGATATTAGATTTTGAGCAATTTGTAAATACCTGTACATGTATATGTGAGATTCATTGGAGTGTTTTCCTCCGAAATAAATCCAGTACGAATTCCACTAGATAAGTTGTATTCAGTATCGTTTGTTCTTAACCCTGCCCCCTGCCCCTTTCCTTCCTTCCCTCCCTTCCTCTTCTCATCTTCTCTTGTCTCCCCCTCCTCTTTTCTCCCTATCCTAACTCTCTTTCTCCCCTCCTCTCTCCCCCCCCCCCATTCTATTTCTCTCCCTCCCCCCCCCTCTCTCTCTCTCTCTCTCTCTCTCTCAATATTATGAAAAACTTGTGTCTAGTATTAATCTCAAAAAGAATGTACTGAAATACATGTATATCATAAATACACACAGATAAACAATAGTACTTAAATGTATTCAACAAGGGCTATTTTATTATAGACATATTTTTTTAATGAAGTCTTGTTCAGAGTTGTTAAACAGATCACTGATCACTGACGTAAATGTATTGCACAATAAAAAATTCAAACCAATAACTTGCACACCTTAGCCAGCATTACATTTAGAGCCAATTTCAAAGTACATATTCATTTGTTGCTACAAATGTACCTTTAGCAAGAACTGAACACGATGGGACAGATTTTCCTTATTTATGTAGTGGGTTTCAGATGAAAAGTCTGCTCATCTCTTCAAGTTTGCACCTCTTCAGACATCACACGTCTAAAACAGATCCACAAAACCTAGACCCATGTCACATGCCATTCATTATTTCAAAATAAACCTCCTGTGCTTGTATATTTAATGACTGAAATAATGGACACATTACTGAAGAAACTTATCCTTTTACAAGATTGTTAAAGGTAAGGTTTCTCCATCAAGCCCTCTTAAGCCTTGTTTAAATATGCTGCATTAAACTGCCAGGGCAAAATAAGCATAATGCGTTTCACATTTCTGTATCTCTTAACATGCAGATAAGAAGGGAGTATGCATAGCACCTATGTTGCATAGTTACTGTTTGTCATCCCAACTTGCCATTCATTTCCATGCAAGAAAAAACTGCAGCGGTGAACGAGCCTTATGAGTAAGCTTTTCCCTGCCACCACACTTGGTGTTATAAAAGAGGTATTTCACAAGATGTGCATACCACCCAGACGAACCTCTTTCATTAACTAATGGTATATCCCAAAAAGAACTGGGAGGCACTTTGTGCACTTCATACTCTTTTCAAGGTAATAAACTTTCACATATTCAAATGAAAATCACACAGAATGATATCTACCAAACGATTTCGGTAGAAACTGTAAAATGCTGAATAACGATCTGAGAGCTAGGAAAATCAAGATGATCGTCTAGATCTTTGTGCATATATTACCTGCAGTCCCGTAATTGCAAACATAAGATGTGCTGTTCAGTGATTTCAAGCATATCTATTTTTGTTTGTTTTGGTTCAATAATCCATCTACTCCATGATAAACAGTTGAGAATTACTATACACTACAAGTAGTTTCAAAATTTCCTAGCTAGATTTCTGGCTCAGGCTGCTGTCTAGCTCTGTGTCATGGGTTGTACGATCCCAAGATCTGAAAAAAAAATTCATCATTTACACAATGTAGGAGATCAAGAGCTTTACTTAAAGTAGATATTCATTGATTTTTAAAACTGACTTAATTTTCATTTTTGCGTAGGTGAAGCTTAGACCGGACAAGTTTGTCAAAATTCGACGCTTGCAAACATTCGAAGTAATGATTATTATCAATTACAAATTGCTAAAATACAGCCCCGACATAGCACCTGAACAGCTCTCCGAAAGCCGCTGAAATGTGTGACGTCAAAAGGAGGACGTTAATTGCACAAGCAGACGATGTCCCATAACATCTCACATATTTTCAGTGCCTGTTTTGTCATCTTCTCCTCAGTTACTTCACTTCACTAGCATTAGTCTATTATGTTTAATCCATATATTGCCTCACTCTAAACCCCGTGCATGGGTTTATTTGGATGGAAAATGAAGCGTTACAAGAATAAAGGAATCAGTTGCTTGTTAACAAAATAGACGCCCTTTCATTCACAGCTGCATACACCGCTGGACGTTCGGCGTTGAATGAGGGATAAATACCGTCCTTGCAATCATTCAGCGGGCTTTTCAATTTGAAAGTGTGGTTTCTTTGATTGTTCATTAACCCTCATCCTATATATTTACAAACAAAAGATTTCAGTAATCAGAATCTGTTTCATTCCCATTTTAGAATGGTGTGAAATATGGGCACGTTTGAATACACTAAATTCTTTATAATTTGAGAAATAACTGCACTGCACTTATGTTCATTCTTTATGGGACGTCGTCTGCTTGGACAGGATTGTTCCCTTTATTGACGTCATTGAAACATTGTTATTTTTTTGGCGAAGCGCTTGTATATCGCAGATGCAGGGAGGTAGTTTTATTTGTATTATTGTTTAATTACCTGATATGTAGTTGACTTTAAACTGATACGATTGCTATCTGTTAACTTGCCAGTTTCTAGTGATACATTATTTATCATATTTGTGATTTTCTTTGAATGTGTACTTTAAGAATATTTTTTTGAAAAAAAACGTTAACTTTCTTTGAGAGGAGTATCTACATGTACCTTGCAAGTCCAAAAGTATGTTCTGAAAAATTTTCATAATGGAAACATGTTTATTACATATATTTCATCTTAAATAAGAAGCAACACCCTACAAATGTCTAGGTACAAAAATACACCTTTCTCAATATTTCTTAAGACAGAGCAACAAATTATATATTGGGGAAAACTAAATGGAATGTTAGAAGTACAAACAATGAGTATACAGTGTGTATTGAGGTGTTATAGTAGATACATCTATATAAGAGTCAACTGTCTGCAATAGTCATGTAACTCTGATTCTCGAGACGTAGATTGTGTCATGTTTACAGAGGCAACCTATCAATTCAAATCATTTTTCATTTGTTACATAATTGTGGTTTTAACGAGCAATCTGACAGTACTGAAAATCACTCAAAAATATCACTTCAGTATAGGCACAGACGCATATTATAATATCATCTGTTGAGAACCAGAAGGGCATTAACTCTGTGTTAGAGTCTACAAGTTAACGCCCTTCTGACTCTCTGCATGCTACTCTTTAAAAGAGTTTTCAGAACAAGCATGTATATCAAATTTGATCATTTTGGACACTGGATGTCAATGTAAATCAAAGCAAAGCTGAACTCATTGACATATCATTAATTCTTAACTAATGTAAAATAAGTTAACAAAGACTTACATTAGTAAACTGGGGGGGGGGGATAATGCATTCAATGGAATATTCCATTAATAATAGCTGTTTAATAGTATGTATTGTATCAGTAAACATACAATGTGAGCAGCAACTCCTTGGCCTGTCTTCACAAAACAACAACAAAGTCTGCCTCTTTTCACTGTGAAGGGCTGTAGATTTATATTTATATTAGAATGAAAAACAATATATCTCTATATTTACACTATAAACGTTAACCCATTGACTACTAATTCCCATGGGCTTAAAGGGAAATGAAAGGCAACAAACATTAGCCAATAATCATGTAGATAATTGTCAGCCTGATAGAAATATCTTGAAATTAGTCCTATTTGATTATTTAAGAAGGAGAACAATGTCTCAAAAAGTTGCAGTTTCCTTGCTGTACATTATCCCATGGGGGCTGCCATTTTCTTTAGAAAGTAATGTCAGAGCCGTGTTATTTGTGAGATTCCCACTGACCTGTATACTAGCTATGATGACACTCATGATCACCTGTGGAATGCCCGACACAGGATTTCATCATAAAAGACCATTTTTGAAGTCATGTACATTCAAATGAAGGGATTTTTATCTTGTCAAATAACTTAATTGTGTCAAGATATTTGGCTCAGCTGTTTCATGGGGGAGGCAATTTCTTTTGTTAAGCAGGATTTGGCATACACAAGCTGTTGCTTGGTCAAACAAAGGTTTGTCAATTATTCAAAGAAGTGACAAAGACCTACATACGACTGCTTTATATACAACATCATCTGTGCAAGAGTTGGGGTACCAAGATGGCTGCCCCTCTGCACTGGTGTTTTTGGTTGTACAATAGTTATTTATTACGCAACACCATATCAATTGTGTACAGGTAAAAGGACATGTACTACTATGACATCACAGTTTTTCAAAATGGCAGCCTCCATGGGATAATATCTAGCAATGAATCTGGAAAAATTTAGAGAGATTGTTCTCCTTACTGAGCAATCACATAGGAGTATTTTAAAGATATTTTGAACAGGCTGACAACTTTCCACATGATTATCTGCTAATTTTTATTGAGTTTCATTCTCCTTTACAGGGAAGCTTGAGTTCTAGGAAAGGTCAAAAATAATTTGTGAGCTTTCTCATTCTTTTTAATGTTAGTTTGAAAGATTATCATAGTAGAAATGTCCCCTGAAAAGGATTGCTCTTCAAATGCCCTCACATTCAAAATATAACAAGAAGCAGCTGAAATGTTCGGGCCAAACATCTGTGTGTAGTCCCATATAAACATTTCTGTGTGCAGTGCATGTGACTCTCAGCACGATTGAGTCAATTTCTTATCATTTTGGTGATTCCAAAACCTTACAGCATACATCAATTCTTATGTGCTATATAATCAACCTTTCCCAATTGCTTTGCGACAGTTTCTTTCACAAATCAATATCATGACCAGAACTCAACTTTATCTTTAATACAGGGATGTCCCAGTTCATGTGGGCAAAGGGTTAAGAGGTATGATTCATTGTTAAACTTGATGTGTAGTGAGTAACAGAGGCGTAATAGGTAACAAAGCTCCTTGGTATCAGTGTCGCCTGACAATGGAAATAAAAATAGAAGTCTACATGTATATGAAAAAAAAAAAACCATACAAACAATCCCTATACCCTAACTCATCTTTGTGGTGTTGTATCTGTAGATGTCTGGGGGATTTCTAGCATGCTCTGTAACCAGTTGCGACCATTGATGATCTTTGTCGTAGCAATCACAAATTCAGTTGGAGCTGAAATGAAAATCATGTCGATACTTTCATTTTACTATCCACCAATTAATAAACAACATGTTTTTAGAATTTGATGAAGGATGTCATTCATTATAAGTAAGAACTGCAATCCAAATTTCCCAGAGTATATTTAAAGGCATTTAGTGGTCACAGGTTCTGATCTAATATAATATTGACTGAATTCATGGCTAAAGTAATTTATAATTACATATGCAGGTCTAATACTATTGTACAAAGGGTCTGCAATTGATAAGCCAATCAATATATTTATCTTTAAAAATTGCTTGCTTGCTAGGTACCTTGTCTGTTCCAGACATTGGCGATCATGGTTCTCCATCTACTTCTATCTCTGGTACTATGTAACAAGCTGGAACTATTGTTACTTGTCAGCCTATTTAACGGGTACATGTATTTCATACAATGTCTCCCTCTGCTTCTCTTCCTCTAAATTTTCCCTGCCAATATCCTATTTTCTGTGACTTCTCTTCTCATTTTGTGACCTCCAAACCGAAGTTATCTTTTCCTTACAATGTTTAGAAAAGATCTATCTACACATGCATTGTCAAGTACTTCTTCATTGGATATTGTGTCAGTCCATGATATCCTTTTAAAATAGAAATCTGAAAAATATAGAATTCTGTATGGAAAAATAAATTTTGGATATGTTATACGAGCATTGTTCACATATGGGTGAGAATTTGAAAGAGCAATACAAGATACTCACCATCTTCCTGTTGTGAAAGGAACCTAAGAGCTGCAATCTCTGCGTATGTGACCCCTCCCAGGAAGTAGATAAGAGTGACCTTTGGTGAGTCTCCTTGACTATCTCCAATCATAGGCCCTAAACACAAGTTTTAAAAGTTTGATTTACAATCTAGGTATACACTGGAAATGAATCATTTTGCTAGGAGAAATAATCTGAACAAGGATTAACACTTTACATGCCAAGAAAAACGGATTGCCAAATATGATTGACAAATAATTTGGTGTATAACATTTCAGACACTGTACGTGTGACAATGTGGTCCACTGCATGTTCGAAAAGCTGACTAAGGCAGGAAGATTTTAGCAGTGTTCAGAAAATGTTTATATTCCACAGAACTGGCCAAAGAGAAAGAGAAAGATCATTTTCATTTTTTTTTTTTTTTTTTTTTTTTTTTTTTTTTTTTGGGGGGGGGTCTTTTTCCCAAATAAAAGAATGATCAGGAAAATATGTAATGGACATTGTCAAGTTCTTGCAGCATTAACAGCAAATCAGCCAGTCACACAAATAATGTATAGTGCATAGCATGAACCTGCTCATATATTTATAGTAAAATGACACCTTCAATATCAAGTTACATTCACTATAATTGTTATTGTATATTTGACATGTATAATATATCTGTAAAGCGCTTAGAGACATCGCCAATGTATTAGGCGCTATATAAAAGCGAAATATTAGTATTATTATTATTATTGTTATTGTACTTGATCATATCATCTGTGTGGAGGTGGAAGGGCATTAACTCATATACTTTAACACAGTGTCAATGCCTAGCTGGCTCTCAACAGACGATATGTTGTTGTACATGACCAATATAGGTGACACAAGAAGAACTGATACTTCAGACTTGTCTTGTTTGTGTTGACATCTTTTTTTTTTTTTTAAATATATAACCAAACATCAATCCTAGAGGTGCTGTGGTCTATAGGATAAATCACCAAAATGCAGATCATAAGGTGCGGGGTTCGATTCCCAGCCATGACACTAATGTCCTTTGGCAAGACATTAAAGGAAACCAAAACCCAAGGAGAGAATCAATGTTATTGGAAAGTGAGAATTCAGAGAAGCACTTTACAAAAAGTTTCATTAAAATTGGTTAAAAAATGAGTGAGTTATGGAAGTTTGAAAAGTCTCGTTTTACTTTCTATGGGGATCCTCAAATTGGCAAAATTGCTTCAAAATGGCTGATTTTGTGAACAACTCTCCATTTGTTTTGTACACAGATTTTCAGATTTTCCCCATTATCTTTCAAGGTGCAGTTAATCTCCTTCTGAGCTCAACATATATAATGGGAAAATGTATTTTACACCACATATGTCAAGTTCAGGAGGAGACAAGGAGCACCCTGAGAGATAATGGGGAAAATCTGAAAATCTGTGTACAAAACAAATGGAGAGTTGTTCACAAAATCAGCCATTTTGAAGCAATTTTGCCAATTTGAGGATCCCCATAGAAAGTAAAACGAGACTTTTCAAACTTCCATAACTCTCTCATTTTTTAACTAATTTTAATGAAACTTTTTGTAAAGTGCTTCTCTGAATTTTCACTTTCCAATAACATTGATTCTCTCCTTGGGTTTTGGTTTCCTTTAATCTACATTTGCCACACTCCACCCAGGTGAAGTAAATGGGTACCCGGTAGGAAAGAAATTCCTTGAACCTTTGAGTGTCTTATCATGGTCGCTCGTCTAAAGCCAGGGTAATAATATGATTGCAGGGCCCTCAGGGAGAACAGTATATAATACTGATGAGGCTACCCAGGGTAAACAAGACATATTATTATCATTATTATTAATAAGTTTGGAACTCTTACTTTTCTTCTGTAGCCCTGCAGGAAGTACTTGTGTCTCTTCTATCGTAGGACCAGGTAATACTCGCAGAACCTCATCTATGCTCCGCCATCCGGGCCTGGCTAAGAACTGGGCTAGTCTAACTGACAGAGGGGCGTAGCCACTAAACACATAGGATATATCTGTCGGGTTCTGTGATTCAACAAAATTAATAATGATATTAATGAAGTGACATGAAAGATACCATCGATCGAACAAGATTTTCTGATTCTGTTTTTTTTTAATGTATATAGAATAAACAAGAATAATTCAGAAGGTGCGAGACCTTATACTATAACTTAACTAAGTTCACCACAGAACTGAGACATATGGGCATAGGACCTACAAAAAAACAAAGCATACAAGCTATCTGACATGATATTATGACCAAAGTTCTTTGGCTCAATCTGGGGAAGGGCATGGGAGGTGTATATCCTGATTTCAAATTTCTGTATACTGTGTTACTGATGTTTTGGCATTCAAAGTTTTGATCTAAGAAATATGAGGGAGCTTAAAAAAAAATGCAGTGGCATGAAAAGATGTGTCCGAAAATGCATAATAAATAAATGTGGAAAATCATAATTTTATGGCAAAGAGGTACATGTAGAACCAAGCAGAACCATGTAATTTGGAAACGGAGCTGGTAAAATACTTTCATGAGCTTGATTAGGGGAAATAATATCAAAACTGTCATTTCGATACGTCTAATTACAAATTTTAATTTACCACTATCATCTTTTGCATTCCTGACACATGACTTTATATGCTTCTACATTTCGTTCAGCTACATACACGTAAGTACCTGTTCATTGACATCTTCCATGACTAGCTTAAGAGTCTTCCTAATGGTCGGGTAGGTCTTCTGTTCCTGGAGTCGAAGCAAGCCTGCCCTCTCCAGCTGCTGCAGGGACAGGTTATTCTCATACCCATATGTCTGTCATCAGCAAGATACAATGTGAAAGTTTTTTTTATAGAAATTAACAACTGTACAACACATGCTACAATGAGAATTGCTCAACAATCAATTTTATACACCAGTCCCATAGCTGCTTAACTTCAACTCTGAACCAAGTTAACACTATACCTAAATCCTAATGCTAACTGAACACCTAATCTAAAACAAATCATAGCCAGAATACTAATCAGAAATTTGTGATGAAAGAACAAAATAATGTAAGATTATCAAATCACCATGTCATATTACTGGTATTTCAATTTTTTATCACAAGTGCATTTTTAATGACATACTAAAATGACTGGAAACTTATCCAACTATAGTCCGCTGAAACAAAAACGTATGTTCTAAATGTCAAGAAGCTCACGAAATGAATTAAACTTGTACATCATTGTCTTCATTTGTCAACCGCATTGTAATTCTTCTCTCCCGTAGTTCTCAAATATTTCTGCTTTTTATCATTTTCATAATATACCAACTTATTTCCCTCCTTCAGTTATCAAAGTTCTTTGGTTTTAAATCATTGTTGGTGACATGTTTAACTGAAAAACATCCAATATTAAGAAAACTGTTACTTCATATCATACGAACCTGTAATATTTCTCTTCTGTAGTAATCAAACACCTTAGGCTTAAAACCATTGTTTGTGACCGACTGCATGCACAGAAGTCTCAGCACCTGAGTAGCAAAGACAAGAAACAAACCGATAAGATAATTATATATCTGAAAATTATGGGAATGATATCTGGTCATACTAAACTTTAAGAACTGTGAGGAAAGTTCCATGCTCAAGACTTTTTCCTTTGCTTTTGCTGGAGTATGCAATAGTGTATAGATTATTGAATACTGAATTGAATAAGATGGAATTACCATAAGTTAACTGAAGGCTGCAAAAGATTTAAAGAAACTCAGACACTGGCAATGTATTGAAAAGTCAAATGTATGAAATTTAGATGTATAAACTTGAACATTTTGAGAGGCAGGAGCTTATGGGGGATCTGAATATCTAGGAGAGTTGCTATTCATGGAGAAATAGCTTGGCATTTATGTTTTATGTTCATAGACTCATAGCATTGGAAAAGCACACTTGTTTAACTACACATAAAACTGTTGACAAAAAATTAGCAATCTGTCCTCTTTTTCATTCTCGCAACCTGAATAAAAAGTATACCCTCAGTCATTTGGAAAATATTCATGCACAGGTGAATAATTGGACATTTAAGAGGATTCAACTGAGAATGAAGCAATGTGAACAACATGATGTAGCAAAATTGTCTTTATCACAATGCATTAAAAATAGTTGTAGACATCAACACTGATATGAACACAGTCAATTGGAAATAAATAATCATAAACAGCATCTACAAATCAGAATAGAATTTAACATCACATACCTTTATCAAGGGTTCCTTTCTTGCAATGCAGTCTTCTATGTAGCTGTTCACCTTATCTGTATCAATGCCATTCATGAATTCTACAGTGGAATAGGAAAGTTTTTAAACTTGTTTTAAAAACTTGTACGACAACTTCATGGAAGTGGAATAGCAATGGTGACTACATACCTGTAGAAATATGCTTGCTCACATGTATGACTCTGATCAGATAATGCTATCTTGATGTACATGCTTCAACCCAGAGAATCATGAGGAGACAATGCCATTTATTCATTAGGAGTCACTGTAGAAGTGTCAAAATGCATATAGCCAATCATCATTGATACTATGTCAAGAAAATGCCAGATTACCTGCAAATGGTGCCATATGTAACATGTATTTTGCAACATCAACTTCAGTCATTTCAATTTCTGATCTACTTCAATAGTATTTCACTTATCTGCAATATTGAACTATGACCTATGACCTGACTTTACCTTGTTGTGTCTGCAATGAATCCATGAAGCTCTCTTTATCTGTTTTTTCTTTGATCAACTCTGCAATTGATGTATCTAGAGATAATAAAACATTCATTGAATTCCTGGATGATGGGTAATTCAAGGATGAACTTTAACAGGATAACACCTCATGTACACAATTAGATTTTCTTGAATTCTGTTTTAAAAATGATAAGCCAATTGAAATAAATGCAAAATAGTGTATTTCTACTTAATCAACTCTCTCTCTCTATATTTTTTTAAATCTCTCTTAAGTAGCAAATTCAAGAATGCACAAATCTGTTACTGAGAGCAAACAAAAGAAACGTTTTTAGGAGATTGTTTATTGACAACAAGTACATGTATCTTTAGATCTTAAGATTAGAAACTTGAATACCCATTAAATTCTAACAAATGATTGCATATTATATATATCATACCAAAGTGCCAAAGTGGGTAAACACCATTGGATATCAAACAATGACTGTATGACATATGTTCTGATGACAGTCACTCTGCAGTAATAGAATTTCTAACACTAATCAAATTCCTACATGTAACTTCAACCACAGACACAACACCATATGTAACCCTAATCCTTACTCTAAAGCTAACCCCAAACCAAACCACAACTAGGGCCCTAACCCAACATCTTTCACAAAATAAAGCCTGTTGAAAAATGTCCTTCTTGTATATACAGTGAAACCTGTATATAAAGGCCACTCAATGGAGACAAGAAAAGCGGTCTTTATGAGCAGGTGGTCTTTATGAACAGTTCCTTTTATACACATTTCCATGAGAAACACTTTTCAAGGGAAACAAATTGTGGTCTTTATAGACAAGTGGTCTTTCTATACATGGGGTCGCTAAAGCAGGTTTGACTGTATATTGGACTACCCATATATAACAACCTATGATTGTACTCACGTGTAGCTAGAGACATCTTTGCTGCCTGTATGTGATGTAGCTTAGAGACAAACTGTCTGATTGCCGAGACAGACTTGGCATCTTTACGTTCCTGATGGCATGGACAATCAAATTTAAAAAAATTTTATTGAATAAATACACCATAAACAATTGGCATGAAGAGAGATGTGTGAAGAAAAAAAATATATAATTCATAGAATAGGCTAGAGAGAAATAATCAATGGAGGCTCTAAGCCCTTGTTTACCATTCAGTCCTAACCTAGTTAGAATGGGTACAGCATACACACGACAAATAATCCATCTTTATGTTAAAAATTGAGCTAGGGCGATAGTTTTGTCAATGAGGCAAATCATAATCAATATATAAAGACCTACAAAGCTTGTTCTTATTTATGACATTTGACTGACCTCATACTGAGCAGAAAGGATTTTGGCCCTACGGCTGAGTTCTGGTCCAACTGCATGGAAGTTCCTGTCCCTGATGACTGAGAAGAGCTCATCCGCAGAGTTGAGTTGGACCTTCTTGGGCTCCGTCGGGAGGTCCTGTTGTTGCTGACCCTGCTTCGGGTCATCGTCTTTCTTGGTGAATTTCTCTGGTGGCAGTTTGACAGTCGCTGCAGAGAGATGTGTGAGAGAAGAGTATCTATATGTGATTGTATTAATTATTATTAATTTTGAATCAGGGACCTCTCGTTGAAAAAACTACTGCTCTACCACTGTATTTCAATTCAATTCAATTTCGGTTTTATTAAAAAGACTCAGCAAAAAGTCCGAAGACTAACAGTGTGAGTTTACAATTTTTAAAAAACATATAAATATAAATATAAGTACTAAGGTGAAAAAAATCACAGACAAGATAAGTAATTTATACATATTAAAACTATTCAACTTCGTAAAAAAAAGAAAATATACATTACAATCTGAAACAGCGCTCCTACCGCGACCCAGCACGCATGCTCACTCCTGAAGACCTAACCCCCGCCGCGTCCCACCGATCCGCCAAGTCAGCGCCCCCACCGCAATCCGCCGACGAGCACGCAAACTTCAACAACCTGGAAGCACTGAACCGATTAAGTTCAGCGCCTCCAGGCGATCAAAGCACGCAATCGCGCAAGCGGACCACCACAGGGGCAACCAACCCAAAGGAGCACATCGAACGCGGCAGGAGCTAGGCAAGCTTAAAAAATGGGGGAGAAAAAGAGCATGCCTGTCGAGCCACAGCAAAAGCACTGACCCAAAGGAGACAAGTACACATAAGAAAGAAATAGCAAAATGACAATAATCATGAAGGCAGGAAAATTGCACTGGCACACACAAAGCTAGGCCGGAACACCACAAATACATGTATGCAAAAGCATAAACATACTTGTCGTGTATTGGACATTTTTTGAACATTTCAAGAGACAAGGATCAATAATCATTAATCATTCATGCAAACTGTGTTTTAAATACAATGCCAAAAGAGCTGTAAAAACGAGTGTCAACGGTGAGAAGAGAGACACAGAGCTCGCTAGAGAGAGAGAGAGAGAGAGAGCCGGAGAGTACAGGGGAAAGGGAGTAGAAAAGAAATAGAAAGATGAGACGAAAGGAAAGAAAGGGATAAAGAAAGGCAGAAAGAAGAAGCAGATGACACTCGTAACAGCAAAAATTGGAAACTTACTAGCACAGATATTTATAATTGCATGCATATTGCAAAAACAAAACCAAGGTTGCTGCAATTGTGATTACACTACAAAAAAAGGAATGTGGTGAAAAGCCAAGACAGGAAAGATTGAGAAGGGTGAGATGGTGGAGAGAGAAAAAGAGAGAAAAGAAGTTAAAGAGAGAAAGAGAGAGGGGTAAAGAGAAAGAGAGAGAAGGAGAGAGGGGGAGAGAGAAGTATGAAAGAGAGGCCACATCCAAGTAAGTAAACATTGCAAACAATTATTGTCTGTAAGTGTAGAATTGTTGGTAAAATTGCACATAGAGTCTGCAAGTGCAGACAGCAACCAGGAATGTGATGAATTCCTTAAGAGGAGAAAAACTGAGAAAAGGAAAAGAAATACAGGAGAGAGAAGGATATACGAAAAGAGGAGACGAAGGGAGAGAGAGAGAGAGAGAGAGTTGAAATAACATCACATCCAGGTAAAGGACATTGCACATCAGCAGTAATCATGTATATGAATACATTGACAAAAATTGCATAAGTATGAATTGCACAAATATAGATATGTTGACAGAATAGTTGAATAACACAACATTTGTCTACTAACTGGTTTTCAAACACTGAACATAAGAAGCTTATTAGTGATACCCAGGGTGTATAATTTATATCACAGGCAAATCAACTAGACCGACCACAGACGGAACAAAAGAATGTGTTTCCCATGATGGCCAACCGATGGCCCAGATTTTGTTGATTATCTGTCTTTTATTTATTTAGTCGATTTGGCGAAGTGACAGGAGTAGGATGATGAGCCAAGGAAAATTGAAAAGCATTCGCAAATTATTTAACAGCTATCATTCCTTACCATTTGTGATGCCATAAATTTCATCAATGAGGCCCTCGTAGGTGAGTTGTGTCATGAGAGGGGTCATGAGGTCAACGTTACGATCTAGAAGTAGCAAGCAGTCAATCTGGGGTGAGATGAGTCGTTCTGTACCAGCCATCTCTCGTCTCATCCTCATTATCATGTCTGTAACTTGCTGTAGGTCAGGTCAAAACAAAATATCATTATTTGAGGTGAATTCACCCTTCATAGAAAGTCGACTTGGGAGGAAGCAGAAAAATTGGAGAAATGTTTTAAAGGAAATTTCTGAAAGATCCAACAAAGAATAAAGAAACTTTTGATTTTTCTTTTTAAATTTTGATATCACTGTTCATTATTATGTTGAATCTCCCTTTGGAAATGCGGTCATGATGTATGATGTCATACATAGAAACTTTCCCATTTGTTTGAACCTAAATTATAAAAAAAAAAATCCCCAAAATTTTTCTCTTGGGAGAGCATGTAAAAAATAGTGTCATAATATCATGGACAAAAAGTCTGATACAGAACTTCGCTTTTTGCATCATTTTTCAACAATGACTTAAAGTGGATCTAGAATAATTAACAAAATACATAATGCAAATTGTACATACATGTGTATAAAATTTAATAAAAGTATATGTCAGGTGTTTCTTCCCTCATAATGAATCACAGTTTTCAGTATTTAAAGTGACCGTGCTAAAATTCTAGCTTTTTCCAAGAAGACAGGTCTGCTAGACTTAACACATAAAGTTCTAGTGATCGAAGCAAAGCGCCTCTACAAGTGTGCTCTCCAAAGTTTCATATCACTGCCTCATAATGTAGAGTTTGAGAATAATAATAATATACTTATTTCAATAGAATGATAATAATAATAATATACTTATTTCTATAGTGCTTTTTCTAATTAAAGATACAAAGTGCTTTACATGCAGAAAGAAAAGGAATAACAATGACATGACAACAGATTTACAATACATGTACATTAACAAGATAAAGTAATGTTATAATAACAGTAGCATCAACTGGAGTGATTAAGTTTGATAGAATACAAAAGTAAGAAAGATGAAAGACGATAAGCGGGTATTAGCAGAAAAAGATGAGTTTTGAGTTGTTTCTTTCTAGTGATCCTGCAATATAATAATACTAACCCGTGAGCATTCTCCTTTGCCATATATGTGTGGGATGATGCCATACAAAGCTTGTATCTTCATCAATGATTTGGCTACATGGAACATGGAAGTAGGATCTCCCTGAAGATAGCAGTCCTAAACAAGACAAATACACATCAGAATATTTAGGTATGCAGAATATGAACTACACATTAAAAAATTACACTGCATAAGAAAACAACTAATAATAATTTTTGATAAGCTTTCTGCTCTACCAAAAATCCTTTTCAAGATCTTTCCAAGAAAGCTTTCTTACATTTAATAATAGTCCGCTGTCATACTGCAGACCATTGGATATTACAGAGTCAGAAAGAGAAGGACTGAAGTATTGAATTCATTCCAAATCCATCAGGACTGTCGGACTGTGTAATAGACCACAAATGGCATGTTGCCAGATTCCAATTTCTTATATTTCTCAGTTTGCGGTTGTTTATGTTTCTTTCATGAGCAGATCTGAAATAGTGGTAGTACATTATAGGTGTTTTTTTGACAGGAATTTGTTTACCCTTGGTCAAAATTGAGTGAAAGATAGCCACGCAGCATCCCAGGGTTAGTTTGGGACTACCAAAGCAAACTTGCACATTAAACTTATGCATTGACATATTCCTTATCCTTGTCAGTACCCTTGTCAGGAAAACTTGCCTTTGGTATTTTTTTTCTGAATTTTCACATACTTGGTACATGTACTTGGTATAAGGACCATGGGCAATTATGAGAACCCTGGGAGTATATAAAAGAAAAGTTAGAAACCAATTCTTTCTGAGGTTATGAATTCATTGCTGGACCAGCTTTGTAAAAGTGCTTTTAAAATGCCTCTGGCTAAACTAAACCAAACAAACAAATAAACAAAAAAAACTTGGAAAATTTTAGATAAACTTGAAAGAAGAGTCTGACTCCATAGACAATATATCACAATATATCAGGGAGCATTTGCCTTTGGTATTTTTATATTTAAGCTCTTAACAACTGGTATTAGCACCAAGGGTGTTATGAAGGGATGAGAACCCTGGGAGAATATATTTTTAAAATCTTTCTGAGGTCATGATTTCGTTGCTGGACCAGCTTTGTAAAAGTGCCCAATGTCTCTGGCTAAAACAAACAACTAAGCAAACAAACAAACAAACTTTGACTAGACAAACCTTGAAGGCAGAGTCTGACTCCATAGACAATATATCACTATCAAAGGGCAATAGATCCAGATTGTACTCTCCTACTGTAGTCAGCGTTCCATATACTCCAAGTTCCTGAAATGCCAAATCACATCATTTCTTGAAACCAAGGAAGTACTTTCATAGAAAATGGTAAATCCGTTTTGAGGGAGCAAATGACATTCAATACATGTGAATTATTATCACCAGATGTACATGTAAGACAAATGTAAGTTCAGGGTAACAGTTTATCATACAGTTAAAAGAACAGCTCACATTGACAGATCCTGACATCTACATTATACACTAAATGTCAGATCATCCATCATGATGGATACAAAAGTTAGGTGTAATAAACGTAGTTTACCGGTACATTGGCTTACAGCTTAAACTAGCACCTGACACAAATTCTGGGTATCAAACTAAATAGTGAATCATTCAATATGATAGTAAATTCAGGTGTAGATGTTTAATTGGCTTTAAGCAAAATCCAGCAAGACACTAATGCTAAATATTGAATGCTGAAATGTTGAATCATTCACAATGATAAATCATGTCATGAGCTAACACTAAATCCTGAGTTTAACACTGAAGGTGTTAACACCAAAGCCATCTCCATAGCTTTAGTGTCTGCACACTTACCGTCAGTTTTCTCTCACAGAGAAGGCTCTTCCTGGGAACAAAAAAAATGTGGAATTCTTTGCGGAAGCGCCCAGGAGTCTCCTCTGCCTTACGGATGTTGTCTGCAACAACAGTCATCAGGTCCAATTGAGGGCGCACTATGAAGATAACATTCTGGATAGTTCCACCAGCACCACTGGACGAGCTCTTAAGAGGCAGGTGGCCGGGACGGAGGGGGAACATGCGGTCAACTTCATGCTCCTGGTAAAAGAAAATAATCACAATCATTCAATTTCAAAAAGGGAGCATGATCTTTTTTTTTTTTCCTTTTTCTTTTTACTCAGATTATACACCCAGGCGTAGTAAATGGGTATCTGGTAGGAATTTATTCCTTGAATGCTTTATGTAAGTTCCTTAAGGCAGCTGTGCTAAAGCCAGGGTAATATAATAATCATACTTTGTAGGCACCTTCAGCATCGCCTGGGATGGATATGTGTGCAACATAAATGTAGCTAGCATTATTATATACTGAACAGGGAAGTCCAAAGTGACATCAAGTTGGTATGAATAAAAGCAGGAAATGTGAGAAACTGAACAGAGAAAGAAAGCTGAACACATTTCCAGTTTTGAAGAAAACAGAAATGGGCAAATAATTGGTTTTATCTTCAGTTCCTCCATTTGTAAAAGGATGAGAAAGAGGGAGAGAAAGAGAGGAGAAGAGATGCAGAGAGGGAAGATCAAGCAAGGAAAAGAAAAAGGGGAAATTTCTCATAACTGGAAATATAGGACTTACTTTCAACAAGGAATATTCAGCTATGAGCCCAATTGGTCCTGTAAGGAAGTCATCCCAGACCACTGCCTACAATGACAACAAAATATCAAGTGGAACATAAGACAACATAGATGACAACATGAGCTGTGGCAGTGCAATGACAATATGACATCAGTAGTAAATATGTATCACAACCGTATTACTAACTGTCAAAATTTAATAGAATCTTTAAATCGAAAGAGAGTTGGGGTCATTGCACAAGACCTTCACAAGTCTATAGTATCATGAATTCATTTATAGTCAATAATATCGATGTCATGCATTTTGTACTACAAAGAACTGCCTTGAATCACTACAGTCCTGTGTCATGAAGCATTCACACACATACATGTATATATGCGAGGCTATCTTATCTATATCCTCAAACACCAACAGGACTGCCTAGTGCATACAATAGGCAAGTGTGTGTTCTCCAGAGTGGTCATGGATGTGAATGGGGCATCATCTTATTGTTTTCTGTGCCTCCCCCCCCCCCCCCACCCCTCCCCCAAAAAAAATAAATAAGAATTTAAAAGATCTTGCAGAACACATTATATTAAGACCTTTATTTAGCAGTTGAACATTATGGAGGTGGATCCTATTAACAAACACTTTTCAGAAAATCAACCATAGCAAATAAAATATCAAATGAATATAGGTCAAACTTACATGATGAATGACAGAAAAAGAAACTGGTGGAATTTGAAAAAAACGTAGATCTAATATGATATTCCCTTCTGAGCAAACCCCGTCCCAACGACAAGGCATTTTGGTCCCTTGAAAACCTATTACCGAACGTGTGCCCCCTATGGGAAAAAGACACACAACCTACCCCGATTTGGGGCCAACAGGGTGACAACAGGGTGACCAGGGAGCAGTTCCTAAGATATTACTTTATTTGACTACCCAGACTATGTTTTTAAATTGCCTCATTTTATGATCTTCTACCGTGTTCTGTTTCAATAGTGTGGAGAACGTACGCGTAGTTCCACGCATATGAAAGCCATTTTAGGCGCTTAACTGGACGCGTTCGGTAATACAATGCTGTTCGGTAATACAATCCACGACTATACCACTAGTAACAGTTATGGTTCATGATGATGAATTGAATGATTGATATTTATAAAAACAAGACCCCATTTTTTATTTTTAGTTAGAGACTCTATAAAGGGAAAGTCCACTCTGATATTTTTCCCTGTAGATCAGAATAATTGTATTTAACATTCTTAGATGCACGTTAAATGTTAGAAATATTTGAGTTGGAGACTTGGAGTACCTTTAGAATGCAACGCAACTTACATTTTAGAAGAGCGCCATCTAGCGGCTAGTCAACGACCAACGTCCATCGACCAACAGGTTTATGTTTACAATGTATTGAATGAAGGGCAAACGACCAACGACCACCACACCATCAAGTAATATATAAAAATTTTAAAAAAGTCAACGACCAACGTCCATCGACCAACAGGTTAATGTTTGAAATGTATGGAATGAAGGGCAAAGAAACCAACGACCAACGACCAGAGACCCTCAAGTAATATATAATGAAAAAAGCCAACGATCAACGTCCATCGACCAACAGGTTTATGTTTGAAATGTATGGAATGAAGGGCAAAGCAACCAACGACCAACGACCAGAGACCCTCAAGTAATATATAATGAAAAAAGCCAACGACCAACGTCCATCGACCAACAGGTTTATGTTTGAAATGTATGGAATGAAGGGCAAAGCAAGGTCTGCATGTTGATGGAAGTTTAATATTTCCTTTTGGGATTGGTATTCATATCGATGTATTCCTATAATGAATATATGTTCCCTACTCCTTTTTGCCTAAACATTTCACACGGTATTATGTTTCTAAAAACCATGCCTTATGACTTTCAAAACATAGCATTTGGTATACTATTCTTTATAGGCCAAGAATGTAATTAAATAACACTTCAAAAAAAAATGTAGATTGTTCTTTGTTAAGTTTGTCCAATCAGATTTCATTGTGAAATATTTAAAGACCAAGTCCACACTAATATCAGGTTGATTTGATATAGAGTAAAATTAAAGAAGCATAATTGCTGAAAATGTCATCAAAATCGCATGTAAAATCAGAACGTTATGACATTTTCAAGTTTTGCCTATTTTTACACAACAGTTATATGCACAAAATGAGAAAGCTGATGATGATTACAGTTGGATATATTTTGTACAGTTTAATTAATTAGAATGTTTTATGTATAGCATTTAAGACGATTTTTTAAAAAATCTATACAGCAAAGTATATGTTGTATTGTATATTTGAAAGAAAGAGTTCTATCTTTAATACCTTGGCAAGATAAATGTATTATTTATTTGAGATTAATATCTTAGTGTCTGTTTTGTGAAGTATTTGTTGTTATAAGGATTTATGTAGAAAATCAGTCGTTTTTATTTCTTTATATTTTATAAACGTAATTGTTTATTATCATTTTTTTTAATGTGAAAGAGGAACATGTTTTTACCTAATGTGAAAGAAACAAAGGACATTTTTATTTGGATACCCTATATGAACACTGCATGCACAGAATAGAGTGAATACAGTTTTATTGATTAAGACGTTAGTTTTATATTGTGATATATGCATAATAAGTTTTACCTTGGGCAAGAAATCAACTATTTACTTTCACTTCCATAAAGAAGACAATTACAGAGTCATTCAAGTAATTGACAGAAATGCTAATAATGTCTTGGAATGGTATGTACATGATTTTTATAAGCTGAAATCATGCGTACTAAGTTATTATGCTTAGGCAGTGCATGATGTGTTTTTGTATCTTTTTTTTTTTTATATTTTACATTTTGGTTTCTTTGTTCTCACATAGAACAGGTTGTTTGTAAAGACTTCACATTGTCCCTTTACTTTATGAATGACCTGAAATTGTATTAAAAACATTGTAATAGCAGAAGATACTTGAAAATTGAATTGTTAGGTGTTTGTGTTGTTATAAAATAAAGGGGGATTTTTAAAATGTATTTTATTTATACAAAAGTATGAGGTTCGCATTTATATGGAGAATGGTAAAATAATATAATAGAGAGAGAGAGAGAGAGAAAGAGAGAGATCGGAAGGTTAATGATGGTCAAGAAATACTGGATAGAGTTTATAAAAAATAGGAATTAAAGTAACTTGCTTTTAACGTGCAGTGCTCTCAATGCAACTTAAATTTTGATAAACAGAGCACGGGATGTGAAAATGAATTGTACAAATGGCAAAGCCAAATGAAGATGTACAATAAATAGAAAGGGAGGGGGAGAAAGAGAGAGAGAGAGGGAGAGATTTGAAAAAGGGTACAATGGAACAGAGCAAAAGGAAGAATTGAGGACTGACACATTGTTTTTGGTATAAGAATTTTTGATGATAACAAAGAAAGAAACATTGAAAAAGAACAGAGAACAAAGATGGATTATTTCAGCCTAACGACCAAAATATCCTTTTGCCATGAGCTATTTTTCCTTCCCCCCCCCCCCCCCCCCCCCCCCCCGTTTTTGACTACCTTTTTATCTGTTATTGCTTTTTTTCTGTCACCCCTTTCTATCTCTACATCTCTTTTTCTTTATTGATCTGTCTGACTCGTGTTGGGATTACAAAACACTTATCATGTTTTGCCGATCTGGAGACAAACATAAGGAATAAAACTCGTTAAAACCTGAAATCCTCATTTTAATTCTGCTGATTTAATTTAATGGAAAAGGAAACTGTTAGAATACACTGATGTTTATCCAAATGAATAACAGAATGAATACTTAAAAATTATTGAGGAAAAAAATGAACAAATGCATAAAAAAATGCGATGTAATCTATCTTACTCATTATCTCAACTGAAAAAAGGGCAAAATAATTTTTGCATTTTTATTAATTTGAGTGATTAACAAAACATTATGAAAAGATATCCACAGACAGACCAACCACCAATATGTGTCATTTAAACAATATACTTGTGATTTTAACATTTATTACTTCGCTGAAATAGTTCTTTAATAACCTTAACCTCTTTCCAAATCACTAAACTATACAGTATTTAGATTTTTTCCAAATTTCCCAAAGTGCTCTTCAGCTTTACGAAATCGGGGTCGTGATACCCCACCTGAAATACATAGGTTCCTGTGTTATAGTGGTGGGGTATATTTTAAATAAGAGATGAAGGTAATAAAAGCGTTTCACACAATACCCCATCCTCGGTCTACATTCCCTTTGAAGTTGTTTTGTGCGTTGAGTAGAAAGCACCTTTAAAATAGGCAATTTCCATGTGCATTGTATCATAATTTGCTGAAACCAGATTTGGGTTGAATTACCCAATAATATAAACAGGTTTATGTTTACAATGTATTGAATGAAGGGCAAACGACCAACGACCACCACACCATCAAGTAATATATAAAAATTTTAAAAAAGTCAACGACCAACGTCCATCGACCAACAGGTTATGTTTGAAATGTATGGAATGAAGGGCAAAGAAACCAACGACCAACGACCAGAGACCCTCAAGTAATATATAATGAAAAAGCCAACGATCAACGTCCATCGACCAACAGGTTTATGTTTGAAATGTATGGAATGAAGGGCAAAGCAAGCAACCAACGACCAACGACCAGAGACCCTCAAGTAATATATAATGAAAAAAGCCAACGACCAACGTCCATCGACCAACAGGTTTATGTTTGAAATGTATGGAATGAAGGGCAAAGCAACCAACGACCAACGACCAGAGACCCTCAAGTAATATATAATGAAAAAAGCCAACGACCAACGTCCATCGACCAACAGGTTTATGTTTGAAATGTATGGAATGAAGGGCAAAGAAACCAACAACCAACGACTAGAGACCCTCAAGTAATATTTAATGAAAAAAAGCCAACGACCAACGTCCATCGACCAACAGGTTTATGTTTCCAATGTATTGAATGTAGGACAGAGGAACCAACGACCATCAAGTATAGTCAAGGATTGTAATTCCGAACGGATTGCATTACCGAACGTGTATTGTTAAGTGCCTAAAATGGGTTTTCATACGCGTGGGATTACGCGTATGAAAACCACACTATTGAAACAAAGGTTGTGTCTTTTTCCTATAGGTTTCACACGTTCGGAAATACAGTACCTTTTTCAAGGGACCAAAACACTGCATCGTTGGGAAGGGGTTCACTCGGAAGGGAATATCGTATTAAATCTACATTGTCTTTTTAAAATTCCTTCAATTTCTTTTTCTGTAGGACTTTGAGCATTCATTATGTAAGATTTGACAGATATTCGTTTGATATTTTATTTGCTATCGTTGATTTTCTGAAAAGTGTTCGGACACTGGATCAACCACCATAATATATAATGAATGAAGCCAACGACCAACGTCCATCGACCAGCGTGTATTATAGAAGACGCCCTCTAAAGCGTTGCGTTGTATTCTAAAGGTAAGCCTTTGAGTTCATAAACAGCAACAACAACACTGTTTTAAAAATTTGTTTTATAGGACACGCCCACTTTTCTCCTTCACTCATTCCTAAACCACACATCGAAAAGCACTTTTCGGACTATTGTAACACAACTTACATTTTCTCCACAAAAATACTACCACCAATGAGATCGATGAAATTACCTTACTCCCAATACATTTGTCTAAGCAATCCAATAGTTCTCTTCTTGCGACTTCTCTCCAAAAAGCTAGATTTACGCGTCCACTAACAAGATGTGTGGCCATGTTTTCTATCAATTTCGATGAAACAAATTACCGTTTTAGACTGAACCCAAACATCTCGGCCAACCAAATATTCGCGTGTTGGCGATTGGCACAATTATTATTAACTACTTTTGAGAATGGCATTTGATGCAGAGAGAAAAAATATGGGTCTTGCAACCTCTACAAACATATAACGTCATGTTTTTATTTGTTCACTTCAGTTTCATTTCTGAAATTTTGATATAAACCCGTGTTTTTTTTTTATTACTAGCTCAATCATTAATTAAAATTCTGTTTTTCAATCTAATTCAGTTTTATTTCACTCATAAAAAGTAAGATAAATATATATATAGAGATCCCTCTTTCTCTTTCTCTCTCTCTCTCTTTCTCCCCCCCCCCCCCCCCCTCTCTCTCTCTCTCTCTCTCTCTCTCTCCCTCTCCCTCTCCCTCTCACCCAGTCTCTCCGACTGATTTTTTTTCCTTGTTTGTTATATCATTCCTTTTCAGGAGTCCTGGGGAGCGTTTCATCAAGCGTTTTGTCAGTGATTTTTACCGACAAATTTGCTCTCAGCCAATCAGATGCAAGGATTTCAGTAGCTTATAACAGTTGTCGTTAAAAATCACCGACAAAACACTTGATGAAACACTCCCCTGTACATGATTTTTAACGCCTCTTACTGATTACCAGTTTCTTCACGGTTACACGAAGCAGGGAAAAATTATGGAGAAATTGGGCGCAGAGCGCGCGGCGAAATTGAAGTATGATCGTAAACTTCATCCATTTGAGGTTTTATTAGGATTGTATATTATCCATTAGTTACGTGCCAAACCAATTTCCAATCGATAAAAAAACATTTTGCGTTGTATACTTCATTCATTTCATATTTTATTTGGGTTGTATATTATTCCTAAGTTAAGCGCCAAATCAATTTTCGATTCGATAAATATATTTTGCGTCTTAGTAGTTCTAATTTATTTGTTGTTTCGCTTGGTCTGTAGATTCTTTGTAATTTATGCGCCGAACCAATTTTCTATTGGATAAAAACATTTTGCGTTGTATACTTCATTCATTTCATATTTTATTTGGGTTGTATATTATCCCTTGATTAAGCGCTAAATCAATTTTCGATTCGATATATGTATTTTGCGTCTTATTTCTAATTTATTTTTTGTTTCATTTGGTCACTAGATTCTTTGTTTTTTATGCGCCGAACCAATTTTATATTCGATATAAAAATTGTGCGTTGTATACTTCATCCATTTCATCTTTTATTTGGGTTGTAGATTCTTCATAATGTTATACATTTTTATTTCATTGTTTGGAAGGTTTCATTTCCGGAGTTTCGCATCATTTTTCCTTATTTTATTTTACACCTCCGGATTTAGGGGGACAAGACGATATGTTTGCCCCCAAAATGTTTTCTAGGGCAACTCCCCCCCCCCCTGCCCCAGGATCGACGCCCCTGAGTATCATGGCAGGTTATACCGAATCCTGACAGTGTTATATACTCTAAAAAAGCACCGTCCTGACCAACCTGCTTGCATGAGATCTAGTTGACCGCTGATCAGAATTGAAACTCGTCCTCATGTCATTTCAGTTTCAGTAGACATCTATTTCCACTTTTCCAAGATGTGTCAGGGCAACTCCCCCATCATTAAATGGATTTTGTCATAGCCCATTCAGCCCCCGCCTCGTACGATTATGAACAGTTCATCGTGCTTTATGATGGTTAATATATCATGTGCATGCAAGTTAGGTTTGCAAGCTGAACTTGAAGATGCCCGCTTTTTAGGAATTGGCAATTTCCTTTACATACAGATAAAACATTATCAATTTATAGAGAAAACCAGCCTTATATTCCGCTTTCCCTATACATAATTTCTGTATAGGTTTGAGTGCCATTCACCTACCGACCCCCTCCCCCCTCCTTGCGAAAACTCCATCTCAAAAAATACTACATGCACCGAGCGACCAAATTATATGCTTATCAAGATTATCATGCAACAACAATCAAAATAAAACAGAACTATATTCCATCTTTTTGTTAAACTCTTGAGCAAAATAATGCTTCGTTTTCAAAACGTTATATATAGATCCCTCATTTCGCATTCGAAACTATACAGGCCATACGTTGATTCGAACTATAATGATTTCAATTATAGTATAGTTTATATTCGGCATAACAACAATGATAAGCTGGCACCTTTATTCACCTTCTTTTGATTACTGAAAAATGATTCATATAATTTTCAAGTAATTTTTGTCAAACTTCATGTTTATTTTTGCTTGTCTGAATTTGATTGCTTTTATTTCCTGTTTGTTTTTGTTTTTTTAGTCGGAAATGATGTTACTTCAAATGCTATTATTTGTAAGATTGCATTCTCCAATACCTTGCTTATGGGTAACATGGAAATAAAATGTCATTGTCATTGTCAATATCATACTTTAAGGGTTTCACGCCTTCTTCTTTGTTATTGCAGATTTTTTCATTAATGTTACTAATACTATGCTATACATGGCGTTATTTGAATATGTTGTAAAATGTGGAAAAATTGATGGTAGAAAATGAATGTTACTTTGAATTGAATTAAGTTGTCATTGCCATTGTTATTATCATTGTCATTGTCATTGACAAGGTCCTTATCATTGTCATTGACAAGGTCATTATCACTGTCATTGACAAGGTCATTATCACTGTCATTGACAAGGTCATTATCACTGTCATTGACAAGGTCATCATCACTGTCATTGACAAGGTCATTATCATTGTCCGATTGTCATTGACAAGGTCATTATCACTGTCATTGACAAGGTCATCATCATTGTCCGATTGTCATTGTCATTGCCTTTGCCATTGTCCTTCTAGGACCAATGGAGGTGGTTACGCAAGAACTCAAGTTCGTCACTCTATATGACTATATAATTATAACGGGCTATTTCGAAAGGATTACGCACTGCTTTTTAGTTATTTTCATTGACTCATCCTTAACGTGACCCGGTCAGTCAGTTGCGTAAGAGTGCACCCTGGGGCGTCGATCCTGGGGGGGGGGGGGGGGGGGAGGGGGAGGGGACAGTTGCCCCCAAGAAAATATTGGGGTGCAAACAATATCGTTTTGCCCCCTCCCCATAAATCCGGAGGTGTATTAAAAATAAAATAAGGAAAAATGATGTAAGAAATGAAACCTCCCAACAATGAACTTATAATACAAAAGGTATACACCATCAGACTTATAACCGTGGAGAAGCTGCATGGTAATTACTGAGAGGCGTTAAAAATATAAAGGGTATACTATCATTGCCCCCCCCCCCCATCCACACATAAAATTAAGATTATGATAAAGCATCGCCTGTAAAATTTACCTATATGACATCATGTATTACAATTCTGTGTGTCAACGAAACATCCCTCTAAATTAATCAAATTACATCAGGCTCCAAAAAAGGGGCATTGCGACTTTTTTCTAATTCTGCTTACTTATATACAGCTCCTTTACAATCTTTATTTAGAAGATTCAATGCTTTAAACATTTACGATATTAACAAATCACAAGTCATTGATGAAACGCTTTTTCTCAAACTGCCTCACTGATGCAATTATTTATTCTAAATAATGCGGTCCATATGATGCCCATAAGTTTGGGGCATTCATTGGAATGATTCTCGTATGTTGAAAAAAAACACTTCTCTTTGTTATGCTGGCCCCAAAATCTGGAATTCTTTACAGTCGCTTTAACAATTCATTTAATAGACTTTATAAGAAACACCTTCCCTCTTTTAATGCATAATCTACTTAATATTTTCGTCTATCATACTGAATTGCAATTCATTAAACTTACTTTCGACAGCATGTACTACTGGTACATGCGCCTGGTACTGCATGCATCCAGCTCTCATTCCTTTATGGCTTTTATACGTTTGTACCATTTTCCATTTGAAACATTTTGTTGATAGTTATATTTTATTTCACATTTTCTTGTATAACAGTAGTAATTTATATGCAGGTTCGAGTTTACAAATTTATGGCGAAATTACGCACTGGACGGACAGGGCCCAGTGAGGTTTGAGACGAATCTATAGCTACATATTATATGAACAACTCGCGCGTTAATTTCCAGGCCAGCTGTTGAGTGTAGACGATCCTTTGAGATTGACTGAAGCAAAAGGGCAGCTAATTTACACATTTTCTTACACCTCTTTACTCATCTGAGAGGAAGACTCATTCTCGCAACAACAACAAAAAAGATGTCCAGCTCTGCAAAGATTGTTGAAATTCTTGGGGACAAACTAAAAAGCAAGGAAGATGGAGAAGAAGTTGCGACTGCATCTATCTGCGGAGAGGGTAAATTTGTTGGCCTGTACTTCTCGGCGCATTGGTGCCCGCCGTGCCGGGCGTTTACCCCCGAGCTGGCGACGTTCTACAAGCAATTCAAGGCGAAGGGAGGGAATTTAGAAATCGTTTTTATTAGTTCTGATCAGAGTGAAGACCAGTTCGATGAGTACTACAGTGAGATGCCATGGCTTGCTCTACCATACAACCTGCGAGATAAAAAGGTATGTTGTCCTGCCTTGTGCATGGTCGTTGGTCTGACTTCTCTGGAACTGGGTCATTTTTAATTTTTACGCAAAAATAATTTTGAAAATAAAAAATCATTGATCTCTTATATGGTGTTACTATACCCACACCTCGTCCTCATGTGTCAGGATAGGTTGGTTATCCGGACAGGCCTTTTTTAGCCAGTAAATCAAACAACTTTTCATGCAAATTGTCACAAATCTTTCACAGGATAGGTTGATAGGCCAGGTTGCAAATATTCACTTATTTTTTTGTTACTAGTACCGTATATGCACCAGTAACCGACCGGGCACCAGTATCCGACCGTTCTGGCAATCGAGAGCCAGTGCTCGCCTTTAGACTAATCACTAGCGAAAAAATCGTGCACACATGAACATCGAACAAATACACACTAGTCTACGTACTTTGTATTGACGGCGCACCCATTATTTTAGAACAAATCCTTTCTAAAAGTCGGTCCTCGGCCTTGTATCGCCATTACAACGAAAAGTTTAAGGAAAAGTTAAAATCAAAACTCATAATGAAATGTTCATTAAAAAGAAAATGTTTTATGTAAATCTTTCTTTTTAGTATTTTGGCGAAGCAGAAGTATTCGAACATCGAAATGACCGGATATTTCGACCTTGATTACGGAAATATTATTCTTTTTCTGCCGTCAAAGTTGAGGTGGCGCTTTGAAGAGCCTGTCACCAGTAACCGATCCCTTGCGCGTTACGCGGAGTATATGCATTTTACATTATATGCGTGCCATCGGTGCTGTTGTCTGAGTGTGAAAGGCGTTCTAACTATATCGCCTTTTCGGAACGATTCACTGTTCTTCCTTCAGATTTTCGACTTTTTAAATACAATGTTGTTACTTTTTATTCTATGGATATGATAATGAAAATAAGAAATAACTATCAATTTCAAAAGTATTTTCTATCGAAATATTAATTCAAAATAAACTTGTATTTCTTTATCATCCGATGCATGTCTAATCAATCATGGCATAATTGGAAAAGTGATTTTCCTGATTTTATATGACTATGAAAAGTTGTGAATTTCATTAAAGTAATTTAGTGCAAGAAGTATATTTAGTGTTTTATTATGAACTACTGAAATTTGGGCTTAAAAATATATCCCCCCCCCCCCCTCGCCGACAGTGCTAATGGCAAAAATAAAATAGGGGTAAAAGTCACTTCTGGATAATGCAAGTTTGATCAACCACAGCCATGCTTATATCAATTAAGGACATAATTTATATTTTGTATAATTTATTGAAAGAAACCGGACAATATTATGCTACGAGAATATCTTTGTGATTATCATTATCATGCCTATTTGAAATATCATCTTTTCAGTGCTGTCCATAATGCAAATAGGTGAAAAACAAATTTCTTATACTTGGTTACTAAGTGTATATTTCTTTGTTTGTTATAATTACGGATAATATTCTTTTGTATTAAAAAGGGGGGGGGGGATTGTCACGCCTTCAAGCTCGGTCAGCTTATGTGACCATCCTTCTTTATGATTCATTTATGTTTAAACTATACAATGTAATTACTTGATAATATATTAATATTTGTTTAATATGTTTGAAGAAAAAAAAAGCATAAAGTGAAATTAATCAATCAAATCATGGCAAATCAACTGATTTCAAAACAGTTATATTCATATTTTCCTTATAGTTATAAGAATGATTTTAAAAAAATTTTTTGGAGATATTTCATTTCTAAACAAAGAGTTTAAGTTCATATAATTTTTGTAAAGTTATGTTAATCTGATTTTTAGATTTTCTGTGCTTCCATTTATTTAGCGTTGATGTTGCAGAAAGTATATGGAATAAAGGCTCAAGTTAACAATAAGCATGAAAAGACACTGAAAGTGGCCAAGTGCACCAAAGGTAGAGGGGCTTTAAGAAGTACTTTAAAGAAGAGGAAGAAGAAGAGAATGAACATGACAAGTGTTGAAATAGATGGGAACTGTTTTTTATGCTTTTATACAGACGAAAATGTTGATCACCGTCATTCTACTTGTTTTTCTTTTTTTAAAATAGAACCTGCGAACTTGTATCGTATGTTGAGGATCGCCATGTCCCATTAAAATTGTGCCTCTCTTGTCATGTTTTTTTTTTTTAATTTTCATTTATATGATTTCAAGCAATTTTGAGGTTTAGGTGTGTCAAAATACTTTGCATTGAAATAATAAAATCGTATTTTAATTGCTCGACCGGAAGGCGGAAGCCACGACGTGTATAAATTTCAGGTAAGCGTAGCATTCTATCCTTAATATATATATATATATATATATATATATATATATATGCCTGTATATTTGTGTATGAAATGAAGTATAACCAAAAGTCAGTGGAATAAATTATTCAACTGACTTTAATGAATTTAGTTGGTTTGATGTGAACAAAGGAAGAATACACCGACAGGGAGAGGGGCTATAATTCTAAGAGTGCAGGGGAAACCAACATCGAGACTCATATAGTTATAGCAACAGTGAAAACATAAATGGATAAAATATTGACTGTTGGCGGTTAGATATATAGGCATAGATTTAAGCAACAATATAAATCAATGCATAAAAAATAACAAGCCACATGTATAAAGAGTTTTTTTAAAAAGCAATGACATCAGGAAAATTCAAACAATACAAATGTCAACAATATATTTTAAACAAATATGAATTGGAAAACTACTGATTTGACGAATGTTAAGCTCTTTCTCATGATTTTCATAGGCTTCGTTATGTTTCAAAACTGAGGGTAGAATAGTACCGTATACTTGCCCCCTCCCCCATAAAAATTTGCCCCACTTTCGGGAGCAATCTAAGAACAAAATGGACACATTCTTGAAATCAAATTTGTTACCCCCCCCCCCCTCTTCATGAACCTTCGCCTGGTCAACCTTTAATGTGGTTTTCAAAAATCAGTGGCCAAATGCTTTAAGATCTCTTATCAATCATGCTTCTAATGAAATGGGCGAGAATGAGTGATACAGAATACGGCGCATTTTCCTGTAAAGAAGGGTCGTTAGCCCTATACATCCCCACCAACATGATAATGTTTGAAGCTGAGGTTTAGTCGCATCTCCCCCCCCCCCCCCTCCCCCGCTCTTTATTCATTTTATAAAACCCTTGCATTTTAAAACTAGTATTAGTTTTAGGCCATTCTTGTTGGCATATATAATGCCTTTATTTTAAGTTAGGGACATCAATGAAACTTTTTGAAGGGTGAGGGTAAGGAATAGGGATGGGTCGTATCGGACCAAATTTGCATCAGTCTGGAAATTTTTCCATTAATAACCGAGAACAAAGAAAGAACAGCTTCTCCGATATATATATATATATATATATATATATATATATATATATATATATATATATATATATATATATATATATATATATATATCATATATATCATGTATATATAGGCCTGCTCATATTTTTAAAATAGATTTGCCGACCTCACTCAAAACTATTTAAAATATCATTATGAGGTTTGCCGACACAGATTTTGGAGGGGGGGGGGGGGTACACCGCTAACGTCGCCCCTGGACAAATCTCTTTCGAAAACAACTTTAGACAAATTTAATACAACTTTCATTTTAAAAAGAGTTCAAAATTGACAGCGAGAAAGAGCGAGAGAGGAGAGATGGAATAATTCATATCTCAAATCTAAATTGTCTTGAAAATATTACTTTCATCAATAAAGAAGAGGCAGAATGATGACATTACAGGAGTCTGAAAAGTTATATGATAAAACCTTGATAAACATGGTCTGATGCTAAAACAGACCCGGATTGACTGTTTTGAGCATTAATAACTTGAGCGAATGGGCTACATGACAATGGACATCGCTAAGGGAGGAAAGGCTGACATTCCTATTCAAGCATTTCCGTTGGCAAAATCAGTGATTTTCATAGCCTGTTGGCAAACCGCAAAATGATGACCACCCCCCCGCCTTTAAAACAGACTAAATGTTTAACCTCTAACAGCAAATTTGAAAAATTTGAAAGTCTGATGATCAGTTATCATCCTTGTCGGAAAATCTGAATACACTGTATCTGATGATGATGATGATGATGATGGAGCAACAGAAAAATGAAATGAAGAAAAAAATAAGTTAACTTCCGAGGAAGAATTAAAAGAAGGAAAAGGGGAGACAGCTCTGAGAGCATCTCATAAATGGAAAGGGGGGGGGGGGTCTTTGTCACATTCTCCTGGATCATGCCCAAATTATTTCCAACACACACAAAAAATATTAAAGAAATATCAAAAGCTGAACTTGACATTGGTATTCATATATTTCAGTGAAATTATAAAACGAACATAAATTTATCCAACTAAGCAATAGCTTATCGAATTCTCTATTGAATTCATCTACATTCCTCTTGTTATAAAATAAAAAAATAAAGGAAATGAAAAGATAAGATAGACTAAATAATTCTAAAGCATGCCAAGTTTATAATAATTCAACTCCAGGGGTGTATATGGGATTTTTTTTTAAATGGGGGGAGGGGCTCCGATTTCCATTCTAATAAGCCCCCCCCAAAAAAAAAAAAAAACAAAAACTAAACAAAAACAAAACAAATAAAACAAATTAACGAAACAAAAAAACGAAACAAAGCAAAACTAAAAATAAAATTACAATTGAAAAAGAAAGCATAAAAACAAAAGAAATCAATCATAAAATGCCGGGGGGGGGGGGCAATGAAATTTCCCCCAAATATTCCGACTATAACTAGTAACGAAGGAAAGAAAATCACTAAGATAAAATTTTCTTTACAATATTCAGACAAAGAAAAAAGAGATAAGAGAAAGATAATTAGATTTGAGAGTTGAGTCGAAATATATATCCAAGCAGTACATTTTCAATAAAAATGTTTCTTTAATGGGAAACAATGTTATTGGTACACGCACCCCTCAAAAAAATGAAATTAACAAACGCAAACATAATTCTGAAAAATATTTTAAAATTTTTGTCCAATTTAAGCCAAACAAACCGCCGCGCCCATTATGACTGTTCAGTGTGTAAATGCATAGCGCGCGATAGTGGCCGGAAACTGGTCTCGATGTAGCATTGCGCAATTCGATCGCTGCGTGAGCGTCGGACCACCTTCGCGTGAATGAAACACATCATACGAAAGCGGAGGATTTCAGCTTCAGTTTAACGGTAGAATGAGACAAAAAGGTGAAGTAATACAGTTTGTAGGTCGCTAAAACTGCTTTGAGGATTGTGTAATAGCGTCATCTATCAGTACCCGATCGGCTACTGGTGTAGTCAGATCGGCTACTGGTGCACGAATTGCTCGCGACATTATCGGGTCGCCAGCGCTTGTCGACGAAAGATTTTGGGAGTGAGTTCCGATATTATTATGTCCAGAATTTTTGCATCATAGTATGAAATAGTAGATATTAAGATAAATTATACATTTCCTGATATTTGAAGAATTTTCAAAATCGATCGGTTACTGGTGCATATACGGTATATGATGCATAATTTTGGTAAAATCCGATGGCAAAATTGACAGCTTAATGTGTGTTAAGTGTCAGGATACACGACCCCCCCCCCCCCCCCCCCCATCATACTAGTACTAGACCTCTACTGTATCTACAGTTTGATATGCAGTGTTGGTTATTATCTTCAGATAAGCTTGTACATGTACATGATGTATAAGTGAGTGTTGGTTAACTTGGTGCTATTTGACAAAAAGACACCAAATTGTGGAAAATAAGTTTTTTATAGTTAGTTATAGATATACATGTGGAGTCTATTTCAGTTTAATGAAATTGAAGCCCACTGAATGATCTGACAGTGACAATATGAATAACAACATCATGACAGTAAAAATGAATTAAACTTGAGTGAAGGTGTGTTGAGACTGTGAGCACGAGCATCCACATCAGTGCAATTCACAGATGCAGTAAACATAGTAAAGATCTCTTGAACTTGAAGTTGAAGATCTGTAAGCAGGTAAGTGTCAGATTTGAACAAACATGACAAACTTATTGTCTTTAAGTTTTACAACTTTAAAAAAGAATTGAATGTCTTTTAACTACATGTACCAGTATATCTTTTTTGGTATCAAATGTATGTGCTGTGTCTGATAAACGGTAACTCCCATGGAAACCTTGATTTTGATTGGCTGTTGAGTGATGTTACCATGGTAGTTACCATTGATAGCAGACTTACCATTAACGGTAAGTTTTATGCAACGGGGATCTTGATAAAACTTGCGGTAAACATTTGCAATTCTCTGACTGGTAAAGTTAAAGGGAAAGACCACCCTTGTATTTAGTTGACTTGAATAAAAGCAGAAAAATGAGAGAAACATATAATAGTAAATGTTTGAGCAAAATCTGATAAGAAATAAGAAAGTTATGAATTTTTGAAGATGTAATCAATCAAACACAAATTTTCAACTCTGTGACATATTTTGCGAGCTCCTCTCCCAATTGCTGTGTACAGAAATTCTCATAAAAAAATCATTTTCTTAGTTTCTGATGAAGGAATATATTTGTTTCATACAGGTTTTGTGTAAAAACATGAGCAATGACTGTAACTACCTGTACATGTATGTAAGGTGAATGTTTGTTTGAATATTTTCTTTAGAGAAAATGGAAATTAATGTTATTTGGGGTACAGGGCAAATGGGAGAGGAGCTCGCAAGATACATCATGCCATGGAGTTGCCAATTTGTGTCTGATTGATTACAAATTTTAACATTCATAATTTTGTTTCTCATCGTATTTTGCTCAAACCTTCACTGATCTGTTTCTTGAATTTTTCTCCTATTAACATGAACTTGTAATCAGGGTGGACATTCCCTTTAAGATTAAGAGATTTAAAAGTTAGAAGGATCTATATATTTGAAGTACATGTACATGTAGGTCCTCAGACAGTATTTTTTTAGATTGATCAGTAGATACATGTGTCAAAATTACATCTTTACAATTTGGGTATTTAAAAACTTTGTTTTATTTTGTCTTGTTTTCTTTTCATGCCAAGAATCATATAGAGAAATAAAGATAATTGAAGTTAGCCCAAATTTCATGGTCTTTTACATTGTTTTTTTTCTTAAAGAATTTTTTTTTTTAAATCACCGCTAATGAAAAAATGTTTATTATCTGAAAAAGGTAGTCAAGCTGATGATTGATAAAAAATACTTTACAATACTGTCAGCCCCCCCCCCCCCCAAGTATTCTGACATAATACTTTTAGGTTTAACTATTAGATGTATACAGTATTGTAAACCTGGATTATTCCATTATAAGGTAGGGTTGCTTCAAAAGTAGGTGTAACGTCTGTAACGTAATGTCCATAACAAAAAAATAGAAAAAGTTTTCTCCTAAGGTTAAAAATGACTTTCAGACCACACCATTTCATATTCTCTTTTAGTAGACCTGCACCCAAGACATATCTTGGAAAGACCCAATAACGTCAAGAAATGTTTGCTTAAGAAGCTTTAAAAAAAAAAAAGGATTTACATTTTATGCAAAAGTATTAAGAGGGTTCTAAATATCACAAAATTAACAATTCTAAATGAAAATGTCCTTTTCATGCTGTTTAAGACATTTCCTTTTCATGCTGTTTAAGACATTTCCTTTTCATGCTGTTTAAGACATTTCCGTAAGTCTTTAAACACAGTTTATGTACGTTATTACCATCATCATCTGGTCAGAATAAGCTATGAAATAGTGTTTTCTGGTGTTTTTTCCTGGGTATTCTTTTAGTACAGTCCCATATATAGAAATTCTTGTTAGCTCCACATCTCCCCTAAGTTACCATTAGAGTGAATGGAATTTGGGGGAATGCAGTTCATTCGAAAAAAAGGGATCCTTTCCATATTTTCCCATTGGATATTGTAAATGGGATGGTATTGATAAAGGACTACATTTTTTCAAACTTCGATCACTTTTTTATGGAAAATGACTATTAATTCAGCGAGTGTAATGTCTGTAACAGTACATCCTAACAGTATATACCAAATTCCTATAAGGCACATGACAGATGTTAGATTTTGATTGATACATCATATTACAGCTTAGAAGTATAGTAGTATACATGTACCTTCCAATAATATATTGAAGCCTTTCCATGGGGGAAATAAATTCACTGGGATTTGGGATAATGTTTAAGAAACAGAAAACCCTCTCTTTTTTTAACATCCGTAACATATTTTTACCCTCTCAAAAACTCTCAATACTATAATTTAAATATGAAATTTGCTGTTATTGTGTCATTAATGGTGATCACCTGTATTATCATCATATCAGAAACCTTGAAAATAATCATGGTTCAGTACAGACAAGTTTGAATACCAACTTTGACCTCTAAAGTGAAACGTCCATAATGATGGAATGGCCCCCCTCATAAAAAAACAAAGAAAATGAAAATCTATGAATTTTGTTTATGGACCAAAAGGGAGAGGAGCTCACAAGATACATCACAAAGTTTCCAATTTGTGTTTGATTAATACAACTTCAAAAATTCATAACTTTCTTATTCTTTATCCGAATATCGGATTTTGCTCAAACTTTAATTGATATGTTTCTTTAATTTTCCAACTTTATATCAGGGTGGACTTTCCCTTTAAAGGCATTGATTAACTTTGCCCAGGATTGAAAAAAAAAATCACTGTTCCAGCCAATGCTGTAATCATAATTGAAAACCTTTAGCTCAGACAGGAATTGGCTGAGTTTTATAAGCTGATCGGTCGTTTATATATCAAGATATTTACGATTGAACATTGATGTCGGGATAGAGTACCACCGAACCCTAAAGAACTCTTACGGTTGGCATACCTCGCTCTATCACAGAATGCCGTACGGGCTGGAAACCCGCTCTGAAATCGCCAAGCGCTGGTGCTTGGTTTTTGTGACTGCAGCGCAGCGAAGAAGCCGAGCGACTTGCGCTAGCGATTGATCGCGATTTTCTCTTTTTTAGGATAGTAAACAGGTTCCATTTTCTCTCATACTTTCACATATCCTTAATTATATATGTAGTTAGAGGACTGCACACAATTCACTGGCATTTGAGCTGATTTTGCAATTTTTCACAAAGTTAATCAATCACTTTAACGAAAGGGAAGACTGTACCTTTTTTCCAGATTTAATGTTTTCTTTGAGATCATTGTTGGAACTTCATAGAATGTTTTTTGACATATCAGAATTTGGAATTGGGCATTATTTTGTCGATTCAGGTTCACGCTCAAGGTCATTTGTGGGAAAACAATAAAAAACAAAAGGATTTTGTATTTTTATCATAACTTTATTTTCCTTACTCCTGCTAACTCCAGATTTTTAGAATATGTTCCTTAGAAACATCTCAACATAAAACTTTTGATGAATCATGGTGAATTCAGATGAATATCTGTCATTCCTTATTAGTATAGTACATGTACATTGAAATAAAGAAATATATACAGAGATAAATACATAATAGGAAACATAGAAGAGAAAGATAAAGAAAGAAAGATAAAAATAGAAAACAAAGATATACATAGCAGAAAAAAAGAAAAAAAATGATGAAAGAAGGAAAAACAAGGAAATTCACTGAAGGAAAGAAAGGGATTACATAAGAAAACAAAGATTGAAGAGAAAAGAAGGAAAACTAAAGAAGAAGATAGAAATAGAAACGCAAAGAAATACATAAGAAAATAAACCAGAAGAGGAAAAAGGCAAAATTGTATAAGGTAATAATTAGCAAAAGAAGGAAAATATAGGAAATACATGATATACTAAGTAATATAAAAAGAGAAAAGGGAGAAAATGAAAGAATAAAAAGTACATTGGGAAGGATGGAAGGTAAAGATGGAAGAAAGGGTAAAACATTTTTTTTTCAAACTTTTTCAAACAAAGTGAAGAACAAAAGAAGATAAAAACGGAATAGAAAGAAATGCATAAAGAATGATAGAGGTTAAAACAAAGAAATATAAGGAAAGGAAATATGAAAGGAAAGGAAAGAACGAGGAATAAAACAAGAAAAAAGAAAGAAAGACATGAGGAAAGATAAGAAAAAAAGAAATTGAAAGAAGGAAGGACAAAATTCAAATCATATAAGGAAATATAAGAGAAGAGGAAAGAAGCAAAGCAGGGAAAGTAGAAGTAGTCCATGTAAGGAAAGGAAAGACTAAAGCATACAAAAAAATCAATGAAATATATAGAAAAGGAAAAACAGAATATTAAAGAAAGTTAATTATACATAATGCTTTGTACTTCATGTTAGCGATGCATGCTCAGAACTTGTTCATCGCCGTTCAGTCTGAAAGATAGGCTGAGAAATTAAAGGGATCCATCAGAGTTTATGAGCAGATATTCCCTTTTGAACTACCAGGAGTTGAAGGGAAAATCTGAAAGGGGTATAAAACTCAAATTTCTAATACATGTAGCCTGTTAGACTACGTGAAAGTTTTCTGCAAGTCATGTAAAGAAATATTGTATAGCGAAAGGGGCATGCACACATGAAAAAAGTATTGTATAAAGAAGCTAGTTTTGGGGAGGTCAGCTGATACCAGACATACATGTGTAGTTTCAGGTTATGTCATGGGCAGTGCTGGAGCATACAATATTATAACAAGTTTGGTCATATCAACACACGTACACACACGATAAATCATACCCAGTTGTACAGTTTTTGTACGATATGACATTCAGACTGCAAGTGGACGTTGATTCTTTATCAAGTTTTCATGCGAAACATTGCTCAGACATCCGTCTTGCTGTGTAACATTCAGATTAGGGAGAAAATTATTTATAGAGTGTATGGTTTTTGCATGTACATGTATGATGCAGATGAATTTTGGTAGTGTGAATGCTGGAGTAAGAGCCATTGTTCTACCCTCCCACAAAGTTTTTTCCCAGGCCAAATATGGCTAGAATACAAGCCAGTACTGAGAACAGCTGACTAGGTTAGGATGATGATGACTATGGTGCAGACATTACCTCATAAATCATAAGCAGCAGATGTTACTTATCTTGTGACTTCTTGTCTCATCAATATACAAGAGGGAGAGAGATCTTGCATGTACATACATGTATGCAAAGTAGAATAGTTTGTACAGAATTTTTTTTTTTTTAATTCATAGTTGCCTGTGTGGTTAAACATTATTCAAAGGTAATTTTAAAGGTTGAATGAAATAAAGTGCATTATTTTAAGCCTGTGTGTTAAAAGGGGAAGTCTACTCTGATAAAAAGTTGGTTTTAAGAAGCAGAAAAATTAAAGAAACAGATCTGTGAAAGTTTGAGCGAAATACGATAAGAAATAAGAAAGTTATGAATATTTGAAGTTGTAATCAATCAAACACAAATTGGCAACTCCGTGACTTACATGTACCTTGCAAGCTCCTCTCCCATTTGCCCTGTACTGAAAAAATCATAAATTTCCATTTTCTTTCTAAAAAAAGTATGTGAACATACATGTACATGCACCCTAGATATAATTATTTCACTTTAAAGCTACAAATTTATTCCCTCATCAAAAACAAATAAAATGAAAATTTATGAGATTTTCTGTATGGGATAGGAGCTCGCAAGATACGTCACAGAGTTGCCAATTTGTGTTTGATTGATTACAACTTTTGAAATTTCGTAACTTTCTTATTTCTTATCGTATTTTGCTCAAAGTCTCAAACCTTCACTAATCTGTTTCTCTCATATTTCTCCTTTTATTCAAATCAACTTAATACCAGGGTGGACTTTCCCTGTAATGGAGTCATTATTGGAACTTTAAAAAAAACACCCCAGAAACATGTTAGTTATAAACTGCCTGTACATTTACATGTAAGTCCTACCTATAAATTCAAAACTTATTGATGCTTTGAAATGGGTGATAGAATGTCTGGTAAAATCAACTACATGTACAGTACATGTAGTACATGTGTATTCATTTTTTCAATATAGTTGAACAAATTGTATCTTTATAGACTACCACATATTCTACATTGAGCAAGTCTTTATTCAGACAGGTCCTGCATGTTATAGGCTTTTTACACTTGCAAAATTTTGCTTTGTCCCGTACTATCAGTGGGGCTAAAGAAGGATTTAGCCCCACCGATAGTAAGGGACTAAGACCCTGTTCTCATTACAAGGGATAGAGCGATCGCGCACTAGATCGCAAAACCTCTAAAGGTGAGAACACGGCGACGTCATTTCGGCATGATCCACGGAGGTCCACGGAGGTCCACGGCGATCCCAAACCAGGCCACCTCTGGGGGGTGGTCCACGAGAGAGCGCAATCTAGAGCAAGCCTATTCGCAGTTTACTGTGCAGAGAGTGCTAAGATAGATCATGCTACCCTCTGCAGGTGTGAACCCTCGGCATGCCCATGGACCTTCCTGGCGCACCCCATGATAGCGCAATCCACTTTCTAATCTCATAATGAGAATGGGGTCTAGGTTAAGTTTATCCCACTTTCTGTTCACAATAGCGAGCTTTCGATTTCTGCTCCGAACGACTTCTGCGACGAGTCACCAGAGCATGGAGACGTCGCACAGGCCAAGTCCATTCACTTCGCGTTATATGCTTTCGATTTCTCACGACGGTGTGGGTTGCACTTTCATCCATATTTGGAGCTTGTATGACGTCATATACATGTATATGAACGTTCGTGCTGAATCTAGGACGACGGCAAAACCAGGGTGCACGCGTCCTCGATTCGGCTAGTGGACAAGGGAGACGACGTGACGCATGCGCAGAGCTTCAAAATGTGGTTCGATCGTACCAGTCGACTATGTCGACGTGCAAATCGAAAGCTCGCTATTGCTTTTTACCAAAGTGGACTAACTCCATGATTGTATGGGATTATTTTAGCCCTGGAAAAAATCAGGGTTAGCCCCAGCACTCTGGCTAGGGAAATAGTACAGGACTAAGATTGCAAGTTGTACCTGTAATCTAACAGACATGTCTATGTTCATGCAAAGAATGAAAATATTGAGATTGATGAGGTTAATATAAGCGGTTCATCTTTGTCTGTTTTCCCCATGTTTTACTCTAGAACCAATATCACCAAACTACTCTCACTGATGAAATCAATTAAAGAGAAGGTTGAGTTCTGGGAAAGGTGAAAAATAATTTGCAAGCTTTCTCATTCTTTTTATGTTAGTTTGGAAGAATATCATAGTAGAAATGTCCCCTGAAAAGGATTGCTCTTCAAATGCCCACATAATCGAAATATGACAAGAAATAGCTGAATGGGCCGAACATTCGTGCCAAATTTGTGTGCAGCTAGAATGCATGAAATTAACCTCAAAAATCTTAACCCAACATTTCTATGGGTTAACGGTGACAGACTATGAAGAAAATAAAGGCTAACATAAAATCTGTGTGGGCCCTTTTGCCGTTTCTATGCGAGTGCGTACAGGTGCATCGGCTTGTCTACTCACAAACCGCTTATATGTTTGTCAGGACTAGAGTGTATTTAATCTCTTTTTAGAAGTAATATTTTTAAACTAATATTTTGAATATGCATGATAAAACAATATATGGAACCTCTAACATACAGAGCAAAACATTTTTGGTGATTGGTACCCTTTAAATGTCTGCAAAGAACTTGTAAATAATTGAGATTTTTAAAGATTGATACAAGCAGTTTGTCTCTTTATAGGCCCACTGTATTTTCCCCATGTTTCAAGCTGCTCGCTTTCTCTGATGAAATAAATCCAGGGGCTGAGGGAATATTGTCTGCTCCAACATATTATGGGCAACTGTTTATTGCCCTTCATCAGTTAACTATCGTGCCATCAATATCTTGTATGTAAACATCAGGCTGGAGCCTTATCTAGGTGCATTCTGCAACACCCGTCTGACTGGAACTTTCAACACCTATCTGTGATGTTATTTATTAGTTATTATACAGCAGTGAACTTGTTTGGCTTGTCCTAGATTTACATATGGGTTTACAACTTTTATGTATTCAAATTTTCAATTGCGTCTACCAAAATTCAGAACGACATAAGGTCAATTTTCATTGTCTTTCACTGGTAGTGAATTTTGGAATACATGTAGATTACCTTTTAAAATCAGATTAACCAGGTCTAGAAGTAGGTTTCGGAATTCTGTTACAACACACTTGCTGAGTAAATCATGAATGAAAACATTCATGCAAATAGTCTGTATATGTACAAGAAATGTATTTAACATCATTACTTTCTACTTTTTGTACTTCATTGATAACTATTATTATTTTAATTTTGGTAATAATTGAACTTTACCAAAATACTTGTTTGTTTTTTTGTTGTTGTTTTTTCTATTGTGGGTCAGGCTCGACTAGCACATGTGCTATTATCTGGCCCCCTTTACCAACCAATGCTTTTCTTCCTTTATATTGTCAACATCATTGTATTAAAAAAAATGTATTGTACTTAAATTTGTTGGTGGTAATAAATCAAATCAAGTTGGTAATCAAAAAAAAAAAAATCAATTTCACAGTAAATCAGTTGTTTGTTTTTTGTTTTGTTTTTTTATAAAAGTACACTAGAAAAATCAGAAAAACAAGTCTACATGTACATTGGGAAAGTTATTTTTCATTTTGTCTTTTTCTATCCCTACACACATAATCAGACTGCTACATGTACAATTTGCCCACGTACCTAATTTTTATGTTCTTTTTATATTTCCTTGGGCCATGCAGTACATTCACTTTTTCTAAGCATAATCATGCAAGCCAATTGAAAAATATTAATAATTTCCTATTTTTGGGGATCATGTTATGATAAATCTATATCTACATGTATATATGATATCTGTATGTAAAATGTGAGCAAAGCAAATTTCCATTGGACAAGAAAATTGAAATCGACAATGAGAGAAATGATGTTTGTGAAAAGTATGAAACATATTATTTTTTCAGTGATCGAGCAGGAGAAAAATTGGCCCCTCGATCATGAGTTTTCATGTCATTTTCTTACCATCCGCCTACCATTCTTTACATTTTGCTATCATGAATGTCTAAAATTTTGTATTTCTTGATTTCATCAGGTAAAATGCTGTGCAGAGTGCAGATCACCAGTGATATGTCAGCCTCATTTTCTGGCAGTCACAATTAATATTTTAGGCTTGAAAACATTGTTGTTTCTGAATTAATTAGATATCATGGGTATGAGCCCATTCAGCACTCTTTCATACATGTAGTTAGGTCTGTGGTAATGCAATACATGTACTGTAAGTTACATGTAATTTAAAAAGAAGAGAGCATTTGTTTGCCAATTTTTCAGTCTCTTGAAATACAATTACAAAAACAGTTATAGGGTTACAGAAATAAAGTACAAGTACAATGTATGAAGTTCAGAATTATCATTTTTATGTGTGTGAGCATGTTTGTGTGTACTTGTAAGCCTACGTGTATACATGTATGTACATGTCCCTCCATAAACTTCATATTATAAGTCAGCTAAAAGTTTGCTTTTATGGATTTCAAATTCATTATTTTGATAACCTGGTTTTGGAACATGATCGGTACCACGAATGGGGTAACCTTACTAGTCATAAGGACTGCTGTTCATAAGGACCGCTATCTATAACGCGTAACTAAATAAATAGCGGTTTTGTATGAATAGCGGTCCTTCTCAATAGCGAGCAAACCATAGACAAATTACCCCGCTATTCATAAGGACCGCTATTCATAACGTGTGTTAAATGAATAGCGGTTTTCTATAAATAGCGGTCCTTATGAATAGAGAGCAGACCCCCCCCCCCCCCCCACAAGGACATACATGTACATGTACACAAACAATTTGTGACAAGTTGGTAGTATTTCATACAATTACATACTGTATATTTTATTTTATTTTTGTGTGTGTTATTGTCTCATTCAGAGAAAAGGAAATAATTCAAATAAATATGTACATGTACGTAAAAGGATATGTATGTACCTACATACATGTAGATATTGGTACTAGCTTAATTACCTTCTAAGTTGTATTGAAATTTGTTTGTTAAAAGTGTTATGATTTATTAATATGATAAATATGTACATATATATGTACATGTATGAACAGAATACCAATGTAATGTCAGTGATGTTATACAATTACATGTTTAAAATCTAAAGAGCTGTAAATGTATGTGATGTCTCAATAAAGTCACCAGCTATTTAGTCTTTTTATACAGTATACAATACATCCTATCTAAAGTTAGATATACATGTACATACATGTATATTAGTACAACCAAATAATAGTTCCTTTAAACATTGAGAAAGTACAGAAGGCGGTAAATGTAATGTAAGAATGCCAGGTATGTAGGTCTATTTCACTCACTACATCCCATCTCAAATTGCAGGAAGGTTTTATTGTAGCGGACATGTGTTTCAGCTGTCACTCATTCTAAGAACGTGTCTCCGTCTTGGAGATGAGGATAGGTCGATAGACACACTCTCAGTTTTCCTTACGTGCCCCATGTACTGTGGGCTACTGCAATGCCCGCTCTCTCCAGATGTCCCTCACCTGCTTTTTTTTTTTTTTCTGATATCATACATGTATAGGGCTGTATGTTTTTTTACAAATAAAATGTGACAGTAACATTTCCTTTTGGTGTAAAACACATTTCTCTCCTCTTTTCTCCCTCTCATTTTCTTCCCCTCTCCCAGTCTCTCTTTTGTGACCTGTCACCTACAGTCTCTCTTCCCTCTCTCTCCCCTGCTCTCTCCTCCCCTCCCTCTTTCTTCTCCTCTCTCTTTCTTTCCCTCTCTCTTTCTTTCCCTCCCTCTCTCTTCCCTGCCCTCTCCTCTCTCCCCCATTTTCTCCCCTTCTCTCTCCTTCTCTATCTCTCTCTCCCTCCTCTTTCTGTATCTTTTATCACAATGTAGATCTCTTTCCCTACCTCTGTGCTGTACATCAATATTTGTTTGAGATTAACCTCCTGTTCAGACACAAAACGTTTATACCAAAACAAACGTATGAAATTTTCATCGTATAGCCTACGGACCGTACAGACACATACATGTATCTCAACTGATTAGAAAAAACATTGTATTGTATAGATGCGCAGTTTTCCACATGTTGTTATGGTCGCCATTAGCCCCCTCATCACCTTTCGCGCACGCTTACGTTAAGCCCCGCCCAGTTATACCGTTCTATGATCAGACACGCACGGAAAGGTGATTCGTTATCGAGTTCTAGTTCGAAACGATGCTCTGACCCTAGTTTCGTTATACGACGTTTTGTTAGTCATCGTTCAGACACATAAATCCATCGTATAGCTACATGTATACCATTTTGGTAGAAATTTTTGTGTGTGTATCTGAACACCCTGTTTGTCTCTCTTTTTTTTCCATCATTGTTTCCTATGTCTCCCCATCCATCTTTCTCACTTGTTCTCTTCCCCACCTTTTCCTCCTAGTTCCTGCCTTCCCTCTTATCCTTGCTTTATCTCTGTATCAATATTTTTGCTCTCCTCCCTGTTCATCCCTTCTTGTATCCCAAAACTATTTTTAATTCCTCCGTCTTCCAGAGTCCCAGTCTCTTTCACAGTTTCCATCTGTCTTTCGGTACCTCTTCTTTCCTTCATCCCCATCTTATTTTCATAGAGAAGAGTCAAGTACCAGTGCCTTATTTTGCTTTTGGTAGGGTGTATAAATGTTTAAAATCCAAGACATCAAACCAAAAAAGGGGGCAGCTCCAGTAATCATCCAGCCCCCCCCCCCAATAAAAATTACTGTCATGTTAATCATTGACCATCATTGATCATGATCTCCAGTTCTGCCTTTAAAAGTAGCTCTCCAAAAGAAAATGTTATTTTTACCCTCATCGTATGGAGGCCTGTGTGGTGTGGGTTGTGCATACCAGAAGCATTTCTCATACAACACAGTTTGAATTTTATTGCCACTATATCTGTCCCTTAAAACCAAGTGATGCACACAGCTACCACGCCCTAAACCCTTAAAACCCATATTTTTTATGACTTGACATATCGTTAAAAAACTACTAGCAAATCCACAGAACCATCCTGAACTGACATTGTTTATTAGTTGTTTACATATTGTTTACAAATTGTTTACATTGCCAGAATGAAGTGTCCAAGAAGTTCAAGGTCCAAGGCATCCCCATGTTCATCATCTTGGACAGTCAAACAGGAGAGGTCGCTTGTAAAGATGGGAGAGCAGAGGTCATGTCGGATCCTCAAGGAAAGAATTTCCCCTGGAAGCCCAGGGCATTTGCAGGTGAGCTCAGTACATGAAATATTTCATGTTGAATAGATAATTGTGCTGTCATAGTGCTGTCTTGAGGATTTTTTTTTTTTAATCTGCCCAAATAAAATGTAAGAACAAATGAGTCATGTTTGTATGTGCCAAAAAATGAACAAATGACTTTATCATGCATGACATGTTATGTTCAATAGTTTTACATTGAAAATCATTATTTGTTGTGTCCGCGTCTTACAAATCGTGCATGCTGTATAACGCCTGTTGGAATTCGAATTGTACATCATGTAAAATAGTCTCAGTTGGCTTGCACAACTGTGACTGTGACTTCATGTTCCGGCAGTGGTGTATGAGCATAGTGCAAAGATGGAAATCAAATGATAATAATAATAATAAACCGTTCTTGTATAGCGCATACATGTATCACATTATGATATAACGTCCCTATGTGCTTCCAAAAGGTTTGGATATCACAAAGTTTTGGATTTATTCTGGATATCATGACTCTTGATTATCAGGAATACCAACTCCCAATTTGACCCTAGTGACACTTTTTTTTTTTTTTTTTTAAAATGATGCATTCAATGTTGATTATGTTTGTCTCAATACAGAGGTGATTCCAGGAAACTTCATCGACAAGGAGATGAAGACTGTCACCATGGATAGTTTGAAAGACAAAGTTCTCGGAATTTACTTCTCTGCTCACTGGGTAAGACATAATTTTGGTTAATAGTAATACGTGTAGCTTAGACTGTATTGTTCATCAATCTGAATTAAAAAAAACTTGCTTCCCTACCCCCCCCCCCCCCCAAAAAAAAAGATACCATTAACACCTATGGGCCCTAGATTGCTTGCACTTTTGATATTTTCACTTGTATTCTTGCTGTGACATCATATCAAGATACAAAATTACATTTATGCATTATTTAAAGGGAAATCCAACCTTTATAGCAAGTTGCTTTAAAAGAAAGAGGAAAAATCAGAGAAGCAGATTGGTGAAAGTTTGAACGAAATCGGACAAGCAATAAGAAAGTTATGAATTTTTGAAAGTTGTAATCACTATGCATATATGGGAATTTCAAATTGGCCGAATATGTAATGTCACTGTGATGTAGCTGTGGACAACTCCCCCATTCGCTCTAACACACAAAATGACTAAAATGTCACTTTTTTTCAAAATGCATTACTCAGTAGGATCTTTTCGTTCATGAGGACCTATGACAATATGCTATCTCCAATATATTTTGAGTACTGCCCCGAGGGTAAAAGCGCCTCGAAGAAAACCGCAAATTAATGATATTTTTGTGTACGACAAATGGGAGAGTTGTCCACAAAAATGTCACAATTGACTCACCAAATTGCCAATTTGAAATTCGCATAGATGTAGTGATCTCATTTTTCAAACATCCATAACTTTCTTATTCCTTGTCCGATTTCTTTCAAACTTTCACCATTCTGTTTGTCTTATTTTTCTGCTTTCACACAAATCATCTTATTACCAAGGTTGGATTGCCCTTTAATTGTTATTTGGGTCATGTGAAGTTGATATAAGGCATGTGCTTTGGAGACCAACTTACCCTATAGAGCAGCTGGGGGAGAACAATGTCTGACATATGAGCAGGTTTATTGACCATGTACAATGTAAGCCTACTATCGGCGGAATAACTGGACTTGATGATGCCATGCAATGCCCATTGCAGGTCTTCAAAATGATACAATGTTATTATGTCATTATCTCTATGTGACTGACTTATGAGCAGTATGGGATTCGGCTCAGTAATTGATTTTAATTCGCTTATTGTTGAAAAGAATGCTTGAAATATGACATAAAAGAGGCAACCAGAACTTTTAGAAATTGCTATTTTATTTACTGCACTCATTCTACTGGCCCTGGTGCACATATATGTGCTCATGTAAATTAAATGAGACAAAAATAAATGGAAGCATAGCTAGGATGTGCTCTTGTTTCGGCTTACCTTCAGTCAGTTGTGACTGATAAGTTCTTCAATCAACAATGATGGACTAGTCAGCATTTTGCAATTCAGCAAGTACATGTAGACAGTAAAATTAGCCAACTCGTGAAACATTTGCCAGTTGAGTCACTGAACAGGGATCATTGTCTGATCCCTACACAACATAACACAATCATATGTTTATTCTTTATTCTTTATTGCAACTTAAAAGTTGGATTGGTACATGGTACAGATAAAATAACATTATAACATACATGGAACAGTTACATTAAAGAGTTGACAAATTATAACATTTAAAATATCAGTAAGAAGAGGAAGAAAAGGAGAAAGAAGGGGAGTTAAAGGAAGGAAGAGGAGAAAAGGTAAAAGAAGACAGAGGAGGAGAAAAAGAAGAAGGGGAAAGAAAGGAAGAAAGAGAGAGACTGCGAAAAATTAAAGAGTACCGTAATACATGTCCATGTAGCTTATAGTAATCATAAACATCAAAAACCTTTACAATATGTAATCCAAGTCAGTTCAGTATTAATTTTCAAATAAACTATTTCTACTGCTACATGTACCTCCTTCTCCTAAAAATACTCTATATTTTGTTCTCTGTCATTTTGAAAGTTTTGGTACCCCTTAGGATTTCAAAAGAAATCCAACTTTAGCGGCAAGTTGCTCTGACAGAAAGCGGAAAAATCAGAGAAGCAGATTGGTGCAAGTTTGAATGAAATCGGACAAGCGATATGAAATAAGTTGTAATCTCTATATGCGCATGTTAAATTGGCCTAATCGGTAATGTCATTGTATTGTAGCGGCAGACAACTCTCCTATTTAATTGATGTTGTATCATAATGAGATGTGCATGATACAAGAAAGGAATATTATTGTGATTATTACCCCTGTAGTGTCCACCATGCAGAAAGTTCACTCCGGAGTTGGTGACCACCTACAACAAGGTCAAGGAGGCTGGGAATGCCTTTGAGATCATCTTCGCCAGCCGAGACCGCACGGAGGAGTCCTTTAAGGAATACTTTGGTGAAATGCCCTGGCTAGCTTTCCCATTCGGAGATGAGCGTGTTGGCGAGCTGGCTAAGCTCTTTTCTGTCTCAGGTATGTTTGAGAGAGAGAGAGAGAGAGAGAGAGAGAGATAGGAAGAGAGACTTTAATGCTCATCAAAAGTTTGTCTAGACCCATGTTTATGTGACTTACAGTATGTTACAGGTATGTTTGGAACTTTGGATGTAGGCTCTTGTAAAGAACAATCCACTATTTACAAGTAAGTTACATGTATGTTTCTGCAGAATAAGAAATCATGAAATGGGTGACATTAACTGACTAAAAAGCTAACAATGACATATGCACTTGAATATAGTCAATCAAATTTTATAAAAGAAAATATTTTTTAAATGTGTGATATTTTGTGTACTTTATAACAGGCCTTTCGTCAGCAATATGAAAGTATACAAAATGTTGGGTAAATGTACTGGTTACTGCCTTCTTGTTTTGTAAAGTCATTCAACATGCCTGCACAGTGCAACTGGAATTTGCCAGAAATCCACATGGGAGGCTACTGTAATCCTCAGTGAAACAAGAAAATCGTTGAATCATTTTTCAATTTGCACTGGCAGAGGTCTATTACAGTCAACCTACATGTATATGTGATTCTCGTACATGTAGGTTAGATTATAGGAGTATTTCATATCTTTGAGAAAGATACAGCAAAATTTAGATTTGTGCTCAAGGTAAAATTATATGTTAACTACATATACACAGTATATTTTTTACACACAAGTGCATGGAAAAATAACTTGTTAAAACAGGAATGTATTGCAGGCAATCATCACAGCAATTGAAAAAATACACAATTGAACGCTACTTTATTTTGTTATTTTGAAATAATTACTGTACAATACTGTTACATTAATCACTTATAGGTAACTCCATAATGTACATCTTCAAACAGGAATGTATTATAGGCTGCCATTGAGCCATTCGAAAATATATACAACCAAACACTATCACATTGTATCATTTGGAAATGATTAACTGTATAATATTGTTACACTGATCACATAACTGCATAGTGTATCAAAATCCTTCGTGGGCAAAATAACCAAGTTACATGAGAACCACATGTGCCCATGCTTGTTATGTGTCTGTGTATTGATTGATGGTAACAGAGTTCTTAAAGGCATTCTGGGTGTCTTGCTTGGAATTATTTGTTTACAGTAAAATGTAGCAACTTCACTCTCAGACTAAGTCTGGAGTAAGCTCTCCTTAATGGTAATGTTGAACATTGTGAGTGAATAAATTGAACTTATTATCTTATTGTTCTGAAAAGCATATTGCACTGTTTCAAAGAGGAAATTTATTATTAACAATTAAAATTTGTCTCTCATTTTCATTTTCTTTCATGTTCAGTTATTGCACTACAGAAAAAAAAATCAAATAATCTTCAAATTTCATTTTTAGAGATCAAAAAATAACTGTAAAATATAAAAATTTGAAACAAATGCTGATTAGTTTATCACTGCATTTACTTAATTCAGTAAAATTGAACCCCCACCCACCCATCAGCCTACTGATAGTATGAAATGTCAAAACATCGGCCATAATATGCGCTTAAATTTATGCATTCCCTGTATTAAATGTTTGAAAGGTTGAGGTTGCCTAAATGCCCACTGATAACACTATGAGAGACATGACATGTTGCATTCAAGGGGAAATTATCATAGATTGGTCTCTGGAGTCTAGTGTAGTGTATGTTTGTGCCAAAATCCCATTAAACCCAATTTAACACATCCATTTAATGGATTACTCATGCATTAATCCCTCGTCTGGTAAAAACAGTGATTCTGCAATACACAGGTCTTTATTCTTTTTTGTTTTTTTATGGTATTGTTACAGTAAATGATAATATGTGTGTATCATTTAGGAATATTTTGAAAAATATTTACAGTGATTTCATTCAATGGTAAAATGTGAACATACATGTATACCGTGTTTACACATTGATCCAGCTCGCGGGTTCGACACAACTCTCGTGTCGAACCCGCCTCAAGCTCCCATGGGAGGAAAACTGTGATCGCGTTTATACATGTATGGAATTGGCGAGTTCGACCCGGCTTGCGGATCACAGGCGGGAGTAGCATAACGTCACAAACGTGGTTGATTGGCAAGCTTTCACAAGCTGTTTTACTTTTCCTTTGTTTGATTTTCTCTTATAATTTCTTTCTTTTTCCTTCTTTCATTTTCTCTCTTCTATGTTTGCTTACATGTATGTATTTCTTTCTTCAATCTTGAGTCTTAATGAATTTCTTTGTTTTTTCTTTTTTCATCTTCTCTCTTCTATATTTGTTTATGTATTTCCTTGTTTCCTCTTTTGATTCTAATGTATTTCTTTGTTTTTCCTTCTTTCATCTCTCTCTCTTCTATATTTGTTTATGTATTTCTTTTTTTCCTCTTATAATTCCTAATGAATTTCTTCGTTTTTCCTTCTTTCATCTTCTCTCTTCTATATTTGTTTATGTATTTCTTTGTTTCCTCTTATAATTCCTAATGTATTTCTTTGTTTATCCTTCTTTCATCGTCTCTATTCTATTTTTTTCTCATGTATTTCTTTGTTTAATCTTAATTCTTAATGAATCTCGTTGTTTTTCATTCTCTCTTCTTCCTTTCTTCTTTTCTTTTTGTTTTCCCTTTCATAAATTGCCGTGTTCGACACGGCTTTCTGTTTATACATCAAAAAAATTGCCGGGTCTGATACGACTCTCGGATCAAAACCTACTATTCTGGCGGAGCTAAAAAGACGTGTTCGACCCGAGTCTCGGATCACACTGATCGCGTTTATACATCATAAAATTGCCGTGTTCGACACGAGTCTCGTGTCGAGCCCGCGAGTCGGATCAATGTGTAAAAGCGGTAATACATGTATAGTTTTACCTTTGTGTATTCCTTTCTTTCTTTCTTTCTTTCTTTATTCATTTATTCACATTTGTATATATAAAAATGTACATAAAATAAAAGCACTAGGAAGTGTCGAAAATTTGTGAAAGGAATAAATAAACATTGGATTAAAGCATGAAACTACTTTTATTTAATTTATGTTTCTTCATATGCCAACACATAGATTTTATATCAAATTTATATCTATTTATTTAGTTAGTTAAATTATGTATTTATTCATTCATTCATTCATTCATTCATTCATCCATTTATTTGTTTATTTATATGTTTTGTTAATTTTTCTATTGATGGATTTACATGTAGTTAATTTAACATCAAAGAAAATAAGATGAATTAATACATCCCATAGGGAAGAAACATTTTCTAAATGTCTAAGAACACTTGTTATAGAAAATACACGTTTAGAAAATTGTGTCTTTTATATGTGTACATGTACATGGTTAGTTGTATGCTGGTGTATTCTTTACTTGAAGATGACCAAAATTTCATACTGTGTGCAGGTTTTTTGATGTCGTAGTTTTCTATCAAAATTATGATCCTGAGTCAGAAATTTCAAAGATACCTGATTACCTCTCCAGAAATGGGGTATATGTAGGAGTGCTTTTCCTGAATTTTTCATTAAGAAATTAATTCATCAATGCCATTTACTTGATTAAAATGAAAGTTGTCAACATTAAAACACCATCTTCATTTATATATATAAAAAACAAAAGTATTTCCAATACTGCTTCATGAATTCTTCATTATAATCACTTACAAGTTAGAATAAAGGATAAAATTTTTTCTTTAATTAAATTTCTTTCATTGTACTTATTCTTGTGCTATATTCAGAGGTTGCATACTTAAGCAGTAATTAATAGAATTTGCCTTTTAAAGCTTTTAATCACATGATTAATCTAATCATTTCCCCCTTTCTCTTTTTGAGAAAAAACTGATGTCCTTCCTTTATTTGAACAAAATATAGAGACTGAAATAAATGCAGTAAATCCACATGGAATCAAAAGCAAGACATAACACAAACATAAATCATTAAATTGTAGAAGGAATGCTTGGTAATTAGGATTTGTATGTTAATCAAAGTTATGTAATTCTTCCTTCCTTTTTCCTTTTAGTTGAAGGAAAATATGACCTCTTTCCTGATCCTCTCAACAAAAAGACTAGTAAACTCAGCTACAGGACATGTACTCTACATGTACATACCGGTACATGGAGTATCAAAATCTAGAAATATCACGAACATAAATTGTTGTGTAGAGGTGAATGCTGAGTAATTGAAATTCAATTTTTAATCTGAGTCATCTCATTAATTATTCCTTCCCGTTTTCCTTTTGTAGAAGGAATATATGAATGAACTCTCTCTTGATCTCTCTATCCTTTCGAAACACAAGGACTAATAATCTGTGTACATGTACATGGTGTCAGAGAAGAAAGAAATTACATGTACAATTATAGTTCATTTATGTAGTATGATGTGATATGTACATGTATGATATCATTTGTATGATAGTGTATTCATTCATATGATCATATATATTCATATGATAGCACATTTAATTGTATGATACATGTACATGTACAGTAGTAGATTTTGGAGGTGACAGACAATCTGCATGGAGTTTGACGGAAGGAAATCCTTGGTCCTTGGTGGCTATTGTGGTGTGAGAATTCATGCATGACATCCTCTTGCCACAAAGTCTGTGCACTGTTCATTACAACTGTACTTTTATCAATTCGTAAAATCCAATGAATTACATAATGCTTACATGTACTTTCCTTTTCCAAGGCAATGACTTCCTGTTAAAATAAGGTGCTTGTTTTTAATCCAATTTTGGATGCCTAGATTCAGGTAATATACAAGTAGCTGCACATTGGTCTACTGCTCAATAAAAGGAACCCTTAATGGGCCATTCTCAGTCACGTGTGTACCCAAAATCTTGAAAAATAGTTGATTTAAAGATATAAGTTGAGTTCTGGGCTCTCTTGCATAAAAAGTTGCGATTAAACGCAAATGAAAAAAATTAAACCAAGCCCAAAATATGCAATCCTGATTGGTTGAAAATCAAGTTGCATTGAATATTTTGAGTTGTGTTTAATCGCAACTTTTTATGCAAGAGGGCCCAGGTCATGAGATTGAATTGTGAAAGAAACTTTCTCAAAGCAATTGGGAAAGGATGATTATATAGCAAATAAGAATTGGTGTATGCTGTAAGTTTTGGAATCACCAAAATGATAAGAAATTGACTTGATCCTGCTGAGAGTCACATGCACTGCGCACAGAAATGTGTATATGGGACTACACACAAATGTTTGGATGTTTCTTGTCATATTTTGAATGTCAGATCATTTGAAGAGCAATCATTTTCAGGGGACATATCTACTATGATAATCTTTGAAACTAACATAAAAAGAATGAGAAAGCTCACAAATTATTTTTACCTTTCCCAGAACTCGAGCTTTCCTTTAAACCTAATTTGTCAAAAGTATTTATCTTGTATAGCAGAAGTCTCTCACTTTGGATTTTAAATGGCCCTCTTACCCCCAACAGGGAGAGGGTCATTATTTTTTTTTTTTTTTAATATTTATATGAGGGTCATTATTTTAAATGAGAGTACATCATTTACTTTCAAAGATCAAAATTAGGTCAGTCATGTGTGTGACCTCACACAAAAAGGGGTCTTCCTTGTTGATCTTCAGACCTACTTTTCTGATATTTCCCTTGGAGTGCAAGCGTCATCTTTTCATTGCAGTATGATAGGATTGCTCTGAACAGTTGCTATTTTCCATGAAATGAGTGAACATTCTTATCTTTTAGAGGTAAAATTGGGTCGGTCACCTGTGTGACCACTCGAAAAAGGGCGTGTTTAAATGTCTCTGTAAAAACATTATGGTTGGGAAATAATTTTTCTTCTCAAAGAAAGGGAATGATATCTATACTTCAACAGTTATATATAGGACCTCTCAGCATCCTTTAAATGACCTAGAATGAGCCTTACGTTGCATTTAGGTGACCTTGTATTCAACATGGGCTTCCTGTTTTAAAATGCATGGTGCAATAATGAAACCGGACTCTTTAATTTCTTCTCTTCCTCTTAATTAGCATTACTGAGTTTATTGAATTATATTGTATCCAGTCAGTTTTCGGATCTTTTGTTTTTTAATCATGTCGCAGTATGAGAGCAGAGATCAGTCTAGTTTACAGCTCGTCATTTATTCCTGCATGGAGAAAATTCCCCCCCCCCCCCCAAAAAAAAAAAAAAAAAAAAAAAAAAATCCTGATAATACATTAATATAAATTAATTATCATAATCAATATCATTATGTGACAAAACATGAATTATTTTATTTTCAAGTTTTAACTATTTATGTGATCTTGCCTAAATCAAAATTTAAAGCATCAGTTTTTAATTTAACATAAAATTTTAAAGATGAAGATGAAGATAATGCAAACTATTCTGTATTCAAATTTCTAGGCTTAATGAGGAAAGTAATTTAATAACAATTATCAAAGTAAGGTCAGTGATACGTCAGATATTTGACCTAGTCAATCTAAGCCATGCGTTATCTCTCTTATGCATGTTTGAGAATTATTAATGAGTATGACTCTTTGAATTATTTTACATTACATGTATCTTATTAGATATTGAAAAGTTATTGAAAATTGTCATTAACATTTCATCCTACACTGTAACACTCTGTGGTTTAAGCCATAAGTCAAGAGTGTAAAAAAGAAGTCATTTAGCAGAATGCTTTCAATTTTTGTTATTTTCAGGCATACCAACGCTAGCCATCGTGGATGCCGAGGGAAAGGTCATCACCACAGAGGGCAGAGGTCGTATCATGAAGGATCCAGAGGGCAAGGTATTTGACATATCAAATTTATCAAAATTATTGTAAAATCAGAAACTTTCGCATGCACAACGCTTCCGCTGAGTACATATACATGTATGGTCCAGATTTGGGCAAGTTTCTTGCCACGAAACAACCAATATTTACAATTTATGAAAGTTGCATGCTGCGAAATGAATGAATCACAACACTGAGTTTTCGCAGTTAGCAAAAATTTCTTGTAGCAAAAATGGCATGATTCGTAAGAGTTTCCAGACTTGCTGCAGTAGTAGAATGCTGTAGACAAGTATTGAACGTAAGTCAATAACAAACAACATGAAGTTGCTTACTGCCTATAAACACAGTGATGATATCATGTATTTTAAACCTGTATTGCATCTGGGACATCCTAGTAGACCAACAGCCCCAAAGACTGACAATGTTGGTCAGGGGGGCTTTTCATCAAGTGTCTTGTCAGTGCTTTTTACAGACAAATTTGCTCTCAGCCAATCAGAGCTTATAACAGTTATTCCAACTTGTCATTGATCACGTTTTATGAAACAGGGCCCAGGGGAGTGTTTCATCAAGTGTTTTGTCAGTGATTTTTACCGACAACTGTTATAAGCTACTGAAATCCTTGCATCTGATTGGCTGAGAGCAAATTTGTTGGTAAAAATTCACTGACAAAACGCTTGATGAAATGCTCCCCTGGTGTACCCTTGGGAATAGTTGTCAGAAGGCCCCATGAGATTGACATGTTTGTCTTGTGGAATGTTGGTCACATGCTTCGTTGGTCTTGTGAAGTTTTCAGAAAGCCCAGGAGACCTACGATGATTGATTAACGAAACATATGATTTATATATGATCCCATCACACAACTTATTCCCATATATATCATATGGAATATAGGCTACATAGTCTGTATATTCCCTGAGGGATGCCAGTTTTCAGGCCCTAGCAATTCATTTTGCATCCACATTTCAGGCTTTTGTGTCAATAATTAGATAAAGATAAGTAGAGAATTTTAAAAGTTTTTCAGGCCAACTCGTGAATTCTAAAACTGGTAACCTCATGTCTTCTTTTCCTCCCTTACATTACTGGATGTTGACAGGAATTTCCATGGCATCCTCCTCCATGCTATGAACTGGATGCCTTCTCTGCTGCTATCATCAATGAAGAACCTTGTCTTATTCTCTTTACAGGTATGTCCTGTACCCCTTTCACTAAACCCATTTTCATATTATACACACTAAAATAATGCACACTCACTATTGGTTAGATTTGTGTTCACAGACTGTGGAAAAGCCATATAATAGAAGCATTACTTTTATGAGCACCCATTAAAGGCATTGATTAACTTTGCCCAGGATTGAAAAAAAAAAATCACTGTTCCAGCTAATGCTGTAATCATAATTGCAAACCTTTAGCTCAGACAGGAATCGCCTGAGTTTTATAAGCTGATCGGTCGTTTATATATCAAGATATTTACGATTGAACATTGATGTCGGGATAGAGTACCACCGAACCCTAAAGAACTCTTACGGTTGGCATACCTCGCTCTATCACAGAATACCGTACGGGCTGGAAACCCGCTCTGAAATCGCCAAGCGCTGGTGCTTTGTTTTTGTGACTGCAGCGCAGCGAAGAAGCCGAGCGACTTGCGCTAGCGTTTGATCGCGATTTACTCTTTTTTAGGATAGTAAACAGGTTCCATTTTCTCTCATAATTTCACATATCCTTAATTATATATGTAGTTAGAGGACTGCACACAATTCACTGGCATTTGAGCTGATTTTACAATTTTTCACAAAGTTAATCAATCACTTTAAACAAATCCACCACAAAGCCAGTGCAGTACTATTAAAAATAATGTGCATGATTGTGATGTGATTGCATGCATAGACTCCTATAATCCTCATAATGCTGCTATTATGCACACTGGGTTTTTTCAAAGGGGTTATTAGTTTAAGAAATCATCCTGATATTAAGTTGTTTTTTTAAAGGAAAAAAGTTTTTTAAAAATGAGAGAAATTTGAGGAATACTAGATAAAGACTATTCATAAAGTCGTAATCGATCAAACACAAAATGGCAACTCTGTGAATTCAGTTTACAAGCAGAATTATCCAAAAGTATCTCATTTTGTTGTCTAAGAAAGAACAGGGGCAGTATTCTGAAAACTGTTTTATCTCTAATATTATTGTATCTCCACACTTAAGATAAAATTGGTATTCTGAAATAGTAGATATCCTGTAGATACTGCCTATGAAATTTCAAGGTCACAAGTTCTATAACTCCTTTGTAAGAATTGAAAATCTTGCCTTTGTTGCAGAGGGATCTATTCAGAAATCAATGCAAGTACCTGTACTAGTAACGGTCAAAAGATAATTTTAGAAATTACGCGATTTTGGGGGGAATCAAAAAGAATAAAGTCTTACCAAATTGTTGTTATTACTTACTTAAAAGCAAATTATAATCCTTTTCAAATCCGCACCAGTTTTCCAATTATTATTCTTTAAAAATTATCGCATACTCACATAACTTTAAAATTTATGGTTGCAAAAGGGATGAAGTACCTTTAAGGTTAGGGTTGGCTAGAGTGTTGGGTCCAGGGTTGAGGTTAGGGATTTGGTTATTGTCAGAAATTGACCACGAAGCAATGGTCATACAACCCACTTCTGCAACTGACCTTGATATCCTGTATGAATATGTTTGAATGAATAATCAATTGTAAACCGTTCCTCTGCCTTCGTTGTTCAGAGATTGAAGAAGATGAAGAGGAAGAGAGTACAAAGAAGGCTCTGGAGATGATGAAACCTATAGCTGAGGAGATCATAGCAGCGGAGAAAGCGAAAGGCAAGGAACCTGCCTGCAAGTTCATTGTCGCTGGTGAAGTAAGTACTCAGCAAATCAAAGCTTCAGGTGAAAATTGACAAAATAGACATAGTAATGACCTCTACAGAGCCTGATCACTTAAAGATGAAGTTGAGTTCTAGTCATGCAATTTCATTGTGGAAGAAACTGTCTCAAAGCAATTGGGAAAGGTTGATCATGTTTACAGAAGAATTGGTGTATAGTGTGAGGTTTTGGAACCATCAACATGATAAGAAAATGATCCAATCTTGCTAGTAGGTAACCATGACAACCAAATTTTTATCAACTTACAACTCAATTAGTGATACCCAACATGATAAAACTTAATGTAGTGCTCTGCAATTCATTGCTTATTTTTCTCAGGCCTTGTAACTTCCACTACTAGTATTTGTCAAATGGCTGTCCATCACTACCCAGTCAGGCTCTGCACATTTTACTACTTGACTATGACTAGATTTTGAAAGAAGGAAATTACAATGTGGAATTTCAAAATGAAATTTTGTATGACTGAGGTCTTGAATAGTCATAAGGATGTGTATTGAAATTGCATGGTATTCTTAAGCCTTCCAGTCCGAAAAAAAATCAAATAGGCTGCTTTGTAGCTAGTATGGTATGACATCACTACAATTTGGAGGTGATGCAGGCTGTTACTGTATCTTGAATGCTGACAACACCTGCCAATTTTTATGTTACATATTCATATGATTATTCAGAACCTCATTCAGGAAAAATCTAATTTTTGAAGTTCCATATCTTATCCTATTGAAATTTTCTTTCAAAATCTAGTTGTACTTGGGTCATGAGGTGTCTGGTAGCCAAATTTTTTGAATACTTGCTTTATTTAATACACCAAAGTTTCCCCTGACTCAGCCAGTACACAATGTTTTCTTGTTGTTCAGGAATAATGTGAGAACATCCAAAGTCTTTCCAAGATGTGTTTGAATGTTGGGAGTTGTTATGTGTTCGCTGGGGACAACTTGATAGCATGGTACGTCTTACCTGACATAGCAACATTGACATGCAAGATTGATTCTGTCCATGTGAGTGCTATCATACTAAAAGCTAATCGTGAGTTCTTCAGTTGACATTGTGGCATTGTGGTAGATGCATCAAAATGTCTTGCTCTTCTGTTACCATATAAGAATTACATGTAATATGGGAACATGGTTCTTGTTTGATTGATAGGATGACATGGTGGAGAGCCTACAGCAGTTCCTGAGCATCGCTGATGAGAGCCTCCCGATGCTTGTACTCCTGAACATCCCAGAGCAGAGGGTGTCCCATTGTGAGGGCAAGGAGATCACTGCTGATCTGATCCGCGGATTCTACACCAAGTTTGTCAATCAGGAGCTGGCGTGCACACCCTTGAGCCAATAACCAGAGAGAGAGGGAGAGAGAGAGAAAGACCTGCTTTTGAGAAAAGGAAGCAACTATCAAATTGCACAAGTTTCATCGTTTTCTTGCTACAAATAAACAGAAACTTTTCCAAACACAAGGGCTCGTTTTCTGCTAGAATTTAAACCCATCCCTGAATTTATTGTAAAGTCAAGTTATAACTAAGGAAGTTAGAGCAAGGTCTAAGTTTTTCTTTGGTTAAACACGACTGTAGATCAAGCATCGGGTTTAACTGAATAAGTAGAATACCAACCTTCCAGTCATTCTTACAATGTAAACTGAAGACAGACGCTAATGGGTAAATGCTCAATATATTCTTATTATCCAAATCTCTTGTTTTCAGGCGTTTCCACATTGATTTTTAACAAGTTTCAGATGACATTTGCTTCCTTTTTGTGAAAGTAAGGCAGACAACCAGAGAGGGACCAGTTGATCAAATGAACAGAAGAATGACAGGGGTTTTTTTGTAGGATCTTCACCCTTCCTCTAACGTAAAGTCTTGTGATGTCACTTCCTATTCCTCTGAGACTTCATTTGTTGATCGTTTAAATCTTCAAGTATACAATACATGATAGTGTGGGATTCTATTTCTGTCACTCCTCATCCTTTTGAATGACTTATATGAAGTCGTTTTCTTAGAGAATTCATTTTTGTTATTGTTGCTATGTTAACCATTCACGCATTAGAAACATTATTTCAAGACTTCTGTGAAGTTGCTCCATTTATTCAGATACTTCAGTTATTAATCAATTTACATGAAACTGAAAACCCATGACAAAGAAAAGGCCATCATGGTTTTATGGAATCATGTTATCCCTTATTCTTCCTATTTCAAAATTGCTGTTAGTTCTACATGAAATATTGGTATTGCTGAAGTGCAGATTGTTACCTGCAAAATCTATCAAGTTCGTATTGAGTATACATAAGACATACATGCAATTAATAGTGCTATCCCCATCATTTAATTTTAAGTGTATAAACACGTTTATTGGTATGAGAATGAATTAACTGGCAGATGTAAATTTCATTTTGGACATTTTAATATTTCTCTGTTAATGATGAAATTCGTGGGACATATGCAATTTGTTGCAGATTTTTTTTGCAATTCCTCTACATCAAATTTGCAATCCCTCTTCTTTCGTCATTTAGCTCTGAGTTTTGTCTTTAAGTGTTTATGTAGAAACTAAAGGAATAGTGGTTTGATGTAGGGAAATAGATATTGTTCTGTTATTTAAATACAGAATTTTTACGAATAAATTAATAAGTGTGTGTAGAAATGAAGACATAAAAAGTACTTATGAAGTCCTGTGTTTGAACAATTGTAGATGCTGCAACGTGATGACAAATTTATAAAAGCATGTCCTAAATGATTGTATGGAGTAAAGATTTTGTTGTGAGTGCATGTAGTTACCAGAATTTGTCATGTACATGTATTTTACATATTGGATACTTGAATAATTCCCTTTACTATATTGTTCCTTTGCAAAATGCCCAGGGTTCAAATGATGTTTTGTCTATCAATGTCAGAAGGGTGTTTGAGTGCACTGTTGTGTTGAGCTGAAGGTTGTAATTAGCATTGAAATATCCCCTACTAATATGCGCTTATTTGATACAAAACTAAAATTAGGTAGTTAACATCCATTTTTTCCTTTTCTTTTTAGTCAGTAAAGAGAGAAATCCCTGTCATATTTAAAACATGGTATTATGAACATGTATAGAACAATCAAGACCTTTGAGGCGAGTTACCAGAAAATAGCTTTAAGGCAGTAACGCCGTTCTGCTAGCCACACAAGGATATACCTGTCAACCTGAGGCAGCTCATACATGTCTCATGGAGTTAAATGTGAAATCTTATGAAAAGATTTTTTTTTTCGTCAGTGCTAGTCAGAGGAAAGAGATTTGAAATCCTTAAAAAACCTTGTTTGCTGTTGCCATTTTTGTGCATTTTTTTGATCAAAACGAAGGCTGTCCTCAAAGGTGAAATTTACCAAATGTCCATTTTGAAAATTCCAACATCAAAATCTTGATGGTGTATGGATGTATGTACTGTAGGCTGATTGTACAGAATATTGAACTAGGCTGGTAGTTAATGTTGTGATCTAATTGTTTTATGTAAAAAGTGTACATTTCATAGTAATATAAAATTCTATTCTGTTTGGCATGTTGTGAAACCGAAAGATGAACATAATTAGTTTTTCTCAAAAATGGAATTAAGCAGTGCATTATATTTCTTTTAATATGTTATTTCCATTCACCAAACAAGGACTGTAATTTTTTTTCTTATGATGTAGCCTATATTGTAATTCTTCTTTTTAGAAGTATTCCCCCTTTTTACCAAAGGTAGCTCTTCTGTTTTCTTCCAAATTCATGAGTGTCTTGTAATCGTAAATCTGAATATTCTAATTTTATTTTAAGAATTTCATTCTCAATTTTCACATACATTGTATTTTTAATTTGAATTGCAATTTGTAACAATAATACCAAAATTTAGAGATTTTAAGCACTTGTTTTCTAACATTTTAGTACCTTTTGTATATATTTTTGTATCTTCTTTGCCTGACTTTGCATGCATAGGCATATATTTGTGCTTGTACTATTTTTAAATAAAGCTTCTGTGTATGTCAGCAATCAGTGTGTTTATAGTTAACCAGGTTGAGTTCTGGGAAAGGTACAAAATAATTTGTGAGCTTTCTCATTCCCTTTATGTCAGTTTGGAAGAAAATCACAGTAGAAATGTCCCCTGAAAAGGATTTCTTCTCAAATGCCATTATATTCAAAATATGACGAGAAATACGTGAAGTGTTCAGGCCGGACATACATTCATACCACTTGTGTGTGCAGTCCCATATTCCTGTGTGCAGTGCATGTGCTTTTCAGCGAGACTGCATTAATTTCTTATCATTTTGATGATTCCAAAACCTCACAGCATACACCAATTGCTGATACCATTTCTTCCACAGTGTAATCGCATGACCAGAACTCAACTTGATCTTTATGGCCAGACTCCATATCATCTGTGAGAGCCAAAAGGGCATTAATTTGTGTAGCGTTAATGCCCTTCTGGCTCTCAGCAGCCATATCTGTTATCAATGTGCAGTTGTGCCTTTAGGAGATGTTTATTTCTTTGTTATGTCTATGTGCAAAGTACAGTTAATGAAGCATTGATAAGTTTTGTGCTCGTCGATTAGTCCCAATGTGTGCATATATCTTCGCAGAATGATAGTTTGTAAAAGTCAGTTTGAGAATACCGTTTTTACATATAGACTCGATGAAACTAGGCAACTTGGGTTTGAAGTCATTTCCCAGAAAAGGGATACAAGAAAACAGTAAATATTGTGATACATGTACTTATCCTTATTTATGCCAATGGGATTTCATTTTATTATCCATTCGATCCCAATCGATTCAATTGCCCTGGAACAATTAAGCAAATGCGTTATGAATGTATTTGCTGTGGGGCATGTCAGTTTGCAGCACCCTCTCATATTTCATCATCAATACTTTTGCAAGCACATCATTTTAGTCATAAAATATTGTTTGAAAGGTGAAATACATGTATGTGTTTCCAGCAGTAGTAGTAATACCTCAAAGTATCAAAGGACCAAAAATATTCTACACATGTTTCTGTTTTTGCAGAAAAAACGTTGTGCTTGTTCATCTTGCATTTATTTCAGCATGTGACGGATACATACCTGTGTCTTATACGCACCAGTGTGACGTACCGGTATATCTATGATGCAGGGTTTACTAACCATTGTTGAGTATGATGTGTAATAACTAATTTGGACATGGGAGGCAGGTCGGTTATCTTGGCTTTTAGAGGTAAGCCATTGAAATGTGAAAACATATATGAGGGACATGCCGGATATTGCATATTTTTAACACCAAAGGAAAACAGTATAATAGAAAGGATATTTCATGTACGTAATATCATGAAGACATGCAGAGGTTCCTGTGGAAGATTGGTCCTACACAATGCATTGCGTACATGGGAGTGAGTTGATCAAAAAAACAAGTCTAATTTGTGTTTCTGTTGTTTATTTACTTTCAAAAGTTACTACAGAAAAGTCTAAACAGTCTTAAATACACTAGGCTATTTGCTATGTTCTGTTCATGGTAATGAATAAAAAGTATCAACCGAAGAGAAGTTATTTAGATATATCTCTATCTAAAAGAATGCAAAGTAGGTCACAATTTATAGCTTCTTTCAGTCAGTAAATGGCTACAGTGCACGTAATCTTTGAATATTTAAGGGATCAGCACAAAAATTTGAAATGTGTGTGTATCAAGCTACATGTATATTCAAGGTAATCTTGTGTTATTCTATGCATGGTAGGTGTAAAGAAAATTGTGTGCTGTTAACAATTATTTTGTTTTTATATCGACAAGTTCAATTTTCCATTTGATTGGGATTATACTGCTTTTTATAATAAGAGGTGACTGCTTGCTATGTAAAACAGAAAACATGTGCAGTATATTTAAAGGTAACAGATAGTTTTGGGAAGCCCTCAAAAACTTTTCGTGAGATTTCATTGATTTTACTTAATAAACAGCAGGGTACTAACGTAACTAAGATGCTGTGAAGTTTTTTCCTCCTCAAGTGAAATATTTATCGAATGCGAGGTGAAAAGTAATAAAAATCCCTGGCCCAAAAAAGAGGGGATGTAAATTCAAACAACGGCCACACACACACTACTTACATGAGGATTGCTGTGTGTGTGGAATACGCTACACATAATGCGAAGCGCTGGGTTTATTGTGCGGGGAACCTTCGGGTGGATATGGTCTTAGCGTGAGGCAGTGAAAAGCCGTTACCAAGCGTTTCTTATGGATATTTACACTAAAATTTGTTCGAAATCGTGAATGGAATGTTAAATAATCTCGTACATATGTCTTATGATAAAAGGAGAATAGTATGTGACTATTTCAGATAAGTTTCTTGCCAGTATGATTTTTGCTACCAAGACTGTCTATGAGCTTTAAGTTGAACAAGACATTTCATTGCAACTTTGTAATGCATGGATACACATGTAGGTCTTAGAAATTGAGGCAGTTCTGCTTTTCCAGGCTTCATATCTTGAAGACCTGGTGATAAGTAATCATTTTTTTTGCAATAAAATATGGAGAACTATTTCTAATCTGATTTTGTGAAAACTATCAATAAAATGTAGGAAATGTTGAAGACTAATTACTCCTCAGAAATCAATATCAATCTGCACAATTCAATAAGTTTTGTCATTCAGAAGTTTAGCATGTAAACAAAATTATGCATTCTATGAACTTGGCATGCTTGTGACTGCCGGTAAATCAGATAAATTCCAAGTACAGATGTACTGCACTGCCAGATGCACTGTACTTAGCAAATTCTTGAAACCTACATTACCTCATTGTTAGACAGCTGCTTGCATTGTGGTTTTTACACTTCTTTCAGGGTTGTTTTTATTTACAAGCAGTCTATCCCTGTGGTCAAAATTGGCCCTTGTCATGGCGAATTTTTTTATCACTGTGCTATTCATGCAAGACATGCTTCTAAGATTTGCAATCGTGTTACTTTGTAAACCATACTGAAGGTATTTTAGAATGTAATATATGCACTAGATAGTAGATACTTAATAAGAAATAACACTGCAAGGATGAACTTGTATGTTGAAGCAATATCATGTACACCTCAACTGCACATTGCGATGTTCAGCGAGTTTGAATAAAAATTTGTTATTGTGAAATGCTTACGAGGGTTTACAGCACCATTTTAGTTACTTTTGTGGATAAACACGTACATGTACATGTTACATGGTTTGCTTGTGCTTCATCTAATAAATCTGTACTATCGTCTTTCCAAAAGTTGTTTCGTCTTTGTTGTTTTTGAAGTACATGTACATGTAGTAGAGAGAGTTTATTAAAGGGGAAGTCCAGTCCAAGAATTACTTGGTTTCAATTGAAGCAGAAAAATCAGACCTACAGATAAATGAAAAAGGTTTGAGGAAAATCAAACAACTAATATAAGTTACAATTTTTTTTTTAGAATCATTAAAAAAAAAACTAGGGAAAACCATGAAAATCACTGGACAAATTGGCAATTCAGTCAAGAGTTTAAGACAGCATTCGGTCACAACTCAACTATTTTGTTTATATTGATAATACAAATTCTCAAAACAATCTCAATATTTTGTAAAGGTTGATACATGCAAAAACATATTACTTTGATTGAATACATATAGTGTAATATACTTTTTAAGAGATGTGAAAAAAGATGAATTTCAAAAAAATATAGAAATAACTTGGTTTAAGTTATGCGATAATCATATTCTTGGACATAAATTGAGAATTTGTATTTTCAGTATTAACAAAATAATTGGAGAGTTGTGACCAAATGATGTCACATACTCACTTCAGCTTTTTCTTGTCTATTTTGAACATGAGGGCATTTGAAGGGCAATTCTTTTTAGGGGACATTTCTACTGTGATGTTCTTCCAAACCAACATAAAAGGAATGAGTAAGCTCAGCAAGAACAAAGAACATCCCTTCATTGCTGCTGTTCTGTAAAATAGTAGAACAGGTGAATATGCATGTGATACCTGTTATACATATTTTTAGATAATAGCAGTGAATGGATGTTCTTTTGACTACCAGAACCATTGTGAAGGGTAGAATGAGGGGTTGTTTATTTTGTCCATTCTCTTTGTCTGTCACATATATAGTGAGAACTGGATCTTTTCTTTGACTGGTTCGGTAATGTATTCAAATTTTATACATACCTTTCAAAAAAAGGTTTCAAACAAAGGTTGTTCTTAACAACCTGGAAGCTTGCCCAAGGTTTGCCGGACATAGCAACAAGTAATGTATGCAAACTGGATTCCAAGCATTGAGGCTCATTTATAAAAAGCAGGTTAATGGAATAGTCTGTCACTAAGTACTCAGAGAAGAAATGTGCATAAATTTGTATACATTACAGAACCGGTCTATTGGTACACTGTAGTTTGAATACTGCTTTATTCCTTTTTCAACATTCCTTTTACATTCTCTTTGCTTTCTAGAAAATGGACATCATTTCTCATCTCTCCCTCTTTGATCTCATGCAGTTCATCCACTGCCGCAAGAAGGTTGTTACATGTAGATGTACTGCTATTGACAATACATAACTGTTACAGCCTTCTTGCGGGCAACCGAAGAGTTCACGTTACCTGAAAAAGAAAAAAATAGAATCATTTTCCCCCATGTTGCACTTGTTCTTTTATCTTCTGTCCATTTCCATGTTAATTTATTCTCATACATGTTCTTCCTTTGTTTTCCATCTCTCTTCCCTCTTCCGTCTCTCTTTCCTTTTCCCTCCTTCCCCCTCTCTCTCCTACTAAACACTCCATCTCACATCATTCTCACTAAAATCTCTTTCACCAAGAATTTCTCTTTCACAAACATACACTCTTGCCTACAATAATGTAATGCCCTACCTGCCTACCATATCCTCCAAACTCTTATCATTAAATCAGGATGTAACAAAGCTTTTCTTCTACTTGGCAAAGTGAAGGTGCATCATACCAACACTTGCTTGGACACCAAGTTAACTTGGCCCAACTTTTTCAAAAGAAACATTTTCCTTAGATCCGTTTATTTGCGAGTTTTGAACTGATAGTCGTGCAGCAACTTTATTAGTTGTTTCTGAATTCATAGTTCACTTGCTTGTCAGGCAAATTTTGCTTGCTCTGGGATAACTGGCAATTGATTTTGTAGCATCCTGTTTCACTGAATTACAATAATTGTCATAATTACAATTCATCAAGAGAAGAAAAAAACAAGGATCCATTCAGTAGTTATGTTACAACTGCAGAATATATTTTCAGAACGTATTACAGAATTTGAGGATAGACATCAAATGCTACAATAGTTTGCACAATACAAGATGAAAGTCCACAAAGTTGCAACATTTTCTTCTTTTTTGTGTGTTGCCATGGTTTTGCATTAAGCAGCATTCTAATCGAAGAGACCAAAGCCCATGTCGTCATCAGATTCCTCCTCACTCTCCTCCTTCTTCTCTTCCTGCTTCTCCTCCTCTGCGGCTCCGCCTTTGGCAGCAGCACCACCACCACCAGCCGCTGCTCCTCCTCCAGCAGGCATCGATGCCAGCTTGGATTTGCCTGGAAAAGTGAAAATTGAAAATGGACATTCAGGTACAGTAAACCAATCGAAATTCTTTCTTTTTTCCTCTTCTAATTTCAGTCCACATTTTCAGAAACAAAAAGAGCTAATCAGAGACAATCAGCCGAAAGATGGTTTATTTGAATCATCATGAAATGTGGCTGGTTAGTGGCAGAGTTCCCATATCAAACTCACTAACATATACACTTTTATATTATCAAGACAAGATGAACTGTAATATGAACACCAATTGCACTTTACTACTGTTTTAGATCTATCGAGTTATTATCCTTTCTTATTCCCTTGGTGAACAATTAATATCTAATCTATAAACAGAGTATCAAAAAATAATCTAATTTTTGCATTTGCTATTGTAAATATTACATGTTCTCTATTCCAATGTGGTGACTCAAGGAGATGTGGATCACCGATTACTCACCCTCTTCGATCAATTCCTTCAGTTTCTTGCCTTCCAGCTCCTTGATGACAATACCGAGCTTCTCATCGTCACTCTCGATTCCGACGCTTGCGAGAACTTTCTTTATGTCACCAGCTGAAGGATTGGCTTTGCCGCCCAGGGCGAGTAGGAGGTATGCGGCCACGTAACGCATTCTGCAAAGAAAGAAAAGGCAGAACTTTATGTTTTTGAATCAGCATAGGGTATTTTGCAAAGCCTTTTGTCATAGATTTGCAAAGAAAGAAAAGGCAGAACTTTATGTTACTGAATCAGCATGGTGCATTTTGCAAAGCCTTTTGTCATAGATTTGCCATCAGTAAAACTAGTTTCTGTGTATCCTCCCATGACACTAATCCCATGACACTAAAGATCATAAGCAACTGAAGGAGGCCTCAGCGTAGGACTCAGTTTGGTAAGTGGAATTACGGATCTCTGCAAAAATCATAATAAAAAACAAAAGGGTTTCATTTAATGTGGGGGTTGATTGACGGGGGTGGGGGGGGGGGGGTCTTTGCACAGCTTGCAAGTTCTGCTGATGGAAGGTTCTACATGTATTTTAAAATGAAACTAGTAGCACACGTATCAGAATCATTTATCCTACAGAAGTTGATGGGTAACTTGGATCAGCAAGAATTTAACGAACAAAAACGTGCTGGAAATCACCTTCAATGAAAAGCACACCAAACATTCACACATAGAGGACAATGAGTTCTACACATGCCCTGGGTAGAAATTATGAGCTCAAATTCTTTAAATTATATCACATGTTTAAACCCATGATTAATCAGCTACATGTACCATACACTTTATATCAAAAATTAATAGCTGATATCATAGAATTGTACTTTTGAACACTGTAAATTTTGTATGATTCATGGGCAATCATTCTCGGCCATTACCACAACTAATACCTAAAGCAGTCATGCAGTTTACTATTTATGAAAACTTTGAGAAATCAAATGTTATAATTTCAAATCCTTCAAATCACATTCTCAGATTATTTGAGAAGACTAATCACAGAGTGTCAGCCGAAAGATGGTGTTGAAATGTTGAATCATCATAGAATGTGGAATGAGAATCATGTGTAAGGTAAACAAATCTGGCATTTTGCCACAATGGAATAAGAGTCCCAAGAGAACATAGAGGACATGTTTCTTACACTGTGTCATATTTTCTTTAGGGAATCGAACTTTTCAGACACAATTGCCCCACATAGAACCAGGAATATCAGAGAAATTAGTGAAAGTGTGAAATATTGGAATCCGACAATCATGACAAAGAATAACAAAGTTGAGCATTGTCAATGTTGAGATCACTTGACCCTTACGATGCGGAGAAACTCCCATTGCCAAATGCTTCATGAGAAATATTGAGAAAAATCACATTTTCAGTAAATAAGAGTACAAGAAATTACTAATCTTTACTGCATGTTAATATGTGTTATTAACTGTAAGCAAATTTGAAAAATCTGGGGACTTTCATGACCTTTGCTTTCTTACTAGGGACCCCCCCCCCCTTTTCCCTCTAACACCATCCTCCTATGTGGGGCTGCATCAATTTCTGCAATTTCTGCGGCAGTCACGACCTCTAAGTTGAAGAGGTAAAACCACCAATTATATCAGCAAAATTTTAAGAAAATACTTCCTTCTACATTTTAGGATGATTTTTATGCCAGATTCTTCAATAGGATGTTTATCATCTTTAGACGACCAAAAATTTTCACTTGATAAAGATAATAAAGATCCTATTGAAGAGTCTTGCATGAAATCAGATATTCTGTTTTTGGCCAGCGATCTTGCTCCTTTCCAGCACACATACGTGCTAGAGATCATGCACTTGATATGGGAGACAATTCTTCACAGTACCAAGGTACAGAGTGCGAAGTTATCTACAATAACTTCACGTAATTGTGTGTCAAGCTTGACAACCTTGAACTCCAGACTAGCTTTAATGTGTGAATAGGCTTCAATAGCTTTTGTGTATATCAGCAGGTCTTTTTCCAGTCTAGGTCATTCATACATGAGAGGAAAATAATTATTCAAAATTTCAGTTTCAATTCTGAATCCCCAAATTTGTGGCACACTAAGAGTTGAAGAGTCCCTGAATCAGGAAATCTAGCAAATTTAAGAAAAATAAATCTTGCTTAGAGCAATTTTGTTGTCTGTTTTTGACTGCTGCAAGTTACAGTGAATGTTGGACACAGTCCCACATGGGCAAGGGCCACTTATCCAATGAACAAGGTTATCGTGGTTATGACTTTAGAAATGAAGAAAAAGCGGCCATCTCGTGAAATAAGCCACCGGTCATCGAGTGTGTACACACACACTGCCGTGTAAAGTCAATGAAGGATGTGAACCCTCATACATTTACACGCAATAAACTGCATGTACAAAGTGAATGTGGGGTGGCTTATTTCACGAGAATGCCGAAAAAGCTTCGTTTGTTTGTCAAACATAATCTTCTTGCTGCCTAAAAAATATCCTGTCAATCTCTCAAGTTAATATTCCAGCAATTTACTGGTTGTAGCTTTCAAGCGCCTCGACTCGAGTTGCAACACAGTGAGAAACCCATCCGCGCACCATACATCATGTATCTACACAGCAACGCACGTTTTCACTCGCACACGTACACATGGCATGCATGCACAAGTCAATCGTCACGAAATTCGATAATGGCTGATGTCAATTACAGTCGATTTTCCTTCATGATATTAATTTTTTACCATTTTTAGATTCAAAATTGAGAGCTTAAGGTAATTAACTTTATCATTCTGATATCGTATTAATCATATATCATTTTGGGCGTCTTACTTTTAAGTCTTTTCGACACGAAACGATGTGCACGACAAACCCAATGGTAACCCTTAGTTGAAAGAGGCCGGATTAGGTCGTCCAATACTGAACTCGCACTTACAGCTTCTCGATCGAACGAACGCGTGTCACGGTTTGTATTTCGGTACCACAAATAGAAAGACTCGGGAGCGGGATGGGTGGGGGGCTAGCTCTAGCTTTCTGACCAATGGAGCAGTCTATTTCAGTCTTGTCTTTGTACCGGACGTCTCCATCAAGCTCTTAGATTAGAGCTCAATACGACCCCCCCCCGGGGGGGGGGGGGGTATGTCTCATTGAAGCCTGTACGGCATCCTTTTTTCCAGTGATCATAGCTTGTTGGCAAATTTAGCCCAACACTGCTCGACACCCCAATGAAAATTTTCAGCTATATAGTGGCAGGAATTATATGATATGATTGCTCCTGCTTCCAATATAACAATAATACAGGCATCGACCGTCTACTATCTCTAATCTGCATTATAGTATAGGATTATTAGTGCAACACATTTTTTAGTATGATTGCCATTGGCATTACATTACAAAAATGGAATGTGATAAACTACACAATGGGTTCAACCTCGCTGTCATTGAAATGCCTGAGAAAAAAAGAAAGTGGAAGAAAAATATGTCGAAGACATTGTAATAAAAATAGAACATACTACATAGTACTGTGGTAGGCGTACAGTATCGACTGTCTTGATTTTTGTTTTATTTTGTTTCTTCATTTACATGAAGCATGTAGCTAGAGCTAGCTATAAAGCTACTTAAATTATGGACAAGGATTCCTATATACGTTTACTTTCAAGTGGTGCAAACTGCAAACTTATTCACAACTTCCATTATCATACCATTTCTCCCACGGTTATCTTTAATTTGAAATATATAAATCATTAAAAGGCGGAGGCCTTTTATATATCACAGACCCTGCAAAATCCTTCGTAATGAAATTTTGAAAACTCACGCCAGCTGATAACATTTTCCAAAGGTTTGGGACAACTCTTACCATAAATTGTTAAAGTTAAGAAATGATCGCTAACTTTTTTTGAGTGCCGCGTTATAGGAGAATGAGCCCCCAAACTTGTATATGTGCACTTTAACAGAAGCTTTAAAAAAATCTTAGAAGCATAGATTGGGGAAAACGGATGAAGAATAAAAAAGTTATAAAGATTTTAAAAACCTAAAATTGCTAAATGAAATTGGCAACAAACTCATTATGCTAATGAGATGCTATGACGTTTTTGTGCTCTCTCTCTCTCTCTCTCTCTCTCTCTCTCTCTCTTAATATGTAATAAATAAAAAAATTATTAGATTTCAGCTTTTAAACAAAGAAAATTGAATTATCAACATTGTGATATTGTGAAGAATAAATTTATGAACACCACCTATAATACAGAAAGCAAATTTTCTAAGATATATTCAAGGACAATCAGTGGATTCTTACAACATTATTTGTATAAGACAATTGGAAAGTATAGCATATTTACATCACAGCATCTGGTTAGCATAATGAGGACACAATTTTAAATCTCCATTCATTTAGCGATTTTAGGATTTCAAATATTCATAACTTTTTTATTAGTTGTTCTTTTTTCCTCAACCTTTCACTGATATGCTCCTTTGATTTTTGTGCTTCTATTAAAATGCATTTATTGGGGGGGGGGGGGTCATTCTCCTTTCAACGGAACTTTTTATGTAATCTGCAAGATGGCCCTGACATGTTAACCTGAGCTGAACACGGACCCGAAAAGGGGTCCGATTTGCACTTGGTCAAATATTTATGGTCGAGTTATTTCACGACCCATCCATGCATGCTACGACTTTTTCCCACACAATATCCACACACGGCATGTACTGTGTGCATAAGAAATGTGAACTTGTTTGCTGCCCTCTATTATATATTGAAGGCTGTCTGTTCACCAAACATTTTCATAGAAAAAAAAATTATGAAGTTGCTAAAAAATAATCATAGGTCTAATGTTATACACCAATATCATTCAGGGGCGGATCCGAGGGAGGGGGGGGGGAATCAGCTGCGCCCCCCCCCCCTTTTAGTACCTTAAGTATACACAATAAAAAAAAAATGCCTCCTTAATTGTGTACTTTTCCGGCTCCGGCCCCCTCTAGTTTTACAAAATCCTGGATCCGCCCCTGACTCTGTGTGCATGGCTTCTAATATCGTGGCATGACGTCACGTCTGTTTTTGTTCTTTTTAGACACAAGGCCGAGGATATGTGTAGGCATGCTTGCAGGCCTAGTTGGGGGGGAGGAGGGGGCGATTATGTTTACGTTCTGCACTAAAAGTGTACTTTGTTCAAGTTCAGGTTCAAGTTCAAGTTTATTTATCTTTCTTCAGAATACATCAGATATATATGACCAATAAGAATAATACATGTATGAGAAATAGCTATATACACAATGATTTAACAACCTAACAGGAAGAGAGTATGTATAACATGAAGAAAGACGAGAGACCTAGGAAAGCATAGCTTGTGAAATAAAGTTCCCTCTCAAGGCGATTGCAAGGTAATTAATTTTCGAATTAATATGGCTAAAGACTAATTCTAACAAAAATTATTCTACTTAAAGGTTATAAATGCATTGCATTACATATGCGTATGATATCTAAAAAAGGGGGAAAAGTTATCTATACAAAAGGGGAAAGATGATTACATGACAAGATACATTTGAGAAAGGAAAAAAAAAGAGAGAAAGGAAAGATCATTGGGACAGAACACAGCATTAGGCGGGTAACCCGGGTTACGCGTTAGGGTATCAAAAACAGCGAAAATCAAGAAGGGTATCAAATTCAGAGGTGATAAGAAGAAGATCCGCGGAAATCGCCGTTAACGCAATGAACGGGGTATAAAAATCAGAGATTTAGTCCTATAGATGTTAGACAGGTTTCCCTGTTTCACGCTATCAAAACTACTAGCTACTGCAATCCCCGTTTAGAATGCTTTTCAGAAAGTGATTTACGCGGATGATGTATGGGTCTCAATGAGACATCCCCCCCCCCCCCGGGCCTATAACGACGCGATCAAGGTTGCCATTCTGGTATTTTGGGGTTTTTTGCTTGTCAGAGAACTTAAAGGGACTAGCAATTGGGATCCCATGTGTGTTTGCATCGGACTGAAGGCCATAAAATTAGATCATACGAAGTTGACCGAACTGCCCGAACTGCCGAGGGTTAAGCGACCTTCCCCCGATACCGCATTCATAGACTCTGTACAAGTCTCAGGATCATGATACAAGCCTACGCATGTGCAGTACAGCTACTGAACTGATTAAAATACGGCTGGTCGCTAGAACTGTGAGCAAAAACGGCACTCCCCGCCCCATTCTAACCCCTATAGGCTCTTTGCAGGTTGTCTTATCATAATAAACCATTTGAAGTGTGTATCACGTCATTTTCAGTTATACCCAACGGCTGGAAAGGATTTGCACTTTGGCTGCTGACATTTCTGAGTGACACCTCTGACATAAGGTCAGTGTGTGTGTGGGTGCGTGTGTGTGTGTATTACACGCAGTACACACTATGGCACTGCCACTGACCACTGACCAACACACAGCTTGCAATCAACATACACCGGGATGTATGTAGAGCTGGAGGTCAGATAGAGTTCAGCTATTCCTCACCGCTGATTGGTATGTACCGTAGTTGAAGACACGCCCACGGTCTCTTCACACAAATTGTCAAATTTTCCGATGCAAACACACATGTCAGCTCATTTGCTGGTCACTTTAAAATACACCCCCAAAATGCTGCTAACCTTTTTTTTTTTTTTTTTTTTTTTTTTTTGCTCGTCAGAGAATTTTGTAGTACTAAAAAGTCACCCCCCCCCCAAACAAAAAAAAAAAAAAATGCTGATAACTTTTTTTTTTTTTTTTTTTTTTTTTTTTGCTTGTCAGAGCATTTTTGAGTAAAATTTTGATTTATAACAGTAAAAAATTTGATTTTGCAGAATTTTCGCTTCTCCCTAGCAGAACAGTATTTTTCCCCGGCCAGCACAATGGACGCGATGCGAGGCCTTTGCCTTGGAGTTGGCTGCATGCATGAAGAGTCTTTATCGGATATTCGTCAAACTTTCACTGACCTTATTCTCTCATGTTACTGGCTTTAAAAAAAAAAAAAATCAACCAAATATGTGGAAATTCACTTAATAGTAGAAGCTAGATATGGAGTTATTTAAAATGCAATCCGATAGTGTGGCCTCCTTCGAGACATTTAAAATAGGCCTATACAGATGCTTTTACAAAATAATGTCTACCTCAGCAGCCTGCCTGATTTTTGTTTTTATTCATGGCATAACTGCGGGCCAGTGGCGTATCTGAACCTTAGCTTCAGGGGGGGGGGGGGGGTCTTTTCATATATATGCCCTGATTTGTGTAGGAAGGGGGTGGGGGTAGGATGTCCGATGTTCCTTTTCCGGCATTCATTCATAATTTGAAAATCATGCTTTTGGTTTAATTCTACTTTTTATCCATTGTGTCATGAGGAACAACACAATGTCAAGACAAGATGCCTCAACTGTGTTTCAATGAAGTGTCAGACAGGTTTATTCTTCATAATTCATGAATAACTATTGCTTTGTATGTTTCTTTTTTTTCATATTTCAAATTACATAAATGGAACATAAACAATGACCGCTGCATTATTACAATAATATAGGAAAATATCTTCAATACTTTCAACAAAAGAAGAAGAAAAAAAATGCAAGTGAACATAGAGAGACACAGATCAATGTTTACATCATTTTAAAGTTGGGATAAGACAAACTAATTGGGCTTGAAATATGAGGGATTTTAGTAAGAAACTATGCCTGTAATATTGTAGATTCCTTTTAAGATATTTCAGATTTTATTTCAATGCATAATTAAGAAAAGCGTTGCATTTCGCTCTGTTTGGCTTTGTACGTGCCCCTATAGCTCTTATTATAACTTTTAGAAATGTTTACTTAAATACATTGTTTTTTGACATGTTTGAGGTGCGACCAGGCGAGAAAAGTTTTGAATCTCCTTTTGATTCTCCTTAATTTATGAGGTTATACAATCAATTCATAAAATGATTGAAAACGTCAGATATTATTTTCTTAAAATCATGTTTGAAAGTCTGTCAGGGGGGATAACCCAATTATTGTCCCCTATAAAGTATAGTGTAAGGAGTAAAATAATAGTGCATGCTGCGGGCAATCGGCGCGGATCATGGAGGCCGGGAGTGGGAGACGGGAAAGATTATTATTATCATTTTTAATCATTTTTAACGTAACTCCTATTTGGTGGTGGGAAACAGAGGCGTCGGAACGTCGGGCTCGGACACAGGAATGGGGGGGGGGGGGATCTTTGTCTGGCGGACAAATGATGCCCCAATCCATTGTCCGCCGTTCCGACGCCTCTGGGGGAATAGAACATCGGAAAAACGTATATAGGAGAGTAGCGTGAAGTCTTAACCCACACTGTATAAGTTCCTTTGGCTATACATCACTTCACTTCTGCCACTTGATCAGTCAGCAACTGATTCGGTTACGCCACTCATTTTTAGCAAAGACAAGTAAAAATACGCATGGCACATAAATTTTTGTCATTAATCATCTATTATTTACCTAGAAGCAAGAGGGGATGGGGAGACATGCATTAATTCCTTCTGGGGGAGGAAAATATTTTCGACAGTGATGAAAAATTAAGGGGACATGCCTTCAAGTCCTCTGCAAAGTTCAGCAAATCGACAAGTTAGATTTAGACATTTTGTATAATAGCTACCAGTGGATTTCCATTGGGTCCACTATCAGTGGCGTATCTTGCAATGACATGGCGTCTATATAGGGGCCGGGGTGGGAGAAGTGCTAGGGGATCCGGGGGCGGGGGCGGGAGGGGGAAAAACATCTGATCCAATGTTGATTCATGTATTAAAATTAGAATTAGAATTAAAATTCTATTTCAATCAATTTGAATTTGAATTCGTATTCAGCAAGAAATTCAAGTTTTCTTTTATGGAGGCATATATATAACGTGTAGACGGGGGATGGGTATAGCGACTGCCATTCACTTTTTCCATCTCTTCTTATCATGACAATGTGAAAATTCTGCTTTCGACTACTAGTATGTTGCCATTAATAAAAGTGGTATATTCAGTGAAGTATGATCATGTTTTAGTATTGATTTCGAAGCGAGCGAGAACAAGAAATTTGGGCCACATTTCCTTTTGAATAACAGCTTTTGGACTCTGTCCCGTGGTTGCATTATTCATAATAATCTATTGTTGTGTATGGTTATAAGGATATTTTAGATAGATAATTTGAACGCGGCATTCCATATTTTCTCCATAAATAGGCTTCACCTGTGACGAAGTTAACTCCGTTTCTCCTATATACTCCTCATTTTTCGTCTTCCTGATTACATACACATGTCATCGTTTTCGGAGGCCGCATTCATAGGCAGAATAGACAATTTTGAGAAAATAGCGATAATCAATGAGGTTTTAACAGCAATTTGATGATTATTTTGCAATAATTTCCTCACTTATGAAAAGTCAGTTATTATTTCTCTTTCTTGGCTGATAATTTTTCAGGAGGAGGGAGGGGCAGATAAAAATGCCCCTTGCCCCTTCAAATGCGCTATGCCCCTGAGTATGATGAATATTATAGCCTTCACTCTAAAAATAAACTAATCAAATTTGAATATAGGATCCAAATCAAATGGGGACTTATTAGTTTCTATTCAAATTGTGAATAGAACACGATAAAAACTATTTTCGAAAGATCAACTGAAGGCAATTTCAATAGCCCTGTCTATCACCTTTAGAAGTGTGCGAACATTACAATGGCGTATTACGTAATCCGAACCTCACTTCTATGTGCAGTACAACAGGCCTTTGAAATTGCCCTTGAGTTTGTTTTTTTCGAAAGTAGTTTTTATCGTGTTATAGGTTCTATTCATTTTTTTATTAGATTCTGCTCAGAATTGAATGAAATCTGATAAAATATGAATAGAATGTATTAAAAAATGAATAGAATCTATTCAAAATATGAATATAAACTTATATGTCCCCATTTGATTTCGATCCTATTCAAATTTGATCAGTTTTTTTCTTAGAATTCGACTTAGCTTATAGTGGTAACGGAACTGCATGCGCATGGTAACTTATAAGTCTCCACCGCACAACAGATGCTAGCAAGGGCGGATCCAGGATTTTGTTTAAAAAAAAAAGGGGGCACGGGCCGGAATTGCCTCCCCCCCTGGTTCCGCCACAAAATGTTTTCCAATCGGATTCGGACTTGATCAGGTGAGGGTGAAGCTTACTTTCGGATCCTGGATTTTTCTCCGAGGGGTGACAATGTCCAAAACAGTGTTATTTTACACCCCTCCCCCCAAGAGGGCACTTTTTTTGCACACCACTAGTTCAAAAATCTCTGACACTTGGAGCTTTCGAATCGGCAGGAGGTGCACAGCGCATGCCAGCTTATACAGCTAGAGTAATATAGAAGATCATTTCTTTAATTATTTTCTTTCTTTCTTTTTCTTTTCTTTTTTTTTTTTTATTTTTTATTTTAAATCTTCCACCGTCTCCATTTAGTCTGCAAGCACAGACCATAATTTGACACTTCATCAGAAAATCATTGTGTGTTAAAAGAAGCCTAAATCAGCTACCTTCTGGTCGTGTCAGTATATACAGGCATCTGGGAACGATTTTGGTACTGGGGTGCTGTGAGCACTTTTTTTAAAGTCCAAAAATCTCTGACAAGCAAAAAAAAAAAAAAAAAAAAAAAAGCTCCTCAGCGTCAGTGGCGGATCTACTTGGGGGGGGGGGGGGAACTGGCCCGTGCCCCCTTTTTTGAAACCTAACTGGCATACCTTAAGTACACAATGAAAACAAAAATTACCCCCTTAATTATGTACTTTTCCGGCTCTGTGCCCCCTCTTTTACAAAATCCTGGATCCGCCCCTGCTCAGCGTTTTAGGGTCTCTTTTAAACTACTTTTTAGCTATACAGCACCCCCAGCATCCTCAGCCTTCTAGGGGGCACCCCCTCAAAAAAATTCTGAGGGTGCTGCAGCACCCCAGCACCCCCGGCTCTCAGGGGCCTGTGTCAATATGTGTCAGGAGCAGCTATAGCAAATGGCCTATTGTAGTCTTACAGTGCAGCCACTCTTTTACGACTGACCAGGGTTTATGCCTGCAAACTAGTCTCCATCAGCTCCATCATCGTTCATGGATGGAGCAAGCACATGCTTTGCCCGCACGTTTTATAGTTAGTCTTTGCTCCAGCGCTATCTCCACCATGCTATAGATTTTACACGCGAAGGTACGGGCGATTTGTAAACACTGAACTAATAGGCCCGAATTCACAAAGGAGGTTTAAACCATGGGTAAGGTTTAAACCTCCGACAGCGTACTAAAATAAAGCGTAAATAAGCGCACATTGCCCATGCGCGCGCTCAAAGAAAATATATGATTGGATCGGATTCCTTGCGCACGTACGCTTAAAGGGTGACTAAAACCCAGGAGGGGGTACGGTTTAAACCATGGTTAACTAAACCTCCTTTGTGAATTCGGGCCATAGTAGAGTGTTTGTAAACTACTAGTATGTATCTAACGGCTCGAGTCAAGACTACCGGGATGCGGCAATGACAACAACAAAAGAGTGAGCTCTTTTGTTTCTCTCCTTCTGTAATATCTTGTCAATTCACCAGCAATATATTATATTTATATTTCATCTACAATGATACGATTCTTTGTTGGAACAAGTCTCATGTGAATGCCTTTTCTTCTATACGAAGACTTTTCAAGCTCTAGATCTACGCTGGAAAGAAATCCAGGCATCATGAGATGATGAGGCATGGCACAAAGCTCATCTCAGGGATCCCATCACGTTTTCACTTTCACTTCAGCGAGTGAGTTGGCCAGTGCAGTCGCAGGACAGTTTGCTTGAATTGAGAGCCGACGGGCCAGTGAGTGGTGGTGCCAACCCGTAACCGTGCCCGTGGGCTGCTGGCTGTTGGCTGCTGGCTGTTGGCTGATCTGAGTAAGTTAGGTTAGGGCATGGCATCAGCAAGTTATTGCAAGTATGTTGTTCATCATCATCTCATTTCTCAGGTTGGTCTGATCTGGTCTTCTCCCATAGTTAGCCTAGCCCTAGGCTAGGGCTAGATTCTAGAACCCTTTTAAGCTAAGGCAAGAAAAACATAAAGCTCTCTGACTCTGGTCCTGTCGAGCTATCGCAGCGCGCAGGTAATTATGACCTGTCAGCCTGTCACTGTCAGTCACATCAAAATGACATGAATCAGACATAAGTTGCTGCCCTAGGTCTAGTGCTAACTTATAACTTGAGAAAGGTGGGGGGGGGGGGGGGGATCATGAAAAATATCAAATTTGGGGAAATTATTATAATTGAAAAAATGAATTTCCAATGGCAATGTTTCATGATTGCTCTGTAAAAAATTCTAGTCCTATATGGGAAAGGGTAGAAAAATAAGTTTTTCTGGGAATATTTCTTTTCGGTCAAATTGTATGAATTTGATAGTGAGGGAGCGCAAGTGTATTCACGCCAGGCCCACCCCTAGCTATATTTTTTTTTTAAAGTTTACAACACCAAAATAATGTAGGTTTTCATGGTCAAATTAGCAAAATTAGCTTGCCTTTCAAATTCATTTTCAAACGCTCATATTCAAGCAATTCATGATATTGTATTAGTTTTCAGTCGTTCAAATTCATTTTCCAGCATCAAAAAAGGTGCTTAGAAAATCCAAATTAATTTATCGTCGTTCAGTTTAAAGAGGCCAAAGAATCATTCAAATTAATTTATGACCACTTGGGTGTGGACTCTTGCTCAAGTTTTACACATACTTTCCTTTTCATCAATGGGCAGTCAAGTTACTGAAGTTAGCATACTTATGTTCATTCATTTTTCACACAGGTACAAGAGGTACATAAAATAGCCAGGCTTTGCCCTTTTTATGAATGTAACTTCTCCAATTTTTTTTGTCATTTAAGTAAATGTTTTCACATGTAATTTGTTGTTGCAAAATGATGAAGTCATCTAATAATTTTGGTGTAAAAACAAATTATTGGTCTACCCTTAATTAATATTTCATATAGTATATACTGTATTGTTTCAAATGTGTACAGCATATTCAAAGTAGCCTTTCACATCATAATTGAAATAAATAATAGTTTGAAAAATAAGAAGTGACATGAACTTTCCAAATAAGCTGTTTGTCAGAATTCAAAATAAAATGCAATTAATTTTCAAATTATAATCTTAATTTAGCAATCACTTTAAGATGGTGCTGTTTAAGTTCTACTAGTTTACTTCCACTTTAATATTGTGGATTGAACCAATGTGCCTTGATATGCTCTGAATTTTAGTGAGAATAGACTCATACGGAGTGAAAGTTTAAAGTAATACGGGAGAGTAAAAGTTGGGTGTGTCGATGTTGAGTAGAAAGGAAATGAATTACAGCTAAGGAATTGAAGATGCAAAGAAGAAAATATTTTTAGGGAAAGGTAGAAATATACTGAAACTGAAAGCAAACTGTTAACCCTTTCGAGACAATAGACCACATTTTGTGGTTTGGCTCAATAACTTTTGATTTAGAGCTCTAAAAAATATACCAGATGCATGAGTAGAAAGAGCAAAATTTTCTGCACACACCATGTCCATTTTTATTGCATGACCATATTGCGTTTGATGCCAGGAATTTTAAAAACAAGAATAAGCTCTGAGATCCTTAAATTGGCAACACATTGAGAGGTTTAAAATCATTGTTTTTCATCAAAATTGGCAATTTCTTTCAACTATTCAACAAATTTCTAACCATGTATATTGTTTTCAAAGACATTACACCTTATTTGAACAATGTAGCACTAAAAGAAAAATATTATTGTTGCCAATTTGAAGAACAAAATGTGATCAATTTAGCCCTTAAATAATTCCTGTCCTGAAAGGGTTAAAGGTCTGACATCACAAAGACAAGGTTTAAAAAAGTAAAATATTGCTTGAATCTAATGATTCAATGTTTAATGTGTATAGTGTTAATCTTTGAGTACTATAGTGTTCTTTCATTAAAAAATTGCAAATGAATCAAACCAAAATACGAATATTCTTCTGGAAGATTTAATTTGATATAATTTGTTTGTTGATAAGATTACCGGCACACAAGATGGCATAAACCACAATATTCTTATAAAAATGTATGGTCTTCCAGTGCTATATGGGGAGGCCACTTTCTTGATATTATAATGCTATTGATGGAGTTTTATATGTATTTGTAAAAGGGAAATGTTGGGGCAAGAAAGATATTTTGCAGCAATAAGCAAAATTGTAATAATGATAATACATATAATATGGGTTTATTTTATTCAAAATATGCATCGCAGCCCTGGGGGCTAAATTGTATAATATTTTTACATTTACATGATTGCAGGACCCTCAGGGAGAACAGTATATAATACTGATGAGGCTATCCTGGATAAACAAGACATATTAGTCCTCTGTCATTATTATTATTATTAATTATTGTTATTGTTGTTGTTGTTGTTGTTGTTGTTGTTGTTGTTGTTGTTGCTGTTGTTGTTGTTGTTGTTGTTGTTGTTGTTGTATAAATAATAATACATTGAATAGTACAATAATGATATAAAATAATAATGCAGAGTCCTATATTGTATTTATGATGAAAACATTGATTTGACTGAAATTTGTATGTACATATTTTGAAAACAAAAGCTTTGTATTCATTTCTCTGATTCTTGCAAAACAGACATATTTTCTTTGGCTTGCCTGACATAGCATGAATAACAAGTGCAAAATGCATTTTGACTGTTTGCAGAACATTATCTCAAAGCAGTTGAATGCAATAGTGATTGTCGTAAGGTCTGTAGACACCCTGGAGGAGAAAGCATCAGATAAATTTGAATAAACTCTGCCTGGAAGTAGCATTATAAAGAAATGGCAGCCTACATGTAGGTGGTGCTGGGAGACCATACTTTTTGAGAATGAGAAGAATATATTGATCTATTGCTAAAGTAATCCTTTCCCCTCTGTAGATTTTTTCTGTGAAATCCATTTAAACCAATACATAGTAGATTGGAATAATTATACTCCTAAAGAATACACTCATTTATATTTTTGGTTGTTTCCTCTTTCATGGAGATTACTGATTTGAGTGATTTCCAATAGCAAATTAGATGGATTTCATTATGATTTACAGAAGGGAATAGAGGGTATTTTCCCTATCAAAATAAGCATGTGGATTTCATTGCTCTTGAAGTACATGTGAGCTGTGCACAAAGAAACCTTTTGAGTAGAAGTAATGGTTATATCCGGCCTGATACCTACATTTGTTTTATGATCATATAAACACAATTAGTAAAAATCATATCGATAACTTACATGTAGGCTTGATTTATGTATTAGCTCTTACCCTTTTTCATGTTTTTTTATGATCAGATCATTTTTCTGTCAAATGTTTTTATGCATTGTTTTTGTTTTCATTAATGTATTCATTTTTATATCACTTTATAATTTGACTCTGTCATTTCTGTCTCATGGACTTACTGAAGAAGTGAGTTTTTACCGTGATGAAATAAATAAATAAAATGAAAATCAGTTATTAAATATTACCCTTGATGCTGGATTATATAACCATAAATTTCAAGAGTCTTAAGCCTAATCTAAACCATGAAAAATTTGTCAAATTTTGAAAATCTTCTTATGTAGTTTTCCATAATAATGTTTGCAATTTCAGTATTTAGACAACTTAGTCTTTTCTTCAAGAAATTGATTTTCGAGCACTGAATTTGTTAGGAAATGCCTAAGTTCCTACCTGTACATGTATATTGTGTATGCTGCTAGAGCAATGTAAGCCCTTGAATCATTTCATCACCAGTCATGGCAGAGAAAATATTTTTGAGAGGATTACACATTTTTTAATCATGAATGCTTTTGCTTCAAATTCATGTGAGGGTCAAATAGTGACAAAAGTTATTGAAAAGATTTGTTGAAAAGCAAATCAAGCTATTAAACACAACTTGATTTTCAACCAGTCAGGATGGTGTATTTAGGAGTAGCCTGTAAGTTCTTTTAAAAAAAAGTTGGGATTAAATGGAACTTTTTATGCCAAAGAGCCCTGTCAGCCATTGAAATATGTACATATACCTGTGTACAAACATAGGCTACCAGTAGATATATTTCCAGTAGATATTTATCATATCAGCATTGGGGTTAAGTTACATTTTATTAGAATTTCAAGGCAATGCATGTATACAATGTACAGTCATGAAAAAAAGTTCTTAAAATAAAGGTTAACTTTGCTATACACACATGAAACTAAGTTTCAAGAAGTTATTCAATTGCAATCCTCTTCATAACAAATTATCCAAATTTATTTGCACCTCCAGCTACATGTAACATTTGCTTAAAATGCACAACTATTTTCTGTGTGAAATCTACATTTGCATTTTGCAGCTGTATATACTCAGAAATATGAGTGCCCTACTGTATTTTTTATAGACTGTCAAAATCAAATAAATCTGAATAACTGGTTTGAGGGTCAGTTTGTCAATATTTTTACAAGTAATATTCTCATTGGCTAGAATTGAAATTTGACTTCGTTTTGTCTACATGTATATCTTGGTATCATGTCAGGTTCTCACAAAAATTAATAAATCTTCATCCTGTAGTTCCACTAAGGACCAGCATTTACACTGATGGAATTCTTCTGAACAGCCTTTCCTCTCATTTCATGGTTCAGGAAAAATATTGCACGATTCTATTCATTTAAAGAGAAAAGAAAAAAAATGTACTAAAATCCCTGACTTTACATTTAGCCTTTGTTATAACTTAAAAGGTAATATATATGTATTAAACTTATCTTGAGGTACACAACATCTATAGTCAAAAAATATATAAAAATGATTTAAATATATCCTAAACTGCCTAAAAGTATATTAATTTTTTTAGTTTCAGGCAAAGTGGTTATTGTGTACTGTTTTAAATGAAAATTTAGTCTCATTTTGGTTTTTCTTCATTTACTGCATGCATTGCATAAAAACTGATTTTTTTTTTTGTTTTTTTGTTTTTTACAGAAATGCCTAAATTACCAAGAAATGTCTTTTTTTTTGCAGATACAGTATTACACATGGTGTACGTTATATTGGTTGTAATAACAAATTGGCTAGCTTTATATCCAAATCCCTTTACACTGATTTTTTTGTCATGACCCTTGAAATGTTTAGTTTCTTTTTAAGAGCCCTCTCATCATTAATCTCAGCCACTTTATTTCCTGCGCATTTCCTTGTCTTTTGCACTCGGCTCAGAGAATGTAATTTCCTGATGTTTCATGTTGTATTCGACTCTTTGGTTTATTTCTTTTTAATAGATTTTGGGCTAGTTTGTTCTGTGTTGCTGAGGGCTCTCAATCTTTCATTGCTGTGATACTTGACTGCATCATAACTGACAGCCAACAAATATCTTTGGCATTGTTTGATCAAGTTTCCCAGTGTGGTATTGTCTGACAGTGAACACGGGATAATAAAAGTTTAGTACTGCATGTCATGGTTGGATTTGTGCTTCGGGGGAAAAACGACTATCAATTGACTTCCCTCAAAAGGTTCACATCGTTTTCAAGTTAATAGTGTCATAGCAGTAGTAATGGCAGAGGGAGAAGATAAGGCTAGTATACATGATGGAAGCATGAATCCTGATAAGCAGACGGAGGAAGGGGTTTCTGAGGGTTTATTGGAACCCGATGAGGATGGCAGTTCCCATGGAAACAGCGTGGAAGAAAAGATTGGTGGTAGTGATGCAGAACAAGAAGGAAATGGTGAAACTTCTGAGGATAAAAATGATGGGCATGAAACTTTGGAGGCTAAAAATGGTGTGCATGAAAATGAGAATGAAGGTAAAAGAAAATGTATTTTCTATTGTACAGTTGTACAGGGTTCTTACTGAGTTTATACCAGGGAGATGGGAGTTTTCTCCCTGGTTTTACTGGAGAAGGATATGAACAGAAATAGGCAGTAACCACACAAGATAGTAGGACCCAAATTAACAAAGGAGGTTTAAACCATGGGTAGGTTTAAACCTCCATAAGTACTAAAATAAGCGTAAATAAGCGCACATTGCCCATGCGCGCTCAAAGGAAATATGTGATTGGATCCGATTCCATGCGCACGTAAAAAACCCAGGAGGGGGTTTAAACCGTGGTTTAAACCAAACCTCCTTTGTGAATTCGGGCCTAGATGTTTAGGAGCCATGCACCCCCTTCCTCTCCCTCTGGGTTGTTTTGATTTGTTTTGTATTTGTGTGAATAACATTGCAGTCAAATTATTTTCATAAAATTAGGCACAAAATGAATACATGTACATGTATCTATATAGTGTATTAGATCTAATTGGAAGAATAAACTGCAACACTATCCTCCTCTTCATGTCTCTCTCTCTCTCTCTCTCTCTCCTCTCTTGCTCCCTCTTTCTTTACCCTTTCTTTACTCTTTCTGTCTCTCTGTTGCATTCCTCCCCCTCTTTCTTTCTCTTTCTCTGTCCCTCTACATGTATGTATATTTGAACCCTCTTAATTGCCCTTATCTTTATTTCTCACTCTAGATATCAAACTATATATATACATGGAAGTTCCCCACCTGTTTGTGACTTTTCTCTTTTCCCCCTCCTTATTTGCTATATGTTTAAATTCGCTGATATATCCTATAAAGATTTCATCTGAACATGTACATGCCAGTACAGATTGGAACCAAATTTTTGAATCTGTGATTTTAAGTGCTTTTTTTTTCTCACTTTACATGTAATTCTTTTCTTGCTATATCTTAAATGGCACCTTTAAATCGACAGAAAAGGGAAGAGTGAAACAAGAAGGAAGTCATCCCTATTGCACTGGCTATATTTCCTGCTACTGGGCTATTTATATTTTATACATGGTTGTTTTATTTGTAGAAATGTGAAGAGTCAATTAAAGGAGACAATCACCTAAACATATTTTGTTTTGTATGACAGAGGTTCCATCTCACTGTATTATTCAAAATGTGATGTGTCAAATATTACTTCTGTAAATGGATAATGCAAATATAAATACACTCTCAGTATATATATATATATATATATATATATATATATATATATATATATATATATATATATATGTATATATGTATGTATATATATATATATGTATGTATATATATATATATATGTATATATATATATATATATATATATATATATATATATATATATATATGTATATATGTATGTATATATATATATATATATATGTGTGTGTATATATATATATATATATATGTATATATATATATATATATATATATATATATATATATATATATGTATATGTATATACAAATATATATATATATATATATGTAATATATACATGAATGAGCAGCTTGTGAGTAGTTGAAGCACCAGTATACCAGGGGGGTGATTCACTAACAGCTAAAATTAATCCCAAATAAGAAAAAATCAATTTTAGGAACAATATCCATCCTAAGAGCGATATCGCTTTTAGTGACTGATTCACTAAGGTATTTGGGATTGATTCCAGCCTCTGAATTGATTTTAAGGTTGGGAGTGATCCGGATCGCTCCTAACAATCACAAACGGTCACTCCACTGCATGCCCACACGCGCCCCAACCTGGGCGCGGCTACGCTGTGCCTGCCTGCACGCCCATTGCCCTAGCCATAGGCCCTAGCCCTGTGTATGTCCAGTCGATGCGTGCACGCAATTAATGCAGTAGCTAGGTAACGCGCACTAGCTACGCGCTAAGTAGAGAATTAGGTCGGGTGACTGAGGGGCGGTGACTGAAATTTGAGTACGTTGATTGGTTGGAATGAGTGCGCTCGTAAATATTCATTTGCGCTCATATATATTCATGATAAAATTGATTCCATCCTAAAAGCGATTTAGTGAATCAGTAAGGTGGAATTAATTTTAAGCTGGGAATGAAATCAATCCCGAAAATTGATTTTAGGAATGATATCGATCCCAGTTAGTGAATCACCCCCCAGGTCCCCAGGTATATTCGCATCCTCCCAGGAAAGGGTGCGGACGGAATCCAAGACCGACATGGGTACTGTGCAGGGGGTTTATGTTATCTTTTATTTTCTTCATTTTCCTAAACCCTTAACCCAAAGAATGCTGGTAATGTTTCTGAGGTTGAGTTTGTGCATTTTAGCTGCCCACAAATTATTTTTTAGGTGATTGGTATCCTTTAACTCATAACAAACCTGGACTCTGATCGATTCTTTGAGTACAAATATCCTGTCTCTATCCGGTGTACTTGGTAAAATCAATTTAAAGTCAAGAAATCAGAGTAAGAAATAGCATTTCCGAGAGTTAGAGTATACTGAGGTCAAAATATGTATATTACACAGAACAATCAAATAACATACTCGTACTCTGATCAATTCTTTTATTGAATACAAACATCCTGTTTTTATTTGGTGTACTTGATAAAATCAATTGCAAATCAAGAAATCAGTGTTGGAAATAGCATTCCTGAGAGCGAAGAGAATACTTAAGGTTAAAATGTATATTACTGAGAACTCAGAGTAATATGTATATTATAGAGAACTCAGAGAAATCAGAGTAAGAAATAACATTCTGAGAGTTGGAGTATACTTGACGTCAAAATAATTATATTACACAGGACAATCAAATAAAATTACTTAGATGGCTTTCTATTCTTTTATTGAGTACAAACATCCTGTTTTTATTTGGTGTACTTGATAAAATCAATTGCAAATTAAGAAATCAGTGTTGGAAATAGCATTCCTGAGAGCGGAGAGAATACTTAAAGGGAAGGTTGAGTTCTGGCAAAGGTAAAAAATAATTTGTGAGCTTCCTCATTCTTTTTATATTAGTTTTAATAGAAGATTATCATAGTAGAAATGTCCCCCTGAAAAGGATTGCTCTTCAAATGCCCTCACATTCAAAGTATGACAAGAAACAGCTGAAATGTTCAGGCCGAACATTTGTGTGTCGTCCCATATTCACATTTCTGTGTGCATTGCATGTGACTCTCAGCAGGATTGAGTCAATTTTACAGCATACACCAGTTTTTATGTGCTATATAATCAACCTTTCCTAATTTCTTTGAGACAGTTTCTTTCACAATTCAATTCTATCTCATGACCAGAACTCAACTGTATCTTTAAGGTTAAAATGTATAATACTGGGAACTATCAAAGAACATTATTCAGACTCTCTTCTATTCTTTTATTGAGTGCAAACATCCTGTGTCTATCTGATGTACTGGGTAAAATTCAGGGTGAGAAATAGCTTTCCTAAGAGCTGAGAGTATTCTGGAGGTTAAAATATATTCCAGAGAACTATCAAATAATATACTTTGACTCTATTTGATTCTTTTGTTAAGTACAACGTCCTGTTTCTATCTGGTGTACTTGATAAAAATCATTTAAAGTCAAGAATCGGTCTGAGAAAATAAAATTTCTGTTTGTTGAGACAGTACATTCAGCAGGGCTCCACACTAACCCATTTTCATCAATAACTGAAGAGGAATAAAACTTTCGATCAAAGTTGGTCCGAGTGGATGCAGAAAGATCAGAGAAACAAATTACTCTCGGATATTTTGGAATTTTTAAAGAATGAGGAAGTTATGAATTTGTCAGTTTTGATCATTATTGATATAAAGATTTTTTTTTTAATGAAAGATTTTGTTCATTACTTTGAGATTTGATGAATACAGTTCTTTTTGTTGTTGTATAAACCTAGTGACAGAATTTTGTTTTGTCAAGTTTGATTTACTGCTTTCCAAGATGAAACTACATTTTTTATTGCAGTTTCTCAAACTCTGAGAAAATTCAATATATTGTATACATGTATGTAAATTCTATTTTTACCTCTCAAGATACAATTTCAGCAACAAACAAATGCAACATATACATGTTGTGGATCAATATTGTGTGCCTTCCAACTTCCAAGTGCTTCTGTTTTGAAGAGGATAATATTTACAATCTGAAGTGTGAATCTCTGAATCTGTCTTACCCAGTATGCCCCTGTGTTTGTCAACTGATAAAATGATTTGCTAAGTGATTGAATACACGATGTAAGTAGTCACATGACTAGTAGTAACGTTATAGACCCAGGGAACCTCCTTCTGATAATCTGTACTTAGTCACTCGATATAGCTGTTTAGGGGCTGTGTACTTCTTTCCTAGGGGTGACATACAGCACACAGTGAAACCATAGAGTGAGGTCATCGAAGTACTAGTAGGTGTGTTGTAAAAGAGCCTCAGAGTAGATTGTGCATTAAATATGAAGTATGTACCAGTAGAAAACATTCTAGTGCCACATGCCACAGTTACAGGGCCTTCTGATATTCTTTACAGAGGAGAGGATTAATTGATTTTCTGTCTGACTTTGTAAGTTTTGGAATACACAATTCTTCCTGGAGTCTTCTGAAAGTTGAGTTGTTGAAACCTGAAAAGTGGATTAACCAAGTGCTGCACCTTCCAGTAGATTGGTAAGACAAATATGATGTGTTTTATTCCCTTTCCATATATTTCCACATTGCAATGGACTGCAATTGGATTGAACTGTCAAAAAACAAATTAACTGCTTTGACTTCTGTCTTTCAAAACTTATTTCATTGTATGTCAAAAAGAGATTGGTGTATATGTAGTTAAGGAAATAGGTTTATTCATGTCATGTCACCTGAAATTGTGTGTACCTTACTAAGTACATACATGTAATTATTGAGTACATATTTTGTTGACAGTTTTTTACAAATTGAAGGTCACAGAGTGCATGATGTAGCAATTTTGTTGTTTATTTTTCCCCAGTTGTTCCGCAATGCATTTCTGTTGTTATGTACTATACTTTGAACATGCTGGAATGTGAGTATAGCAATAGCATATGTATAACCTCTTTCTTTTATGATATTGTCCAAGTTAGAAGAGAGCAATTTAGATAGGGGGGGGGGGGGCTCGTAAATTACTTTTGGGCGGAAATAAAGTGACAGAACATAAAAATTGCCTTTAAGAAAATCTTGCACATCTTACAGAAAATTCTTTTGGTAGAAAATCATTTGAAAGGCTACTAAAAGTCGAGGTAATGGACAAGGGAAAATGAAATAACATGCAAAAAAATCAGAGAAATTTGAAATTAGGGAAATTAAGCAGAAATGGTACATTAATTGAGAGAAATACAAGAGTGAAAATGCTCCATTGTTTCAAAGTTTGTTTACATGTAGATATGTGCTACCTTAAAATACAATATGGGAGGCGTATCACAATAGGTTTCCTGATACGTCCCTCCTACCCTGTCTCTAGTCTTCATGCACAGATTCATTTTTGACATATAAACACTTGTTCTTTGAAGCTTTGAGCCAACCCTAGCTTTGCCAGTCTCTGGCTGTGTCAGGAGCAGCTATAGTACAGGGCCTATGGTGTGTAGTAGAGCGTGTAGTCTATAGTATTTTGAGTTCAGACACACTGTTTCAGGGTATGACTGAAAAGGGTCTGTGCCTGCAAACTACTCTGTCCCCACTCAGATTCCCTTTGGACTCAGAGTCGGACAGAGTATGGGCCTACAGAATAAACACTCATCAAAGAATCCACCAATACTCTACAGTTGAATGACTTATTCAAAGTGTTCAAGGAAATTTTAATATTAGAAGTGGAAAAAGGTATTACATGTATACATAGTGCATCATTTTGCCTATAATGTTTCATGAACTTTTATTAAAGGAGAATGAAACCCTGGGGAAAAATCAGTTTTAATGAAAAGAGAGGATAGAGAGAAGCAATTTAAAAAAAGTTCCATCAAAATTGGTTATAAAATGAGAAAGTTATGTAAGTTTGAAAAGTCTCAATACTTTCTATGGCGATCCTCATATTGGCATTGTTGCTTCAAAGTGACAGGTTTAGTATAACTCTCCATATGTTTTGTACACAGAATTTCATATAAGGTGCAGCTTGTCTCCTTCTTAGTTGAAGATATATCATGGGAAAATGTATTTGACACAACATATGTTGAGTTCACAAAAAGACAGGCAGCATCTTTAGAGATAATCGAGAAAATGGGAAATTTTGTGAACAAAACATATTGAGAGTTGTACTACTAAACCTGCCATTTTGAAGCAAAATTGCCAATTTTAGGATCGCCATAGAAAGTAAATTGAGACTTTTCAAACTTTCATAACTTTTTCATTTCGTAACCGATTTTGATGGAACTTTTTAAAAATTGCTTCTGTCTATCCTCTCTTTTCATTAAAATGGATAATTTTACATTTTACGAACTGAACACACATATACTGTATGTATCAAATAATCTCTGCATATTTTATTTGTTTGCATGGCCTGTCATGTGCCAAGCTGCAGTGTACATTGAGACAAGATTCTACTACACATGCTCTGGTGACGATTTCTCTGCAGGGACTATGTACATGTACACGTACTAACCAATTTCCTAATTTCAACCCTAAACCAAACTCCATACCTAACCCTAATCCTACATATTTGACATTTAACAAAGCCTGGAGCAAATGTTGCCAAGCAAATGATGAAACACCGAGTCTACATAATTAACAAATTGTCCCCTGCTTTTCCACCTTTCATTCTTTCAGGTGAGACAGCCCCAGATGCCAAGATGTTCGGTTTCCGTCGCTTGAGTGACACAACCAAGCCTTCCGAAGGCAACGACCAGCAGAGGGTGATCGTGAAGGACGACAGCAGTGATTCGGTGGTCAGCGACTCCCATGATGACCACCAGGCCCGGACAGAACCGCTCTCGCTGCGGGAAAAGATCCATGAGATCATGGAGACACAGAAATTCCACATTGCTATCTTGGTCTTGGTTGTAATCGACTGCATCCTGGTCATTGTCGAGCTCGTTATTGACTTCGAAGTTTTGAGTGTAAGCATATTCTGCACGATGTTATAAAAATTTATTTTCAGTCAAGTAAACAGTTGTTCTACATTAAGAATGGGTTACATTTGGCCGATATAACAAGAAAGAGATTTTCAATTAAAGGTACATCCTACTACATGTATGTGCGAGTATGCTCTTGTCTGCTAATGGTTGGGCAACTTTAGGGTCCGATAAATTCTGTATCTCATTATGTAATTTTTCTTTCTTTACTCATAAAGGGAGCCCCCTCTTACAAGCTTTTGCTTCTTTGGGGTACCCTAACCATTTTTTTTTTTTGGTTGTTTTCTTACTTTATGTCTGATATGTCTTGATATGTTATCAGTGACCAATGTATGTTCTTCTGAATGTTTTTTTGAAAATGGTTGAATAAATAAATGAAAATGAAATGAAATAAAGATTTTTCATTAAAGGTAAACCCTAGAACTGCCTTAACATTAAAAGACATGAGCATACTCACACCGTCACATGTACACACCATATAGTAGGTGGTGCTTTTAATTGGAAAGCTTGTTATCGTTATCGGACAAATGTAACCCATGCTTTAAAATCCTTATACACAGATACCTTTTTAATTATCAACAACCTACTATGTATGTTATTCACTTTATACAGGAACTAGAAAGTAACCAATCTACCAGGACAAAAATAACGATAAATGTAATTGATATTCATTGGTACATGTCTAGTGTCCCAGATATGCTGAAAAGTTTTATTACCCATATTACATTTCTGACAGATGGCAAGGAAAGTTAGAAATGTGTAAATATAGTATCAAATGCCCACTCCTTTTCTAAGTCTCTTTCTAATTTTCTTTTTAAAAAGCTACAACCACCCCCCCCCCCTCCCCCTCCCCCCCAAAAAAGGAAAGAAAATTTTTTAGTAGAAAATGTGAAAGTTGGGGACACTTTTTGGGATGTCTACGTGAGGTATGTCACTTGGCTTTTTAAGGGGAGTGGGGCATATATGTAGGCTGCTAAAGAATGTACTATATGCTGTTTACAGAGTGCATTAAAGTACATGTAACAGGAAGACATTTTCATGACAGTTCAATAATCATGAAACCTGGAGATCAATAAAACATATTGCAGGCATCCAACCGTGTACATGAAGTAAGCTGTGAACATCCAGTAAGTATAGGTATTTGATACACAGTGCTAATAAGAACATTGCAATGGTGGATGTATTATTAATTGTAAATGTTTGCACATCTAACCAACATGATAATAATGAACACAGTGATTCAAGTAAATGTGTCAAGTACAGTGATGTTTTTATGTCACTTTATGTTCACAAATCCATCATAAAATTCCGTAATACTTGGTCACATATGGGACATAGCTTAGACTTGTCCTTAAAGGGGCAGTCTAATGAGAACTCATGGGGAAATGAAATCGTGCGGAATTTGCAAAAGGCTCGTTTACTTGTACACATAGCACGCCCGTTGTGCGAGGCCGTCGGACTAAGGTCATAAATGATCAGACGGCACGAAGTTGACCGAACTGGAGCTCGGCAAATACTTCGGGTTTAACCAGTCCCGGGCTCTTAGTCTTGTAACTGGTTGTAACCTCGTTCCCCCAAACAAGTTTAGTGTAATGCTGAAATATTTCCAAATACAAAACACGGTTAACTTCTGGTTGATTAGTCTAGCCATCGCTTCTGCACTGCCCTGCCGCGACTCGTTGTCGCCACGATTACGTAACTAATCCCAGGCTCTACCAGAGAGCTGGCTCTGTAATTACTTTTCCATATGTTTGATTACTTTCCCACCGCGCGAAATTTAAAACACATGCCAGTCTTATCTCAGAGGTGGTCCAATATGAATCACATGTTTTAGCACGTGCGATGGAAGTCCTTGTATTGAAGTGACACGAAGCTCCGAGTATATTTTCCTCTCTCATCGGAAATCGCCCATGCAGGCCTACCAAAGTATCCCTTTAACTCCTTACAGCAGAATGGTGTAATGGAAATAATTCTAAAGTGCTGCTTTCACTCTTGTTGGCTTGTATCATTATGGTCATGTACACAGGGATTATAAATGACTAATACACTAATACATTTGTTGTTGTTGTTATTGGTTTTTACGGCGCTGTCATTATTTTGAATGACAGCGCCGTAAGTAAAAACCAAAAACAACAACTACACTGAGTTTGAGGAAAATTTTCATTTGGATTAAAGCTAAGCTTTTGGTTCTAAACATACATTCTAACTTTGTTCAACTGGTTCTACTTTGTAAGGTGTAGTCAGTGGCGGATCCAGAATTTTTTGTAAGGGAAGGGGGCAAAATAATCTGACAATTTTCTAAAGGTCATAAACAAGGTTATAAATCAAATCAAATCAAATCAAATCACTTTATTGATTTAAAATCCAATTTTGGATTATCATCAACATAATACAAAGAAATAGTTTACAGAAATTAAAGATCAAAACAAAATAGCAATCACTGGGAAGTAACAAAACAACAAGAAAAACAAAAGTAAACACAAAGCGAATTAGAACAAAACAAAATAAGCATCACAATTCTGAGGCAATACAATACTGTAATCATTATGTATAATATGTAGGCGTCCTGCCAAACTCTTCCTACTTATATAATAAAGCCTATTTTGGGCATGTATTATCTAATCTGTCGTTGTACATATTGCTGATGGAGTTGACACAGATCTTGCTTATATCATAGTCCCTACTCTGCATTATATATTTGAATTTGTTTAGTTCGCTCATATCTTTAAATGAAGGTATTATGGTACATATGTTATGAAACAGTTTTTCTCTTTGTTCTTTATATGATGGGCATAGCATAATAAAATGAAATTCAGTTTCTATATCTGATTGGCAAGTGGGGCATAAACGTTTATTAACTTCTACATGTTTGTGGCGTCCCTGTTCTATCATTAATTTACTATTGCTTATTCTTATTCTTAAATAGTTTTTAACATGTGACTTGTCTATATCTAATAATAAATATTTTTCTAAGTTATACGAATCTTTCAGGTCCTTATATGTTCTGAGTTTGCTACAGTATGTCTCACTGTTTTCATCGAGAATTTTCTGCCAATGTCTTATATATCTTTCCTGCAATTTATTGCCAATACATTTTATAAGTTGCCGTTTTGAAAAAGTATTTTGGTTGTCCCATATGTGATCAAAACCTATATCTTTCAAGAATACTTTTAGTTGTTGACAAAACCCTTTCTTTATTTTCATGTTTGAGTGGTATGCTATATTAATTAGACTGTCGGCGTTTGAATTTATTACATGTAACCAAAAACCAATCGTCAATTTTAAACTTGCTATCGACAACGGGTATCTTCCTAATTCTGATAAAACCGCACTGTTAACAGCTCCTCTGTTGAGTCCAAGCATATTCTTCAGATATTTTACATGCATTTTCTCGGGGGTAACTGAATTATATCTGTTCTCTAAATTCCCCTTTTCAATTTTCAATATATCCATTATCCAAATTTCTGAGCAGTATAAAGCAATTGGTTTGATACAACTATCGAATAACTTTAAATGTGGTATGACATAAATGTCAGATATTAGTCCTGTAAATACTATTCTGACGATAAGTTAGATCCTGTATTGAAATGAACATGTATCAAAGGCACAACAAAATAAACAGGCGACTTCACCAATACATATATAGTAAAAATAAATTTAATTCAGAGCCATCTGCTCAATAATGTATTAATGCGAAATAATTGACAAAGTAAAATAATTTGTAGTCAACAGGAAATAGAGTATACAAGGTGATTAAATAATTCACAAGTTCCAATATTATCAATGTATAATCAAATGTAATCACATTGTGCCAAGTTTCAATATTATAAAGAAAAAAAACAATATATTGCCAGCAATGACTATTTCATCCTTCGGAGTATTATTATTTAATTATGAAAGAATGAAACTACCTACACTGGACCAGTAATTGGTGTGTGCACACACTAAAAAGAAACACCTGCTCTAGAGTCCATGTGAAGGGTTCATGAGGACAACCTCCTCTTTGAGTCCACTGAAGAGATGCATGAAGTGACCAATGTATGAAGTAACCCGATGTGTGAAGTAACGGGCGAAGTCTGACCGGTGTGTCCCTGACCCGCAACTTTATGAACTTGAGTTGAAGACTTGAGTTGAAGACTACCAGTTAGCTACGATGTCTGGGTATATCGACCTTGAGCACCAATCCATCGATGAATTAGGACTACCAGCCAATATAAGTATCTACGAGTGACTACGAGCCCAGCTCGTCCCTAAAAAAGTAAATCGAAACAAACTAGCCAACCATCTACCAAATAGTCAAAGTCTAGCTGTAACAATATTATCCTACCAATTTACAACATTGGTTCAAATCTCTCTAAAGCTTGGCTTCCTTGAAATAAACAATTGAAATAGGCAAGATTTATAAGCGACTATGTACGGTATCTTTCATCTGTAAATTCTAAAATGAAATAGCTGTCTTTAGATACATCACTTCTATATAGTACAATTTCTACTCAGGATATCTAAAGCAGAATAAACTTGTCAAGTTTAACTCTTCCTCATTCAATACGATAAAACAATCATTTGACCTCAGATACATGTGTAGCACATAGAAAAAGACTTTCCGTTCATGCAGTGTACAAAATATAATCATGCTTTCAGATAATAAGAAATATGAAATTAACTGCATTTAATCACTAGTTTTCTTATGTGCAAAGTGGATTTAGTATATTGAAAAGAAATGTCCCTAGTCATAAATCAAGGATACCGTTTCTTTCCGGTTAAAGTTCACATAAATGAAATGAATGAAATAAGACAACATTTAACATACGCTTTTTTGGATTTCCTTCACTTTTCCCAAAGTTAGAACTTAACATTAAAATTGAGACTTTGCGAATTTCTGCAAGTCTCTACATATATTTTTAATACATTAAATTACAAAATAAGATAACTACTTAGAACAAAAATACTACTATAACTTACAGTTCAGATGAAAACCATAATGCAAGGTGAGGTGAGGGCTGAGGAGGCTTTCTACCACGGCCTGTACTGCCTGGAACCTGCCGGTAAGGAAAAACTCTGCTATGCCAGCAGCATGCATAGCCTGCAACAATCACCTTCTTGGCGGCCTACACTCCCTCATCACTCAGTCAACATCAGACAAGGTCTGACTCTCTTGAGATCTCCAAAGCAATCTGACCAAAACTCTAAAAACTCTAACCCACAATGATTCTCTCAATACTCAACTCCTGCTCCACCCAACATTCTTCTTACTCCCCTAATACTGCACCCTCTATACACAATTGCCCCATCAAAATTCCTTTTACTCCCCTCATACACACACACACACACAAAAGAACTTGCCCAATTGCCCCACCAAAGTTTGCTGACCTAAGACTAATAGTGCCTACATTGCTTGGCTACAAATCCTATTCAATTTAACCGGCCTACTACATTCTATGTCTATTGAACTAAGCATGGTCATGAGGGTTTAGGATGAAAGGGAATGCAGTCGCATTGTGACATATCTCCCCCTCCTTCAAGAAATTTATATAATTTCAGATAAAGTTTTAGAGTGATTTTCTCTTACTACAGGAGGAAAATTCAAAGAAAAAAGAAATTATATATACATATATACCAAAAAAAAACAAAACATCAACCATCTAGGTTTCTGCTTTAAATAAATTCAGCTACATGTACCTGTATCTGGTATCCTACTTAAGTAATCTGCACCCACGTTCTCACTGCTCTTGATTGCTGTGATGGTGAACTGATACGGCTGCAGTGCAAGAGCCCATCTCAAGATCCTTGCGTTTGCTACCTTCGATTTCGCAATGCACTTCAGTGGCTGGTGGTCAGTTTCCAGGTGAAAATGCTTGCCATAGAGGTACGGTTCAAACTTCTGAATTCCCCACACTACCGCCAAGCATTCGCGCTCCATAACGCAGTAACGCTGCTCTCTTGGGAGAAGTTTCCTACTCGCATAGGCGATAGGGAACTTTTTCCCTTCAGTCTCCTGTAGCAGAATTGCGCCGAGACCAGTATCTGAGGCATCAGTCCTCAAGATGAAAGGAAGATCTACGTCTGGAAGATGGAGGATTGGTTGACTAGCAAGCTTCTTCTTCAGGGTGGTGAAAGCTGCCTCTTCCGCATCTCCCCATTTCACTAGAGCTGGCTCTCCTTTCTTCGTTCGATCAGTCAGTGGTGCTGCTATTGCTGCAAAGTTGGGAACAAAGCGCCTGTAATAACCTACAAGACCTAGGAAGGACCGAAGTTGCTTTTTGGTCTTAGGTCTTGGCGCTTCTTGAACTGCATCGACTTTGTCTTGCACTGGTCGAAGCTCTCCTTGACCTACACAATGACCAAGAAATTCAATACTCACACATCCTACCGTGCACTTTGTTGGTCTTGCCGTCAGATTCGCTCTCCTCAGTCTCTCGAACACCTCCCTGAGGATAACTAAGTGCTCCTCAAAACTTACTGTATGGATCAAAATATCATCAATGAAATTGTCCACACCATGCAAGCCACGGAGTAAGTCCCTCATGATTCGACTGAAGCTCGCCGGAGCGTTAACTAACCCGAAAGGCATCACCCGAAACTGGTACAAACCACTTGGGCTGAGAAATGCCGTCTTCTCCTTGGCATCATCTGCTAAGGGAATCTGCCAATAACCTTTTGACAAATCTACCTTTGTGTAGTACTTGGCCCTTGAAAGTTTGGCAAATATTTCTTCTTGGTCAGGTATCGGTTCTGCGTCTGTAATGGTGATCTGATTTAACTTACGATAATCACAACAAAATCTAGTCGACCCATCTTTCTTCCTTACCATTACTACCGGGGACGCATAAGGGGAAGAGGATGGTTCAATTATGCCCAACTCTATCATCTTTTTAACTTCCTTCTTCACCTCGTCTCGCAAAGCATGTGGTAGTGGATACGGTTTACTCTTAATGGGTTCCTTATCCAAAAGCTTAATGTCATGCTTACCTAAGTTTGTCGATCCAGGCATGTCAGTCAAAACTTCTTCATACTCACGTAAAAGCGCTTTGACACTCTCACGCTGGTCCTCGTCTAGGTGTGGGCTGATCTGCACATCTGTGAGCGATTCTGTTTGGGTAAGAGTGGGGAGATGAAGAATATCCTTTCTCAGAGAAGGGTTCACATCTTCATTCTCTCCTTCGCTACATTCATCACTTGAGACATCATCCACAACAGAGACACAAGCAACGTCAAACACACCCGCACTCATCTCTCTCCTGAAAAACTTCTTCAGAAGATTTGCATGAAAAGTTTTGATCTTCCCATCCATGTCAATTTTGTAGTTCAAACGACTCACCTTCTGAACTACCTTGAAGGGTCCTTTCCAGTGCATCAACAGCTTGTTGTTGTCACTTGGAAGTAGCAAGAGGACTTCATCGCCAACTTCAAATTTCCTATCCTTTGCTTTCTTGTTGTACTGTCGTCGATATTTCTCAGCTGCCTTGCTGAGATTCTGCTGTGCAACTTGGCATGTAGATTCCAACCTGTCCTTCAGATCCAACACATACTGATAGGTAGTCTTGGTGTCAGGTTCCTCTACCTCTCCAGTCCATAGCTCCCGAAGAATAGCAAGAGGGCCTCGGACTACTCTCCCAAACAGAAGTTCAAAGGGTGAGAAACCTGTACTCTCCTGCATAGACTCTCTGTAAGCAAACAAGAGGGGGTTAAGATACCTATCCCAGTCCTTGGGTCGTTCTTCACACATCTTGCGAAGCATAGACTTCAAAGTGCCATTGAACCGTTCAACTAACCCGTTGCATGCAGGATGGTAGGGTGTAGTCGTCATCTGCCGAATAGAGAGTAGACGACTGACCTCCTTCATCATCTCTGATGTAAACTGGCTACCTCGGTCTGTCAACACTTCTCGTGGTATCCCTACTCTGGAGTAGATATCCATCAGTGCTTCTGCAATGGTCTGTGTGTCAATCCGGCGGAGTGCTACTGCCTCCGGGTAACGCGTAGCATAATCTACAACAGTAAGTATGAACCGGTTACCTTTGCTTGTAGCAGGCTCGATCGGTCCCACCAGGTCCATCGCCACTCGTCTGAAAGGTTCATCGATAAGGGGTGTTGATCCCAAAGGCACCTTCGTGACTTTTCCTTTAGGCGAAGTTCGTTGGCACGGTCCACAAGACCGACAATAGCGGGCTATATCCGCGTGCATACCTGGCCAAAAGAAGTGCATCTGAATCCTGTCACACGTCTTCTTCGTTCCAAGATGCCCACCTAAAATAGATTCATGGGCAAGCTTTAGTACTCGACTTCTGAATTTGGTAGGTACTAGAACTTGCAAAACTACATCTGACCCTGGTGTTGCCTCTGTGTATTCTCGGTAGAGTACATCCTTCTTGATGATGAAACAAGAAGAATTTCCTTTCTTACTAATCTTCTTCTCTCCACTGCCAGCAAATTTCCTGGAAGAATCCAATGACTCGTCCTCCTTCTGGGCTTGAATAAGATCATCTAGAGACCCAATGTCATCCAGTGGCTCAGGTACTTGAAGGGGAGGTCTTATACGTCCTGCCTGCCGCTTCTGTCCTCTTGTCTCCACTGCATTGGCTTGATGATCTTCTGGCTTCCAGTCTACTTCTGGATCGGCTGGTTCCCGAACTCCAGGAATGTTTCCTAGTACAAGATCATAAACTGGGGTCAATACACATAAAGCTTCTACCTTACCCTTGAAGTAGGGAGTATCCAACTCAATGTTGGCAACTTTGAAGTTCCTGATCGTCTGATCGATGAGCATGCATATCCGCTGCTCTCCTGTGAACTGCTCTTCCAACACCAAGTCATGCTGCACGATGACAGTCGTACAACCGCTGTCTCGAAGAACATCCACGAGCTTTCCATTCACCATTCCCTTGATGACTGGCATCTCTACTTGTGAACCACTCGCTGCTGCTGATAGTACCGGAAGGGTGTCGCCAGACGCTAACTTTACTCCGGTTCCATCCTCGGTGAGATTCTCCCTCACGATGCTGCTTATGTCCTTCTGGTCATCTTGACGAGTCGTTTCTCCTGTGTCAGTAGGTCCTGCTGCTACAGCATCATGTCCGTCTGATGATGTGTCATCTGCTGACCTGCTTTCGACGAGACTTGCTCCCATCTCACGTCGACCTTTCTTGTCAGGACAATTAAAAGAAAGATGTCCAACTTTACTACAGTTATAACATTTCTTTGGCATTCTTGAATGTGATTCCTTAGATTTTCCTGCATAAGGGAGTTGCCCTTTGGAAGTATTAGTATTGTTTAGAGTATTAGAACTGGACTGCTGGGTTCCACTAGAATGACTAGGCTTATCTTTTACTCTTCTAACCCTAGGATCTGTATGTGCTTCACGATATTGATCAGCAAGTGACAATACATCTGTCAGTTTCCTAGGCTGACGTTCCTTAATGAACATCAGTAAGTCCTTACTGCATGTATCAAACATTTGCTCCTGGATGAGCAGACTCTTCAGACCCTCCACATTGTCATCATAAGAGCTAAGCTCAACCCACCTATCTAAATACTTCTCGATTCTACAAGCATACTGCACATACGTTTCACCCTGACGGAGTTTAGACTGCCTAAACTTAAGCCTGAAACCTTCTTCAGTGAGGTCATAACCTTTCATTAGGGAAGATTTAACAATTTCATACTGCTGAACCTGGGAAGCCGTAAGCCTTGAAACAATAGCAAGTGCCTTACCCGACAATAATGCACAAAGTGCAAGGGCCCAATCTTCCTTAACCCAACCAACACTAGAGGCATGTCTCTCAAACCTAGACAAATAACTATCTATGTCATCCTTTCCATCTTGAAAAACAGGGAGAGGGGGAATACTGGGCCTAAGTGAATGCTCCGATTGTCCCGTCCCGTCCCATTAGATTTCTTTATTTCCTCTAGTCTTATCTGTTGAGCTATTAACTCAGCCTCTGCACTCCTAGCTGCCGCTCTTTCATCTCTAGCTTCACGCACACACTCATCAACATACACCTTCAAATCATTCCCCTCCAAACCAAACTCTTTTCCTTGTGCAATAAACCTGTCTCTCTCCATACTGTAGGCCACATCAAAGGTACAGTTACAAACTTACCAATTGTAGAACAATTATGCAGCGCAAACGTCAAACACAGGCACTGGCACAGGCACGTAGAGAAGCCTCCTTGCCCTGACTGTCTTGCACTGTCTTGAACCTACACTTACTGTAAAAAAAAATTACCAACTGGAGAGAAGATCAAGATTTCATTAATACACAATTAGACCAAATACCGATGATAACAATCATTTCATTATAACCTAACCTATCAAATAGACAAAAGAAGTCCCTTCGTGGTCGCCATAAAGGTCATAAAGGTTATAAAGGTCATTAGCATTTTTTTTACCCCCCCCCCCCCCCCCCCCCCCGATCCATCCATGGGTGCAGCTAATTGAATTCAAAATCGTTTATTTTCAATAGGAGTGATAAAAGGATATGACAATGATTTCAAATGTTATGATCAGGGCATACTGAAATTTGAAAGATCAGATAAAAGAAAAAGGAGAAAAGGAAGAGGAATAGGATGAAAGACAAAGAAGGGGGAAAAAGTGAGAAAGTAGTATGTAGTACCAGCAATAAAATTATTACAATGTAATGAAGAGAAGACAGCAAGTCACCGCTGATCTTAGCTCTACACTTCCAGAGTTTGTATTTGTCATAGAGAGACAACATTCCTGGTGAAAGCAAGAATTTATTTCTATGTGATAAGGGTAATACTGCATTATTTATTGCTTATCAAAAAGCTTTTTTAATTTGTTCAATAATCTTTTGTTTACATTTTCACACCTTTTTTGCTTGTTGGTAGAGATATGAGTTATATACAGTACACATGCACCTAGAGATACAATGTACATTACATGCAATTTCAAACATTTGCAAGCTATCACCAATTTCTCCTTGAAATTTTGTCTCCAAAAGCTTCTTTGCAGTATCTTTGAAAAAAGTGAATATCTAACAGTTTCATTCTCAGTTAAACACAATGAACATGGTATTTCAAAGAACTTAGCATGTAGTACCGTACACTTTTAGTACATTCCAGTGGTAGAACAGTTCATACTGGGACTGAATTTGAATGCATCTTTAAGAGCTATTTGGGCAAGATATATTTTTTCCATCATTCCCTCCAAATTTCATTCTTGAAATATTCCATTTGGGGTTTGCTCTTGTAATGATTTTGCTGCCCAAACAATTTTAGACTCATTTTGGTTCTTGCTTTAATAGCCTGTCCATTAACTTGCCATAGCATCACTGTTAATACATACAAGATTGACTGGTTTTGAGGAGAATATGACACTATGTATTGCCTACATCTCATTATATTGCCCGAGTTGAGGATGAGCTAGGGCAAATACTGTTAGGTACTGTACATGTAGGGGGCAATATAATCTCATAACACCTGGAAAAAAAAAGCTAGTCAATATTGGTATGATATATATTATTATTTTTGTTATTATTATTTATCCACCTTTTATTATAGTACATGTACATGTAAGTGTCACTGATTTCAGTCATAAGTTCCCAGATAGAACACCAAAGTTATGTGCTCACATATTGCCCACTGTTACAGCACTTGTGTTTATGCACAAAAAATGTGTGATAAATGATAATGGTATTGTAGTACATGTACCGTAATGTGTTTACAGAGTAAATTTCATCTGTTTGGTTAATTCATTTATTTTTATTGTATTTTGTATTGATTTGCAGTTGATATCACTGTCAACATACTGGTTGATGGTAGGATATACATGTACATAATTTTTTGAAGTGCTTTCATCCATTTGATTGAATTATATTTTCTTATATTGCATTTTGTATTGAGTAGCAGGAGGAAGGGAACTGCAATGTTACTGAGTCACCTAAGGAGGAGAAGGAGGTTACAGCAGCCAACATCCTACACTACCTAAGTCTTAGTATACTCTCTATCTTCATGTTGGAGCTGATGATCAAGATACCGGTCTTTCAGATGGAGTTCTTCAGGAGCAAACTAGAGGTTGGTATTCAGAGTGTTTTTTCATTAGATTAACAATGTTCAGACTGTACTTTTTGAGAGTATGTCTTGTCAGGGGTTAGGTTTAAGTTAGGGGGTGGGTGTCAATTTTAAGCCCTCCCTAAGAAATCAGTTTTCAAATGTCTGATTGACCCAAAATTTTGCATTATAAATCACATTTCTTAAAGGCATACCTGCCAACTGTCCCTATTTAAGAGGGATAATCTCAATTTTGGGGCAAAGAAAGAGCCACTTCTACCACTGTGTCCCTATTTTTGCAAAAATCTGTCTGTAGTAATGTATTAGGAAACTCAGAAATGTCCCAATTTTCAGCCTCTGCCTTGTCATTTGTCCCTTTATCTTGGGTTTCAGGGTTGGCAGGTCTGAAAAGGTATTGGAATTGTGCTTACATCTACATGTAATTTATTTCAAACAGCTTCAAAAGTCATATTTGGAAGTGACTGGGGTAAAGGATTATCAGGTATTATGTATGAAAAAGAAAATCAAAGTTGCCTCTTTTGTTTTAGAATATATTTTCTGAGAGTGTTCTTTAAATTCCCTTTGGTGAGAAAATGTCATACTCCCTTAAAAAATGTAATACTCCCTTAAAAAATGTAATTTTTTCTGAGCGATATTTTCTTGACGATTGTGTTTTAAATTTGTTTCTTTAGACTCCCAACATCTTCTATAAATGTTTTGTTATAGCAGCAGCAGCAACAACAACAACAAAAACTGTACCCGAAATAATGAATAACAGTTAAGAGCAAAGATGTAACTATTCGTGATTTCTTTTTTTTTTTTCAGTCTTCATGTAGTAATGAGTACCTTACAAGAGAATTATGATGTATTCATACTCTTTGAACAAAACCTTCATTGCCTCCATTTTGTATGACATAAAAAATGTTTTATGATTTAATTCTTTGGAACAGGTTTTTGATGGAATCATCATTGTCATATCATTTGTGCTGGATGTGGTATCCCTCATCTATGAAGAACAGTTTGCTGTATTACAGCTTCTAGTCCTACTTCGTCTATGGAGGATAGTCAGAGTAGTCAATGGTAATTCAAAAGCAAAAAAAACAACAAAAAAAACCAATGCAAAATACATGTAGGATTAAAATTGTGTTCTTTATTGATATGTCTTCTATAAGTTATTAGAGAACATTGAAGAAAATTCCTTTGCACCCGCTAAAAAAGTATTACACAATTTATTATGTAGTGTGGAATGTCAATCTGAACTTCATACAAACCATGCACGCACACTGTACATATTCTATGACTGGTGATTGTAAGAAAATGCTTTTGTCCCTCCCCAGAGTCCCTTTTCTTTAAATCATTTTTTTTATACAGTATACCTCTTCCTTTATATATTCCGCTTTTGAGGAAACTTTTCTTCTTCTAAGATCACTATTTATCAAGCCTCTCTCATTTGCTTCATGAAAAAGCAAACCGCTCTGGTCCCAAAGTTTGTCTCTTTCTTGAATCTCTTTCCCTTCGAGGTTTATTTTTAACTATCTTCCCCCTCAAAGATCTCCATTTTAGCGAAATGATTGTATGTTTGATAATCATCTTGCCATTTGATGAATTAATCGCCAGTTACATTGTATGCCCCTTGCAGGAGTTATTCTATCAGTAGAGACACAAGCCAAGAAGAAGATAGAGCAGCAGAAACATTTACGGGAAGAGGTAGAGCATGAGCTGGAGAAGTTTAGAAGATACTGTGCTGCACAGGAGAAAGAGATAGAAGTCTTGAGGAATACACTCAATCAGCATGGCATTCAAATAGGTGAGAGCTTGTTTGTTTATAATGCAGGAATTGATAGATGGGACTATCATCAAACAGTACCAAGATCGATGGGTAAATTTGGTGTAGAGTTTCGAATGCAAGCTACAGATTCTATTGTGACGATGTTTAAAGAGAAGGTCGAGTTCTGGGGGAGTTGAAAAATAATTTGTGAGCTTTCTCATTCTTTTTATGTCAGTTTAGAAGAACATCATAGTAGAAATGCCCCCTGAAATGGATAGCTCTTCAAATGCTCTTATATTCAAAATATGACGAGAAACAGCTAAAATGTTCAGGCCGAACATTCATGCCACTTGTGTGTGCAGTCCCATATACCCATTTCTGTGTACAGTACATGTGCTTTTCGGCGATATTAGGTCAATTTCATATCATTTTGATGATTCCAAAACCTCACAGTATAAAACCATTCTTACATGTAGTATGTAGACATGATCAACCTTTCCAAATTGCTTTGAAACAATTTCTTTCACAATTGATGTAATTGCAGGACCAGAACTCTACATTATCTTTGAAACGAGCAAGACTTTCATTGGTTACGATTTACAGACATTCTTATGATGAAGTCAGCATATACAACCCTGGAAATAATTATTACACCATGCAAGCTTCAATTATAGGGGTGATGTATTACGCATACAAACGAACAAAAATGACATTTTCATGGTACCTCCTTGATTTAACAACATATCTTAGAAATTTGAAGTTGCTATTGTGGTATTTTGTTTCCTTCTTACCACAGCAATAACATCATCAGTCTTGGTCTGTTATTTTTCAATGACTGTTGATGACAATTTGACATACTGGTGATATAAGTTTCCATTTCGGTATCACTAGCCTGGTTAATATGTTCTTCTTTAATGTATTCGAACTCACATACGGTCGCCACCCGGTTTTTCTGTTTGGACCCATTTCGAATACTAAGTTAATAGAATCATATACACGAAATTAATTAAGTAGTTAAGTGAGCTGCAGGAATATTAAAGTGAATATCTAATTAGGAAATCTAGTCAAAAGTTACGGACAAAATAAATAGACCAAGACTGATGTTATTTTTGTGGTAACAAGGAAATAAAATACCACAGCAGCAAGCTAGAATTTCTGTGATATGCTGTTCATTCCAGGAGGTTCAATGAAAATGTAACTTTTGTTCGTTTGTATGCGTCATATATTACCCTATGATTGGAGCTTGGTCTAATAATTTTTCCAGGGCTGTATCTTAGATATGGTTTGATTTTATTATTTCCTGTGATAGACAACATTTAGTTTTGAGGACAGCCATGGAACATCCCTTCAACCTCATTTCTCAAAAGTCGTTGCTCTATGAATTTTATTGGGCTGCTACATTTTTTAATTGTTTACCATAAACAGTACAAAATTTCCCTCAAAAGCTTGAAGTGTACCAATCACCTGAAAAAATAATTTGTGTACAGCTAGAAAGTATAAAATCAACCTCAAAGAACTTTGTCTAGTATTCTGTAGGTATGAAGGAAATAAAGGATAACATGAAAATGCTTGTGCGGAACCGAACTCCCGAGTTTGGATCCGCGCGAGCCTTTATCTTGGCGAGTGCGTACGGGTACGTCGAGTAGTCTACTCACGAGTCGCTTTTATGCTTATAGAGAGTGTAATTAGAATTGCAAAATCTCTTTATAGCATTAGTATTTGAAGCCCATATTTTGAATATAGTATAACGACATGAAACCTCTAACATACAGAGCAAAATTACTTTTGGTGATTGGTACCCTTTAAATCTGTGTTGATCATCTTGTGCAAGATTACTTGTGCAAGACAGGTAGTGGAGAATGTGCAGAATTGCAATTGAATTCAGTCAGTGACCAGGGTGTTAATGTTGTAAGCGCTTTGGTCGGTTAAATTGTATCTGGTAAGGTGCCATAAAAGAAACAGCTATTATTGTTATCATTATTATTATTATCATCATATGACAGAAATCCTTTGTATCATCCATTTAATAGGTCCTGTGACATGTAATTTAGTCAAGAGTATGACAGTAGAAATCATTTGTAGGAAAAAGACATGTGAATGAATGTATAATATTTTGCTTTAATGAGAGGGGATGTTGTTTATTTTAATGAAAATGATTATGCCTCTTTTCATCATTCATATCAATCATGATGATTATGAATTTGGAGCAGTGATGTATGAAAGAAGAGATGACTGGTAAACCAGCGCTCCTGTGAAGGAGGTAAGACTCGGTGATGAGTATAATTTTAACTTTGTGTTCTTCTCTCAATCATGTAGAGGATGACTACGTAGCGGAGAAACCCAAACTGAGTCTGAACCAACTGAATGTGGTGGTTGAGATGAACTCTGCAGACAAACATGATACAGGAGATGGAGGAGGAGGAGGAGGAGGGGATGGAGATGCGAATACCAAACATCAAGATAAACACAGAGAGGCACTAGGAGATCAAACGATAACCATGACGACAGATAACAACGTTAATACAATTCAGGCGGATTATCACAATGGGGATACGCAGGATACCACATTAGCCTAACAGCAATGACACCTTGATGGATGTTTCCGTTCTACAAAAATTCTCCGTTGGCAATTGCTCTGCGGTCAATTTCCAGCGTAATGCAAATTCCTATCTTCAAGCATGGACCCAAGTTTACCCTAACCATAGACCAAGGCTCCACATAACTTCATTCACTGTAGTCTATGTACATGGGGCCCATACTTAAATTCTAAGGCCCGAATTCACGAAAGAGGTTTATCTTAAACCATGGTCTAAACCATGGTTTAAACCTCCGCCGTGAAACTGAAATAAGCTTATTTAAGCGCATTACTATCCTACCATTGGACACGAGGTCATGTGCATACTACGCTTATGGAGGTTTAAACCGTGGGTTAGAAAAACCTCTTTCGTGAATTTGGACCGTTATGTCTAGAGTCTGGAGATAAATGTTTTGGGGCCCCATGTATAGCAGGTGCCTGTTAGTGTCCAGTCCTGCCTACACCTAACATAAAACCTTCGTGCCACCCTGACCCTCAACCTCTTTCCTTGATGAAATGAAGCCCAGAGCAAATGCCACTGGAGTTAGTGTCGGATCATCACATGTTTCATCTCTTTTTATGATCTCTTATGGGCCTTGAACTTGGGTGCAGCTTACCAATGTATTCAGAGTGTGTAACTAATTGACTCATTGATAAATGGGCAGTATTGTAATGTCTACTTTGATGACGCTGATTTTCTATTCTTTCCGTCATCTCAGATTTTATAGTATGTGGTGTATGCTCAATGAACTCTCACCAAGCAAACCTCCATTGTACGTCCCATTCCTTCTGTTCTTAACCATTGTAATCTCATGGGCTATCTATCCAAACAGTGTATATCTTCCATGAGATGGCGATAATTTTTCTCATACATGTAGATACTGATCAATCTCCTTTGATATTTTGTTATCATTGTGCTTTTTGCATGTGGCATGATTTGACCACTTTGGACGTTCATTTCATTTCATTAGTGTATGTACAGTATATACCTGTCGATGCAAAGTATGTGCATGCTTGATATATGTATACCAAGTGAGCCAGTATTGTGTAAATCCCTCCATACACTAATTTCGGAAACTGTGGACCTTCATTTCATTTCATAAGTGCATGTACAGTATATACCTGTCAATACAAAGTATGTGCTTGCTTACATGTATACCAAGTGGGAAGAAATTCGGCAGTGCTCCACCAAGTGAACCAGTATTGTGTAATGCTCTCCATACACTAAACAGTCTGACTTTTTGCAAGATTTTGGGAAAGAGCAAATTGGACTTCGTTCATGAATATGAATATAGTATTTCTTCCTCAGGCTCTCTCTGACAGGTTTGAAAATTTGAAATTTAAAATTGAAATAAAGTGTGATAAACCTTTTCATCTGGACAGTGTAAGATAAGCATGTATGTATGTATGTCACTAGTCAGAAGCTGATTGGGTACTTTCTCCCACAGGAAGGCTTACAATAATCATGCGCAATATTGATTTTACAACCTTTCAATCGAGCTTCTTCATTTATTGACTGTGAATTTATTTCAATTTTTTAAAATCTCCCAACAGAACTTCTTAACTTGATCAGTGATAATTTCACTATACATTTGATTATTAGAACCTGAAAACGGAAAGTTCCACATTTTCAATCTTTTATGCATAACACAAAATGCAATTGCTTCCAAAATTTGGTAGTGTAATATCAAACCAAACACAGAGGGCTTCTAAATATACATTGAGTGTATCGGAAAGCTGCCTTGAGACAGCATGCTCAGTAATATGTAAAGGAGCCTATTCCCATCTCATATTCCTATTGTTCAATCATTATCAGCAAGGGAAGAGATGAAATCTAGTTTTTGCAATACAGCTATTCATGAATGGCACAAGAACAGAATTTCAAGGGAATGAAATGAAATAGAAAACCAATTTAATATGCAGTTTTCAAGTGCTTGCCAAATGATTGATTTGTCCTTTACTGTACATGTATGCGGTATAAATTAATGTACAGTAATCAGATTGCAATTCTGATTTTCCATTGCATATGCATGTGTTACATTTTTATCTACAAAAGAGTTTTAATATATCTTTGTTGTGTATGTAAGCTGTATGTACATTAGATTTATATTTGCTTGAAAGACCTATTGAAACGAGTTGCACTAGTTTTAATGGGGTAGCAGTAAGTTTTACATGACATGCTCAAGTAATACGATGTCGTAAGGAATATTTCTATTTTTCCAATACATTTTATAGCTATTGGAAATTAGTTCATTTATAATGTGTATTTTGTATATTTTTGAGAAGTGAAATATTTGACAAGTCTATGAAAAGTATTCAATTATATATGTTGATAGAGATGTTGGAATATATTGTTTACAGAATTAGTGCAATTTTTAAAGTAATAGTTCATCTGTATATCTTGTACTGTGTTGAATGATTTGTGAGATTTATTTTACAGCCTCAAAATTGGTTTGCCCTTTTAAATGTCTCTTTCAGCTTGTTTTGATAGAGTATTGAAAATGAAAGCATTTCCTGTAAATAGGGACGAATGCAACAACAGATATTACCCCTTATCCTGTCCACTGCATAAAAAAATCTTTCGCTTAGATATAACTGTGGTAGTAATATTGGAACGCCAGGATCAGAGTGTCACCACATGACGGGCACGGTAGTAATGATACATTATTCTTATTTTGTATACTACTTTATGGGGACCTTTCAGCTCAGCTAAAACACTTTATTGAAAAATTTATTTCCACTCTACAGAATTCTTATTCCCATTATTGATAAGAATCAATTAGAACCTTTTCTCTTCCTACATGTACCTAAAATGCAAGATTATTCAAAGGTGTTTCTTACTGATGCATGAACAAATCATGTCTGTCAATTCAACTTTGATTTTTACTGAATGCAACTTCATTGCCAGTTGTAAGATGAATCTTATTATTATTAGAAGGGCAATGGCAATGATAGAAGAATTGACCCTGCATATTTTGATTCCTGAAGATGTGTAAGACACCTCCATTTAATGTTCATTTTAGGTACTGAATCTTTGTAAAATTTATTCATGTATATCCGTTAAATATTTTCTCACCGATCATCACTACTATGAAAATGGAGTTTTAGCAAATTGGCAATTTGAGGACATCTTACATTTTAGGTACATGTAGAAAGAGAAAATGTTCTAATTGATTCTTATCACTTTTTTATATATCAAGGCCACAAAATCTTTGTATATCAGTAATTAATTCAGAACACAAGAATCGCCACTGTGTGTTGAATTCTGAATTAATTACTGATACATGTATACACAAATTTGGTCCCCCTGATTTTTCAAAAAGTGAAAATCTAAAAGGAGAATGAAACTCAACAAACATCAGCTGACAATCATGTGGAAAATTGTCTGCCTGATCAAAATATCTTGAAAATACTCCTGTTTGATTACTCAGTAAGGAGAACAATCTCTCTAAAGTTTGCAAATTCCTTGCCAGATATTATCCTATGGGGGCTGCCATTTTGAAAAACTGTGATGTCATAGTAGGACATATCCATTTACCGGTACACAATGGATATGATGTTGCATAATGAATAGCTATTGTACAACTAAAGCCACCAATGCAAAATGGCAGCCATCTTGGTACCCCCCATTGTCTCGCACAGGTGATGATATCTAATATTTTAGGTCTTTGCCACTTCTTTGAAGAATTGACTAACCTTTGTCTGACTAAACAACAATTTGTGCATGCCAAATCCTGCTTAACAAAAGAAACAGCTGAACCAAATATCTTGACACAAATAGGTTATATGCAGGGTAAAAGTATCTTCATTTGAATGTACATGACTACAACAATGGTTTATTATGAGAAAATCCAGTCATGCATTCCACAGATGATCATGAGTGTCATTGTAGCTAGTGTACAGGTCAGTGGGTATCTCACAAATAGAACTGATCTGACATTACTTTGTAAAGAAAATGGCACCCCCATGGGATAATGTCTAGCAAGAAATCTGCAACTTTTTGAGACACTGTTCTCCTTCTTAAATAATCAAATAAGAGTTATTTCAAGATATTTGTAATAGGCTGACAATTATCTACATGATTATAGGTTAATGTTTCTTGCCTTTCATTCCCCTTTAAATATTCAGAGCAATATTTGAAGACAAGTGAAACTCATGAAACTTGCTCCCAATAAATTTTACATCTTTCAACTTTGCAATGTAAAAACCTCAGTCTGATACGATGTATAATTTTTGAGTTATTAACGATCAAAAGTGTCCACTTTTTTTTTTTTTTTAAACACCTAGTACATTTAACTGATATGTCTTGATCATGACTCATATGCATCTCAGAATAATTGGTAGGAGTTAAGGGTTGAGCTTACAATGCTCACAACTTTTGAAAGTGAACATATACATGTAGAACATTCTCCTTTTTTGTTGATCTCAATATTGGTGCTATTGGAAATCTGGGAAATTTTTTATTGTAAGATATTGAGGATGTTTTGGAATAAATATGAAGTTGAAAAGACTTTTGTGTCGTCTTGTCAGTTTACGTAATGAGTGTATTGTAAGAAAGGGCCAGTCTGTCCATAGCATAAAACTAGTCACTCTACACGAGCTATACCCATCATATAGCTCTTGCTCTTAAACAAACATGTATGAAATATTAAGTTTGTCCCATAGGGTTTGTCCTCCTCATGGCCACTGCCAACGACCTAATATTTCAGCTGCTTAGGCAGGTACAACAACTAAGAAGTTATGATGATTGTGGTGATGATAGTGAGAGTGATCAATGATGCTGATGATGCTGATGCTGATGACGATGATCATGGTGATGATGATGATGATGGTGATGATGATGATGATGATAATGATAACCTGGATTTATAAAGTGCATAACAGATGTACTATATCTCCAGCACATTACAGATAGAAAACTAAGAAGGGGAACAGGGACAGGCAGAGATGCAGATATATTGTACATATGAATCAAGTATCAATTACATACTGTCGCATTCATACTTTCAAACTACACAAGGAAATTATGAAACAGTGACGGAGCAATGAAAATGTACTCATTACGTAAAATCATTTATTTCTAAAATATTTCACTATATTCATGTCTTCATAATACCAACATATAGAAGTCTTTTGTATGGTTATTATAGTTCACAAATCTCCTAAAAAGACAATGCACCCAGAATGAATAGGAACTGTTTTGTTTCAGTTCTTGTGTAGGTTAAAAAATCTGTACACAATATTGTGCAATAAAAATGACAAAATCTTGATCTTTGGACTTGACATGCATATTCTACAGTTGTCCATCGAGAGCAGGTCAGCATACCTGACGTTTGCAGGATTCCACATAACTTAAATTGGTGGGGGGGCCATTTCGAGGATAGTATTTGAAAAAACAAAAGCAAGGAGAAGTCATCTAATATCGAATTCTGGAATAGTTTTTACATTTTAGAGGGTCAATGTGAATTTTAGATCTTTTTAAAGGTAATTCTTTTTAAAGGTAATTTACTCTGGACCCTGGTATAAAGCCATGTCCATTTTTAGAGAAGGGATAATACAGAATAAGGAATGATAAAACAAAATTTGACTGTACTTCATAATAGTGCAGAACACATTTATTTTAGAGAGAATCATTGATACATCAATTTTAAGCACACAGAATTCAATCTTTGCAGTCCATTGGAACAGAGTGCTTCTACACAAAGCAAAAGTGCCGTTCTGTATTATATTGAGTCTCTGACACGTTATCATTCACAACGTACACCGGTACATGTAAAATCATCGCTTCTTCTTGTCCCTCTTTTTTCTTGCATCTGCTCTCTTCATCCCCCTCACGTCCTTCTTCATTCTGGGATCGACGACCTTGAAGGGACCTTTGACCCCCTTGGGTCGGCTGACCCTCTTACTGGCCTGATGTTTCCTGGTGACTACATACTTCACATCCTTCTTCTTGTTCCCTATCTTCATCTTCTTGTAAAGACTGCAATGAAAGGAGAAAGGAAAAAAAATAAATTATGTTTTAAGATAGCTGAAAAAAACTTAATCAATTCTCTGATGTAATGTTAGTAATATACATCACAGATATCCTTCTGAACATGCTCTATCTCCTCTGTCTCTTGTGTCCTATTACTCTCTAGTCATCTCCTTTTCCTTTCCTCTCTTTAGGACACCAGTACTTGAAGTAACTTACTCAGTATCAATATTTGTTTTTATTTGCTACAGATATTTTCATCATGTGTACATTTGACATTGTAAATTTTACTGTAATTCTGCCTAGGGGCTGAAAATGTGAATTTTTAGTGCACTTTATAGTGCCATTTCAAATCAATTCAAGAATCCTTCCACTTGCAAGAGAAAGTTTTTTTTGTTTTTTTCTTCAATGATATTCTTAGAAGTTTTTTTTTTTTTTAATTTGTTAATAAGTGATAACAAGAATACAAAACCTTTACAAGTAAAATGAGAAAAGGCTATGTAGTCCCATACTGTTCTCGTGAAAATGCCCACAGTATGTGATTCGATCTATCAATTTATCAATCCATCTCAACCGAGCTAAACCCTAATACCACAGTCACAACTACGACGGATAACAGATTGAACAAGAGATTACGCCACATTGAAAGGCCAAGAATCGGCCGATTTGGAATCGGTGTGGAGTCGGTCTGGCAGTGAGTGTGACTGAGGATTAACTTACCTTTTCATCTGATGCATCTTCTCAGTCTCTGAGGAGTCTACCATGTCACTGATCACCTCCGCTTTCTTCCGCAGCTTCTCCAGCTTCACCATCTGACGCTTCTTCTTCCTCGCTTTGGCCTCGGCGATCTTCTTGATGGGACGGGCGTTGACCTCCCGCAGCCTTGCACGGTACTCTGACACAAGCTCCTGTAACGTAACAAAGACAACAATCGATGATTAAAAGATATAATGAAGCTTTTCATTTTGCACTCATCAGAGTAAAACACAAGAATGAATAACAAATCAAACAATATAAATGGGAACCAAAGGTGAACATACCACTTAAAGAAGATAATGAAGGCTAATTAGCTGCAGGAGATAATGGGATGCTAGCCATGGTTAGCAAGCATCTGTTTTCTTCTGTTTTCTTCCTTGCTTTGACCAGTGCTATTGTTATAATATGACTGATGTTCACTTCCTTCTCTCTGGCATGGGACTCTGTTACAAAATCTAATCACTTCAACCAACCCTTAGGGCAAATACCGTTCAAACCTGTCACCACTGGGACCATTTTCCATTCAGGATGGTGCTAAATATTCTTAAAGGGAAATCCAACCTTAACAGCAAGTTGCTCTGAAAGAAAGAGGAAAAATCAGAGAAGCAGATTGGTGAAAGCTTGAATGAAATCGGACAAGCAATAAGAAAGTTATGAATTTTTGAAAGTTGTAATCACTATGCATATGGGAATTTCAAATTGGCCGAATAGGTAATGTCACTGTGACGTAGCTGTGGACAACTCCCCCATTCACTCTAACACACAAAATGACCAAAATGTCACTTTTTTTCAGAACGCATTACTCAGTAGGATCTTTTCATTCATGAGGACCTATAACAATATGCTATCTCCAATATATTTTGAGTACTGCCCCGAGGGTAAAAGCGCCTCGAAGAAAACCGCAAATTAATGATATTTTTGTGTACGACAAATGGCAGAGTTGTCCACAAAAATGTCACAATTGACTCTCCAAATTGCCAATTTGAGATTCGCATAGATGTAGTAATTTCATCTTTCAAACATCCATAACTTTCTTAGTCCTCGTCCGATTTCTTTCAAACTTTCACTATCCTGTTTTTCTTATTTTTCTGCTTTCATACAAATCATCTTATTTCCAAGGTTGGATTGCCCTTTAATGAGTAGATTTGACATTTACAGTCATTGTGTTCTTTTTTTTTCTTTAGGGGTAGTGATAATATAAGGGTTAGTTGTCCTATCAATTATCTCACCTTGCTAACTGGCATGTTTCTCCTGCAGTGTTTGCTCTCATCCTGTCTCAACCAATCAGGAATCCTGTCCTGGTCTCCATATGAATACCTACATGTAGTACAAAAAAAGAACAAACCCTATTAAAACAATGATTATAATCATATAGCTGGGACTTAGCATTACAGTCAGGCTTTCAAAAAGAAATCATTAACTAAATTATCCACTAATCTTTTTTTTAAACAAAACCTTCTAGTTAAGTTTGTAGATTCGTGAGAAACAGATTTCAAATAAAAAGATGATCAAAGATTGGATCTTTACCAAGAATAGTTTTCCACTGTAGTATAAAAATCATTGACAGATTCATCGTACTTGTGAAGTCCAGAAAATGCATTTTCATTAAACTTTCAGTAAGAGTTTATCACCAACCTAAAGTTTGTATCAATTAATGATATATGATGAAAAAGAGTTTCATTAAAATAATATACATGTACATGCTGACTATTAAATGTGAATGTCTTCTTGAGAAGTCACTATTCTACAAACCAAATTTTAAAGTAAAATGTGTTCACATCTGAACTTACAAGCCCAATGCATATATCTAGAAAGACTCAAATCGGCTTCATACATTGTCCTTTGAAGAGGAATTCATTTTGAATATGTGGATACACATATTGTTTCCTTGTAGTTCCGATCCATTAGGAGAACAAGCTGAAGAAGTGAATCATACCTATGGTAACCATGTTCAATGATCTGTCTGGTTGCTTTCCGAGATGTAGCCATCATGGTACCTAAAGCTAGTCCCTCAGGGTCCAAATGATGTTGAATTTTTACTACTTGCATGGATAGAAAAATGAGAAAAGAAGCAATGAAAATGATATTTAGAGGAATACCAAGGAATGTTCACACTATCACATAAACAAGATAGCATGAAACATACAGTTTTCATTTTGAAATTCTTTCTCTTTGTTTAAGTTGTACCTCCACATTTGTACAAATGACGGAAATACAAACTGGAAAGTATAAACAAATCATTGTCAACCAGAGGAATACAAACTGGAAAGTATAAACATATCTTTGTCAACCAGAGAATCGAAAGTGGACCCTACCTTGATTAGTTAATCATTCCTATGTCCATCTGCCAAATTTGTGTAAAAACACATAGAAATGGGATTGCAGTAACTCTAAAAATAACAAATATTTAATAAATATTTCAACTCCTCTCTTTGCCTTTGTTCTCTCTCTCTCTCTCTTTTCTATCTGTGATCACATAATAATCACCTGATTTTTTGACTGGTGCAACTTCAGTTTTGTCTTCGCTGTCCTTTAGCTTCCTCTTCTTGTTCTTCCCTTCATTCACTCCATTCGTCCTTTCATCCACCTCTTCTCCATCCAAGTCTTTCCTCATCATGATCTCGTCATCGTAGTCGCTATCGGAACTATCGCTGTCGCTATCATACGCATCAGAACTAGATCTTGATTTTGGGACACCCCCAGTGGGTTTAGACCCTGGACCCTTCTTAAGATTATTTTGCTTAGTCCTTGTTTCACTTTCATCATCACTGTCTGATGAGAGTTCGTCCTCCTCTTCCTCCCCGCTGTCATCAAGACTTGTGACAGTTGTATTGAAGCGAACGCTATGCTTGCTCTTCGGTTTGGCCCCATCTGCTTTACTGCTTTCTGTCTTCTCTGGATATGATTAAACAATGGGTAAATAAATGCAATGAAAATAATGAGGAAACTAACAACTGCTCTTAAACAAATCTCAATGCTAAAATGATATTGGCACTGACAAAATGAATATCAAAATACTTATATAATAGTGAATGGCCTTGAGTGGGATGCAAGGATATATCGCACGAGCTATGAGCATGTTTCACAATTCAGCACGACGAGTGAAATATTTTCAAAGCGAGTACCATATATCCTTGTGTCCCACGAAAGAAAAGCCATTCAATATTATTATTATTAATTGTATGATACCTATTACCTAGTTCCTCAATTTTCACCATTACATGTCCTTATGTTTTTGTATTGACTTCGACATAAAACACAGGGAGAAAAACATTTTTGTCCTTACCCAAGCATCTTGCAAGATCTGCGCACATACATCCATTGTCTTAACCTTCGCGTATTTAAGCGCGTATTCACTTTTTTACGCGTCACGCGCACCCCAAACCATGAGATATGGAGATATATTGCACGGTCATCTGGGTACTTTTACAATAACCCTTAGATATTGTTTTAAAATTGCACGGTCATCCGGGTACTTTTGAGCAAACAATGAGATACGTCAATTTTTCTGGTCGCCTGAAAACTCTTCATACAAATAATAATACATTTTACCTTTGGAAAATTGACTGAACTGAGATTACAGCACCCCAACAGAAATACTGTGGGAGGACCACTGCATTTTTAGAGCATTACACCATTCACTGACAATATCAATTAGCACTGTTGGGAAGAATTTACCTTTCATATTTTGTGCGAGGCCATACGGGTGAGTCGATTAATTTAGTTGCAAGTCGCTGTAATGTTTATTTAGAGAGTATTTAAACCTTCAATATCTCTTAATAGAATTAACATTTGAGTTTATACTTTGAATATCGTATGGCGGCGTGGAACCCCCAACATACCGAGCAAAATATTTTTTGGTGATTGGTATCCTTTAATGTCATTGCAGCAAATGTGAGATGACTGTTCCTACCTAATAAAACCCCGCCTTGCTGCTTATAACTCCTTGATGCTTGCTGGATCTCCACATCCTCGTCATCTTCCTCCTCTAGTCCTGAGAACACTCCTTTTCTGAACCAGAGCTTGGTCCTCCTCTTAGCACTCTCCTCTGGGTCCTCCTTCTCTAGATCCACCATTAGGGGATTCCCCAAAGGTTCGTCATCTGACATCATGTCATCAGAACTCCTGGTATGAGCGAGTTAATTGTCATTGTTACATTCCCGATAGTATCCCTCATTTGACCTTGCTCCCACCAAAAATCCATTTACGCAAGTATAAATAATTCCCTCTTATCGATAGGCTTACTGCCTTCATGAAAAGAAAAAAAAAACAGTCTCACAAGCATTCATTTAACCTGACATAGCAATTGATTTCACACATTTATAAATATACATCAACAAACATCTCAGAAGCATAAACTCAAAGGAAATACTAAGAACTTAAAGTGACACCTGAACTCACTTGTCTGATTCAGAATCGTATCTTCCACTAACTCGCTCGATCTCTGCCCTGAGAGCATTGGCCTCATCCTCCTCTAGATCACTGTCGATCAGGCCACCATCATCGTCATCATCATCATCCTCCTCCTCCTCCTCTTCGTCGATTACTTGAGGGGTCTTGACTGGCTTCAAGGATGGCAGCTGCTTCTTCTGTTTTTCAGGAGGACCTTCATTGTCATTGGCAACCATGCCCGCGTCATCTGTGTTCAATGTTTGAAGTTGCTATCAAGAGAGAATCAAATGGAATATACTTAGAATAAGCAGGTATCATCTATCTCTTGATGTACATGTACTTGATGTGAGGAGGGCACATGTGCATACAAATTATACCCATTTTGAAAGAACATTTTGGTACTAGTGTATACAGTAATTCTCTGCTCTGAATCATCATGTACCTGCTATAAATAGCCTAATTGTCTAACAAAACAGTGCTTGAACTGTATATTTTTCAGTGCAGGTGTTTTTATATATTTTTTCTTGACTGTAGGACATCTCCAAAATACCTCAGAAATATCACTTTAAAAACCCTCCTTTGGAGCTGCATGAAAAAGACAAAACAAATCATCATTGTGCCAATCCTCAACCCCAACACTCTAAAATCTTATTTCCACGCATGGGATAAAAAAAACTCTTAAAGGGGAAGTCCACCCTTATATCAATTTGGTTTTAAAAGAAGCAGAAAAATTAAAGAAACAGATCAACAAAAGTTTGAGAAAAATCTGAGAGGAGATAACAAAAATTTTTGAAGTTGTATTCAATCAAATACAAATTGCAAATCTATGATGTATCTTGCGACCGCCTCTCCCATTTGCCCTGTACTAAAAAAAATCATAAATTTGTACTTTTTCTAAAGTAAATATTTAATCTTACATGCAACCTGTGCAAAGATGTAATCTTTGCACATATGTTTTTTACACAAAACCTGTATGAAACAGATGTATTCCTTCATCAACAGTAAGAAAATTAAAATGTATGACATTTTTCTGTACAGATCAGAGGGGGGAGGAGCTTGCAAGATATGTCACGGCGTTGCCAATTTGTGTTTGACTGATTATCGGATTTTGCTCGAACTTTCAGAGATCTGTTTCTCTCATTTTGCTGTTTTTATTCAAATCAACTTAATATTAGGGTGGACTTCCCCTGTAACAAATGAAGTAGAATCATGAAGGTCCAAGGGAGAGCACCCAAGTAGGGTTCAGAGGGCTATCACTCTCTTCTTGTGGTCATTTCAGATTATCAAATACCAATGGACATGTGACCATATTTCCCTGCTTGTTGACACTTCTAAGTTTGTCTGCAATTTCAAAAACAAAGAAAATTTAAACATCAGCTGAAAGAGACTGATTTTGAGAAATTTCATTCCTTATGACCAGCTTCAAAGAATGTCAAGCTTCTCACCTGTGCATTTTTTATGTTGACCAGACCAAATAATGATTCCCCTTGCGTATCGTCTCCCATTGTGCTCTGTAGTTCTTTGGATTTGTGAAGTCGCTCCCGCAACTTCTTCCGTTTCTTTAGAGCATCTTTCTTTTTCCTGGGGGAAAGCAAAAAAAACTTAAAATCAACAACCACACAATGAATTTGACTGAATATTCAGGTAAATCATAGATTCCATTTGAACAATAAACTAGAAGAATTTTCGACCACGCACGGTCGGAATTTATGCCTCCGCCAACACCAAAATCTAATCAGACCATTGCCCCTCCCGTATGCATACATGAGCCAAGTCTGAAGTTGATCTGTCAAATGGTTCTTAATTTATTGCAAGAACAAGCCATTTTAATATATTTTATTGAACTCTGTGACCTTCAACTTTAACCTCATGACCCCAAAATCAAATCAAGGCATTGCCCCTCCCATATGCACACTCCAGCCAAGTCTGAAGTTGATCCGTCAATCAGTTTTGAAGTTGCAAGAACGAACCCATTTTCATGTAACATTTTTATGTATTCTATTGAACTCTGTGACCTTGAACTTTAACCTCCTGACCCCAAAATCTACTCAGACCATTGCCCCTCCCATATGCACACTCCAGCCAAGTCTGAAGTTGATCAGTCAATCGGTTTTTAAGTTATCGCAAGAACAAACCATTTTTATGTATTCTATTGAACTATATGACCTTGAACTTTAACCTCATGACCCCAAAATCTAATCAGCGCATCGCCCCTCCCATGTGCACACTCAAGCCAAGTCTGAAGTTGATTCGTCAATCGGTTTTTAAGTTATCGCGAGAACAAAACCCGTACGGACGTACGTACGGACGGACGGACGACCCGAAAACATAATGCCTCCGGCTACCACCTACGGTGGGCGGAGGCATAAAAATAAGGTGCTCATTAATCAACCTGCTGACGGTGGTGCCCGAGATATCTTGTGCTGAGGTCTACAGAAATTTGTGTTATACGCAAATATAACCATATTCAACAGGCAGGGATGCCAGTTGGAATTGATCAGAGGGCCTGAAAATCAACTTGTATGAAATATTTTGTACACAAAAATGCCCAAACTATGGCCTGACAATAAAATGCCAGGACCTCAATTCAGGCTTGTCTGAAAACTGACATCCCTGAACAGGTTAGACAACTTCACAGGGAATAGCTTTTTGTTGATAGGTCTAAAAAATACAATGGGCAGGTAATTTGGATAAAAGAGGGGGGGAGGGGGGGTTAAAAAATACAATGCTATTTAATGGAAAGATATGTCAATAGCATGCTTTCTTATATAACTCGGTGTACATTCATTGGTAGAGAAGAAAACTGATGAACACAAATTTACATATAATCAATATTTATTTCACTGACAGCTTCTACGATGAGAAAAGTCACTTACCTTTTATCTGCTAACCTCTCCTCCTCTTTGATGTCAGCTAGTTGCTTAGCAACTGCGTCATCCTCATCCTCCTCGCTTTCACTGCCGTCATCTTTGTTGTCCTGTTTGGATTTCGCTTTCCTGAAAGATGGCAATTTTATTAATTAATAATATTCACATTTTCTAGATTTCTCCTGAAATTTCTCTTGATTACAAATAATGCCTTGGGCTTAACTAGGTTAGGTGAGTAAGCGTATCAGCACAACATCTACTTCTGACCAGACACTTATTGAATATGCAGCACACCATTTGTAAAGATTCTTGGTTCATTAGCTGTTTCAGGTTCAAAATAATTTATTCTAAATTCAGCATACATCAATCCAAGGAAGAGCAAATTCTCTATCACATAGAAATTTGATAAGCATGAATAGAAATTTCTTCGGCATACATCAATCCAAGGAAGAGCAGATTCTCTATGACATTGAAACATAATAAGCATGAATAGAAATTTGATTTCTTGTGACCTTCCATACCACGATGGAATTACTAAACTCCTGCCACTGCACAGAGGCTCTTTGGCAAGAGATCTATCTTAACTGCTGTCCCAAACTCAGGGATCACAGGAACCTATAAGGGTACATGAATTCTACCTTGTAATTTCTTGTGACATGTTATGTGCAGGTATGAAAGGAATCTGGTACCTCTCACTGCCTCACAGAGCATTCAACAGGAATGATATTACTGCAATATGAATTTAAAAAATTGATTTATTTTGGAGTACATTAGTACAAAATTTCAAGTACATATGATATACTTTTTACTGGTCTACATACCCTTGTTGATCAGCAGCTTTTTCATCAATTTCTGCTTTCTCCTTGTTGTACTTCTTGTGCCAGTTAAGAAGATCTCTGACCTCTCGACGACCCAGCACCTTGATGTCACTGCAGCACAGCTTGATCTCATCGCTTGTTAGAGGATGAGCGGCTATGGAGTCATCGTCAAACACAAGCTGTCAAGAGAGAAGTGAAAATAGATACAATTCAATGAAAATTAGATATTCATCTGATCATTTATCTTGATTCTCATCTATGTGGGTATGTGATATAAAATGTTACAAGATTTGCATACTTTGTAAGTGAAAGTGGCTCAAGCTGTGTAGCAGTTTAGCTTAATCACAGCCCTTATACAATAATCTGTGACAACACACTATGAATGAAATACTGGCATGAGTAAACATAGACACAAATTTTGGACACATACTTTTCATGATTGGTGCTGGTTAATGTATTTGTTTATTATATGTTGCATTCAAAGCACATACTGAAAAGGAATGAAACTTTGTTTTCCATATTTAGCCTGAAAAGGAACCCACACGTAATGGAGCCCCATACGTTAAACAAATGAAGCTGGGCAGAGAAAGCATGAACTTCAGGTCACAGAGCCTGAAACCAGGCAACAGTCTGAAAACCAACAATCCTTGCCTTAAAGACACTAATATGAAATTAATCATGGAAGCTTCAAACAAGCTCTAATCTAGTTTAAATCATCAGCCTCAAAACAGCAAATTCAATTGGCCCTGATTCTCACCTCACTGCAGTTGTTGAGGACCTCCAGGGCATCCTCACTGTTCATGTACTTGGACACCGGGACAGGATGATAGAGGGTGTAGTCCCCATCACCATACCCCTCAGCTTTGGCTTTCTTCACCTTGGAAGGGTCCCTCAGGATGGTAGCTTTCTGTTTGGTTTCCTCGCCGACTATCTCCTTGAAGATGTACTTTGGATCAAAGAACCTTGGATCTGTAGATGGATAGAGACAGGGGAGCTTTTGTTCAAATGGGATCAAATGTGAAAGGGTGTTTAGAGTCATGTTCAGGGTTGAGGGCAAATAAAAGATTTTTTAATTTAAAAAACATTTTAAAAATATTTCAAAAATGAATACAAAATAATACATTAGAATGAGTGGAAAGTTCTGACTGATATTCAAGACCTAATTCAAGTGTAGATTTGTGAGGGTTTTGAGAACCAATATCAATATATGAAAAACTCTATACTTATACGAAGTATCACATTATATCAAGATACACAAATTTCATAACCAGATCAAAGACACAAATTAATAACATGTTATTGGTAATGCAGTTTTGCAGCCACCAATTCCTAACATGAAAAAGTAAGACTGCCATCATTTATTATACCCTAACCTATAGTTTGAAGACGAATATTCTATGTTAAGTCAATGACCTCTGATATCAAGAGAAAAGCTGAATGCGTGTACAAATTCTAAATTTGGATTAATGAGATTATGAGAACAGTATAACAAGGATCCTCTCGTGCCATAATGGAAATTAGTGAATAATATCATCTTTTCGTGCACTGAAATTTCTTTAGCAAAAGACGAGAACCAACCTATCTTATCTGGTGCGATGTAGCTCTGACAAACAACAAAGATCTCTGCAGATTCGTTCCTGGAAGCCTGGGGCTTGGTGACATGGACTTTCCTGAACATCTGATGGAAGACCCAAAGAAGGGGTTGGTAATCCTTGGAGCGGAAGACCTTGGTGACAAACCAACCACCCTTGTTGAGGAACTCACAGGCCAGCTTCAGAGAATGGAGGGTCAGTTGGGCTGTATGAAGGAAGATGGTACATTAATGCAATGTAGAGGTGTCATGGTTGAGTGTTTGAACACTCAACTGAAGGTAATAGGTTCACATCCTGATAGGGTACTATATCCTGGAAAAAAAGGCATTTTTACTGTAAAACAAGAAACTTTTAATAATAGCCTTTTATGAGGCAAAAATTTTTCACAAATACACAATTTTGGTATTGTGATTCATTAATTCTTAGGTATGAAATTCTTGAAAGTTTCAGGTTTTTACAGGACACTGCTCCTCATTTGATATCTCAGTTCCCATTAGGATGTAAATCTTTGTGGTAAGGGCTGGACGACCTTTAATGGGACAAATTCTAATTCATAATTCTGTTTTCACTGACGATCTTTGCATGAAAATTCTTTCACAGAATGATCATGCTCTACACATGTACCATGCTTACACTTCACCTTTACAGAAAGTTCAATGCTTGTTTGTTTATATCCTTAATGCTACCTTTGAACATTCTTTCACAGAATGATCATGCTCTACACATGTACCATGCTTACACTTCACCTTTACAGAAAGTTCAATGCTTGTTTGTTTATATCCTTAATGCTACCTTTGAAAATTCTTTCACAGAATGATCATGCTCTACACATGTACCATGCTTACACTTCACCTTTACAGAAAGTTCAATGCTTGTTTGTTTATATCCTTAATGCTACCTTTGAACATTCAGCAGGCTCTGATAAGGGTAACTAACCTTGTGAGAAAGCATCCAGCACCCAGCTTGTTCCAACATTAGGAGCTCCGTCATGGAGCACACAATCAGCTTTCCATGTTTTCATCTCTTTGCGCAATTGCTGTAGAAAAAAAATCATTTACAATGAAGTCATTATTACTCGGGGGGAGGGGGGGTTATGTTTCCCTAAATGTCAGATGGAATTCAAACACATTACATCAACACATTAATCTTTCCTTAAACTCCAAAATCAAATACGTTAAAATTGATTATATGACCATACTAAAATTTACTCACCAATTCTCACGATATGACATAATATGAATTCTGATTTTTTTTTTTAAACCTCCCAAATCTAATTTCATAGTTTGGCTATTATCCTAATCTTATTCACTTGACCACAAGATCTCTATATAATCACATAGGACAGCATTCGAAAACATGGACTAAGTTTAGCTCAGGTTTAAACCCCCAACTAAGTGGCAAGAACGTCCACTCCTTTATGGAGTGCCACTTGTCAACTTACACAAACCAAGTTATTTATTTAGTATGTGTAGGAAATTAACTACATAGTAATTGTTGCTGGAACATGTGTGTCGTACCATTGTTGTTTACTTACCATTCTACATTTGGTCGTTGTGATGTCACAAGTGAAAGTGACCACATTTGGGATGGGTTTGATAGGGAACAGATCCACACCAATAATCATACTGGATATGGGCATATTTCTTGATGCTACTTGAAGCCTGTGTAAAAAGAGATATTAAACAAGAAGCTTAACCATTAGCAGTTTAATGTCTCTTTTTAGTGACATTCTTGCATTATTCTCTGATCCTGATTGCTATGAAGTACACATAATACAAGTGCGGAAAGATATTGGAGTCCATTTCTGTGGTAGTTCACTGAACCATTCATAAATAAGAACAATTTAATTGAATATAAGCACTGAAATCTCTAAATTAGCAATGCATAGTGGAATTCATAATCACTTTTTTCATATCTACAAATTGGCAACTATACTAACAATTATCATTTTTCTTCTTCCTCACCTTAGTATAATCATAGGAAAGTCTGGCAACTCGTGTTTTTATGAACTCCTTTCAACACATTTTGTTATGCTCGCTCTCTCTCTCTTTCTCTTGTACTTTTATACACATATTTATTCCCCCCCCCCAAAAAAAAAAAAAAGAAAAAAGAAAAGAGAGAATACATGGAAGTAGGCTGCTGCAAGAAAATCAGCTACATCCACTGACCTATAATTGGTGAACAAATGACTAGCAATAAGATCTTTAGAAGAAAAAAAAAAAGGCCTGTATTGTTTTGTCCACAAACAAAGTTGCTTTATGATAATTCCCCAATTTCCCCTAGTGAATCAACCACTCCTGTCCATAATCTAAGCAACATTTTTCAATCCTATAATTCAAGCCCTGTGCTTTGGACTCTGGCTAGGTAGACTCTACTCACCATCCTCCTGGTGCTGCACATAGATCAATTAAGACCCTGGACTGCTGAAGAAATGAGAACTTTCTGTTCAGCTGAATTAATTTGAAGGCAGATCTAGACCTGTAACCTGATTAAGGAATGGGAAGCAAACAATATCTACAGTTTATAATTTTAATATAGAGTAAATATATGAAGTAAAAAAATATTTAGTGATCTACTAATGACATTAAGATAAAGTTGAGTTTTGGTCATTAGACTGAATTGTGAAAGAAACTGTCTCAAAGCAATTGGGAAAGGTTGATTATATAGACATAAGAATTGGTGATTGCTGAAAGGTTTTGGAATCACCAAAATGATAAGAAATTGATTCCATCCTGCTGAGAGTCACATGCACTGCACACAAAAATGTGTATATTGGACTATACACAAATGTTCGGCCCAAACATTTCAGCCGTTTCTTTTTGAATGTGAGGGCATTTGAAGAGAAATTCTTTTCAGGGGACATATCTATGATAATCTTCAAAACTAACAAAACTCAACCTTCCCTAGGTCATGTAGGTCAACAGTAATACCTACAGAGGCTTAGAGATCTAAAACTACCAACTCTGGCTTACAGAAGACAGAGAGCTGACCTGATACAAATATTCAAAATCCTGAAAGGTTTTGATAGAGTAAATCCTTCAAAATTCTTCCAGTTAGCCACAGGTTCCACGACGAGAGGTCACGATCTGAAAATTGTCAAACGTTTCCATACAAGACTGAGGTAAGAAGTGTAAACAATTGGAATGCCCTACCTAGTAATGTAGTTAACGCTACCACCAGAAACCAATTCAAGTCATCCATAGAAAGATATTGGAGAAACGATCCAATCAAGTTTGAACCATACCTGAGATGGGATGGAGCAGTGAAGAGGGACAAATAAGCTTAGCTTCCAGTCTCTATACCCAATGGATCCAATGAATGAATGAATATATTTACATTTATTAGACTAAAAAAATTAATAAATTAAACATCTAAACTCTGTCATGGAATGGAAAGCCATTTGTTCCTGTGCACGCACACACTTGCAGGTAAAGTCAATGGCAATAGAGTGGAAGACACCAATTTGCAAATTTTGTTGTTCATGTTCATGATGTTTGATGAAATGATCACTCTTTACTTAGTTTAACTTTAACCATGTTAAAGGGATACGTCACTAGACGGCCATGGGGAAACGGGAAAGTCAGGATTGTGTAAGCCCCATTCACTCGTACTCGTACACAAAGTTTGTGCGTTGTACGCGCCTGTCAGACTACAGCAATTACATTTCGGACTGCACAAAGCCGACTGAATCTCGAACGAGAGCTTGAGCTCAGGCTGAGCGTGCATGTTGCAAGGACAAGGGGACAGGTCTGTCCGAAGTTTGCGCCCCGCAGGCCAACGACATGCCGGTAACAATCACGGTGCCCTCTCGCGGCATAAAAAAGTCCACAATCTGCAGTATCCCTTTAACAGTTAGGCTTTGGCTGTGGCTGTGCAAAGGCAAAGGCCAAAGGCAAAGCATATGTTGTTTCCTTCCTATTTCACATGTTTCATGATGACTTAAATACCAATTTAAGAACAGAAAGAAAGGGAGAAAGGAAAGGGAGCCATGACATGATAACTGAAAAACAAACAAATAGCCGAGTGTTACAATCCAATACATGAATAACAGGTTTATTTGAGTCTAATGCTCTTATTGTTTTAATACTTTTTATTTAAAGCCCACATTATTAGCAGATATGTGGCTGCACAAACATGACAAATAACATGACGAATATTCTAAATAATATTCACATGTCCTGTCCCTAACCATGCTAACTCACAAGCAAACACAATAAAAAAATACTTAACATAATAACAAACCTGTTTCTTTGGCAAGATGATAATATCTGTCCTTCCTCTGCTTTCCAATTTTTGCTTTCCGACCCATTTTGATAGAGAAATAGCCACTCAATTAGAAAATCACAAGCATCGTCATCGACGGTAAAGCGACAGCCACTTGCAGGCCAGGCCGAGAAAGTATTATTGGCCAAGGCTGTAAACTGGCCAGCGAAATCTCAATCGAATTTAGGCCGAAACGTCGGGCACTATTCTTGTACGGTGTCGATCGACGACCATGCGGATTCGTGCGCGTGAGGGAGATATTAGATTTTGCTCTTTAAAAAGACGCGACGTAAACGGTGATTCCATGTCGGCCAGCATTCAACTCACCATAATTGAGTCTCGTATCCAAGCCCGTACGCGGTATTATGCGATATCATGCAGTGGCAGATTGCGAGGGGGGGGGGGGGGGGGGGGGGGGGGGGGGGGGGGAGTCAGAAAGATACTGACCCCTTTCATTCAATTATAAGAAATTTGGGGTGTAGGAAACCCAATACCATTTATTTCTTCTGGATTTGTTTGTTTTATTTGTTTGCTTTTTCTAGTGTCAGAATTTTTAGGGGGAAATTGTAAGATTGATAATATGTTTGGTTTTATATGCTTGTCAGACTTATGAACCTCTCCTTACAAAAATCCTCATGAGCCCCCCCCCCCTTCTTCCGTTGTGCAAATTACTTGGGGAGAGCAGGGTGAAGTGGGACAAGAATCGCCTTAATTTCAGTTTAGTTTCAGTTTCATTTTCAGTTTTATTTTCATTTCCAACAGAACAGTGATTTTTAAAAGATATCAAATATACAATTCAATATTCAATAACAAAATACATTTTACATGGTTTAAAGTTATAAAATAGAAAGTATACATAGACATCCAGTATAATAGTATTTTGTTGTTTTTTTTTTAAACCTGTGGAAATGGAGGGATCCACTGTAAAAAGCAAAGCTTGTATGTGGATCCCTCGAAATAATGACAAACGTATTTTTTAACATGTAAATATATTGACCAGAAAAAATATAGATATACATAGATTACCAAAAAGTGGCAGAATAATAATACAATTATAAATCCGTAATTTGAAAACTTGTTACGACACGTATATAGTATCGTGAACATAATAAAAAGAATACAATTTGGCACTCTTTGCTTCGTAACTTCTAAAATATTCATTGTAGCCTCTCCATTTTTACATGGTAAATAATATCAATACAGGCTATATACAAAACAATGTATTTGACAAAATCCCTATATTTTTAGTTTTCATACAAATTATCATTAAAATGAGGTGCTTGAACGGGGTGAAGTGGGATACCATGGAGGTGAACTGGGACAGTAATAGGGGTGAAGTGGGACAGTCGGGGAGAAATGGGACAAAACTCTTGAAAATGCTAAAATCATCTTTTTCTGGTAGTTGTCTATAAAATACCGAGTGCTGGGAATGAAAAAAAGTAATATATCACTTTAAAAAAAAACCTGCTTAGGAGTCACTTGTAAAATTGACTTAAAGAGGCCTGTTTATAAAATATTGGATGAAATGATGAGCGTTTTGTAACCCATATTTTAACGATTGTTGGCAAAAATAAAATAATTGTTCATAATATTTGTATTTTTTTTTTTTTTTTTTGGTTAAACAAAAAATTTGTCTGAAGTAGTATGAATGATCTGTAAAAAGGAATTGAACGACGATGACTTTTTAACGATTTTTTATGTAGACTGGCCAAAGATATTTTCATGTATGGGATTATGACTGATATAAAAGCTCATATTCCTTAACCGCACACTATACGATCGGTCTACGATCCGATTTTGAAAGAAAATGTTATAGCATTGCTGCATTGGATACAAACAGTTAAACACATCAAATATGTTTGATTGAAGTTCTAAATAGTCGAAATTTCGTCCTATTACGAGCCTTCTAGTCGGAGCTAGGAAAGGCCAAATCGGCTCAGAATCGTAGTGACGTCAGAGCAGTCCTGCGATAGTGTATACGATTTGAAACTGATTTGGCCCTTATTCCGGATATAAGGCTGACGTCGCACCAAATTCGTATGTTGAGTATTCATATAATTGTTCAGAACCTGAATCAGGTAGCTTTCACTTGTTAAAATGCCTATATTTAATGCTATTGCGATTTATTTCCAAAATCGGATCGTAGGAGGTCTCACAAAAAGCCAAATTACCAGGTTAGAAAGAATCCAAAAGAGATTTTTGAGAGTCATTGCTGGTAGAAGATACACAACGTATGTTCAGGTTCTAGATGAGTTGAACATTGAATCCCTAGCTGACCGAAGAAAAAGTCTGCGCTTGTCATTCTTCCAAAAGAGCCCACCCAATTTAAGCACGGTACTTTCCACCTGAAAACCAGTGTGGAGTTCTAAGACGCAAACCCCATGCAAATCCCAGAATTGCGCTGTAAAACTATAAAAGTATGCAAAACAGCGCAATTCCGTACTTATTCCGTACTTAAATTGTTCCTTAGAGTACATTTTCTGTGATGTTTGTTTATTCAATGTAAATTGTGCACAATTCAACGATTATTGCGATGCATGATCTTTTTTAAATAAATACCATTATGAATGAATGAATGAATGAATGAATGAATGAGTATAGTCGATCGTGTAGTGTGCGGTGGGCTTTAACATACACAAAAAGTAACCGGGGCAAACTGGGACAAGATGTCCCAGTTCACCCCGATAGAAAAAAAAAACAACAACAACAAAATGCCTGCAAAATGTTAGTGTTGGTATTTATCACTAAAAATAGTATTGCAAATTGTATAGGGTCATATAACACCCCACATATATATGCGGGGTGTTCACTATATAGCCAAGTGGTATACTTGTAAAATATTTGACAATGAATGATGAAAAATAAAAAAAAAGTGGTCAAACAAGAAGTGAAAATTAAACCTACATACAAGCAAAATCTCAGTATAGCTGTGGATTTATTTGTGAACATGGACCTTTCGTAGGATTCAAACTACTTTTAAAAAAGGTTAATTATTATTTTTTTTTTAGATATATAGAGGTGGTGTCCCAGTTCTTCCGCGTCCCAGTTCACCCCATCGCACTCTCCCCTAAATATCGGTTCAATACTGAACATAATAAAAAGAAAGAGAGATGGGGCAGTGGTTCCATTATTTCAGGAACATCTTAAAATGGCACGTACGTGATCTGACTCGTTATTTGACTTGAATTGAATTAAAAGTCATATCTATTTCCATCTGACAAAATAACAATGTGTAAAGACCTATACAGTAGGCCTAAATATGAAAGGAGCCGTAAACCCGAAAAGAGAAGCTTGTGTTGGGAACGCAGTAAACTGACGAAATGACAATAATAATGAAAAATATATGTTAACTGTAAGAGCATCGTCTGAAACATTTTTTTTTTTTTTTTTGGATAAAGAAAATTAGAATAGGAAAGAGCATGTTACAGTTTGCAAAGAGGAGAGAGGGTGGCATAAAATTTGGCAGAAAAACATCATTGGGCTACACTAAAGTTACAGAATACTAAATTGCCTATGATATTACATCATTTCATTAAAGTACTCTGTTCAAAGCTATTTTTCTAGGCTTAAATTCTGAAATCATGATCACAGAAACAAAATATATAACATGAAATCTTGTTCAAGCCAAGAAGTTATTAATGAGCAGACAGCTGCGGCTAAGTCGGCCCTCGGATTTGTAGGCCTAACGACATAGATAAGGCGAAATCAATGAAGTTGAGCTTGTTTGGGCCGAATCGTTCAACCGGAGGACTTGCGCGGGAGTTGCACGTGTGAGTGTCCTACAAGTACATGTCACTGCACTGTACGGGATGTAAGACATGGGCGCTTCGAGGGATATTCTAGCGCACGCAAAGCTACTATCCTTGTATAGGCTAGGCGCTTGGCATGCTAGCTGGGCTTGGGGGCAGGGGTAGATCCAAAATGGGGGGGGGGGGGGGGGGTGGTAATTGCACAATAGTAATTTCAAAATCTTACACAATTCAACTATCCTGGGAAAGTCTAGTGATTCTGCTAATTATTCCCAACTTATACTTGAGATTTACCATAATGCAAAATTGTTCTGAATTTTGAAAGTGAATTGTTCTGAATTTTGAAAGTGGTTTAATTCTCATGCAGGGCTGTGCATATGGAATGGATTTCCCTTGACGGTCTCGACCGGCTGAGAAAATTTTGAGTAATATCCTCCTAGGCTTGTCATGATACAAGAAATATATTAGTTAAGAAAGTCAAAGAATAAGGCACTGCATAAAGACCCGGCTAGCTGCATGGTGAAGATGCCTGGGAAGGCCGTTTCAGCTATATAGGGCCCCTTGCCGGCTGGGCCACACAGAAATTTGAGTCTTTAAACCTTTCAGGCGTGTTCTGAGGCACGAGTTTTATTAGTTTTGAATGAAAGTCTAGGATAACTGGATAATGTCCCTTAATTGCCCCCCTCAATCGAGCTATAGGAATAGGCTAGAGAGACGACAGTAATAGAAATTCTGATAAATCAGAAATTCAAGTTGGAGACATAGAGAGATACAATACTGGCCCCTTTCCTGTTGGGGAGGGGGGGGGGGCGTTGCCAGTTAGATTTTCTTTTTCTTTTCTTCTTCTTTTCCAATTTTTATTCATCTTCTTCTTCTTCTTCTTTTTTCCTTCCCTTTCCCCTTCATTTTTTAAATATCTTAAATATAAACTTCCATTTAATGATATTATGCATGATCAGTGTGCATGCTTGTAAAATGTTAAGTTTGTTTCATTGTGCAAAAAAAAATGTAGTGATTTTGCATAATATGATTCATGCATGTGAATATAATCATTTATGTTTTCTTACCTTGATTATTTGTGAAAATTTTATTTTGAAAATAGGAGGTAATAATAAAAAAAAAAAATCTTAACCCCCCCCCCTCCCCCTCACATGGCTAATTTGTCTATGGCTGGCACCCACGCACGCACAGTAGATCTGCGCTATGGATATCGAACATGGCCCAGGCCATATCCGCCCATATGTGCATGTGTACGTGAGTGCGCGCGCGTAAATAAGGCAATGCAATGACGGCCATTCAGTAGTGGAAAAGAGGTGAGTATGCCAACATATTGCTGCTTAAAAATTGCCGAAATCGTATGATATTTATGAAATGAATGGAATGGATGAGTACTCAATATCTTTAAGAATTATAATGGATACTTGGGTTTGAACATTTTCTCGCAATTCTCTCTTTTGAACATAAATTATAAGACGGTCTTCGCTGCTTGAGATGAAGAACATGACCGAGTTTGAGCGCAAGCCAATGAGTTGAGTGATGAAGGAATGAATGACTGACTGTAATTAATACACGGAATATAATGTCTGATCATCATATACTTAATATAGTACACCCACCTGATTTTTGAAATAATCCAAGATTTACAAGAAAGTAACCCCGTTTTGCCATGTTAACAGGCATGACAGGGTTATCGCAAGACGCAAGTTAATCAAGGACAAGGTGAACGGGATAGTGAACGCATGCGCGCGTACGTAGGTCCCAGCTCGGCAGCAGAGCTCTGCACTCAAAATAATGCAGTCAAAGCTGATAAATTTGTTGTTTCACCGTATTTCGGTAAAGATATCACAAATATCACGTAAGATAAAAATCTCACAAACCTTACTTAAAGGTAAGAGATAGTTTTGGGAAGCTCTCAAAAACTTTTCGTGAGATTTCTTTGATTTTACTTAATAAATAGCAGGGTACTAACATAACTAAGATCCTGTGAAGTTTTTTCCTCCTCAAGTGAAGTATTTATCGAATGAAAGGTGAAAAGTAATAAAAATCCCTGGCCCAAAAAAGGGGGGATGTAAATTCAAACGGCCACACACATTACGCATATGGGGATTGCCGTGTGTTATAGAATACGCTGCTGCCGCTACACACAGTGCGAAGCGCTGGGTTTATTGTGCGGGGAACCTTCGGGTGGATATAGTCTTAGCATGAGTGAAAAGCCGTTACCAAGCGTTTCATACAGATATTTACACTAAAATTTGTTCGAAATCGTGAATGGAATGTTAAAATAATCTCGTACATGTGTCTTATGATAAAAGGAGAATAGTATATAGTAATAGTATGTGACTATCTTAGATAAGTTTCTTGCCAGTATTTTTTTTGCTATCGAGACTGTCTGTGAGCTGTAAACTGCAATAAAAATTCATAATTTAACTTGCGTGAAGCTGAAGGAGGATGAATTTTACGATTTGAATATTTTCTGATGAAAAAAAAACAAGAGTATTATATCGCGAACGATCTTTTCTCCCATTTTTAAGCACTACTGCACGTGCGCAATGGTGATTGCACTCCGATTTTCGAGAGACCAGCCCTGAGAAAAGATCGTTTGTGACATTTCTATCACATTTTTTTTTGCCAAACAAATATTGATTATGACAAATTATCACTCCTATTGCAAGTTTTTTGATTTTCATGTAAGTATGAGTAGATCTACTAAAGGTGGTGATTTTATGTGATGTGGTATTTGTGATATTTTCATCAAACTTTGGCAAAGCAAAAGTAATGCACATGAGGGTGTAGCTCCTCCGGGACGAGCCGAATATTTATGGCACCATAGGGAAATGTAGCTATGGACCCAAATAGGAGTGGCTGGGGCAGACTTCAGTCTAAGTAGGAGAGGGGTTCCGCAAAGCCAGATGCAGTCTCAACGGAGCATATCCCCGAAACGAAATAGACTGATTTTTTTGTCTACTGTACAAGCTCCTTGGCTTATCAATCTGGTACTGGCCACGGAGCTGTACAGTGGATGCATATATGGTGCTTGGAGGCAGAAGTGAACACAGAAATACTATGCCTCATAAGCACACGTTCCCATGCACGGTGAACCTTGCAAACCACCCCCCCCCCCCCAAGATGTGCCTGATAATTCAGTTCATCACCACATATCTTAGATCATTTTTTTTTCCTTTGGTAATTAATTACATAGTCAAATGATTTTGAAATGAATCATCTTCCACATGTCTTGATTTGTCTTGTTTTTTTCCAGGTGATTTTTACAATACGTACACCATTCGCAAATATTTTCAGAGGGAAGAAAGTAAACACCGTACAGGATGGCATCGCGATTCTTCGCCGGAGGATCGTCAACGGAAAGTGAATCAGAATCAAGTGATGATGGGATCCAAGTCCCACAGAAGCAGGTCCCAGTGACGCGGTTCTTTTTCAGTGACGATGAAGAGGAGACTAAACGTGTCGTGCGTAGTGCCAAGTCTAAGAGGTAGACTACAATTTCCCTTTGGAAAATAATTTTGCATGAGCTATATTAGGCATGCAAGAACTCTTTTATATATTATAAATTTAAAATTCTTTTTTTTATTATCATGTTTTAACAGCATTTAGTTGGAAATTGCATTCATTTGAGAGCTTTGTCATATGATGGCACTCTTTCTCTTGACTTATATTTTTATCTGTATATTGTATCACTTAATGATCCTTTCAGGATAAAAGAGTTAAAGCTCATTTCCGAAGGTTAACTTTTATGCCAAACTGAACTCGGCTATATTGTTTATTGCCTCTTTCTCTTTGATTTTATTAATTTTTTTTTTTTTTCAGGCTAATGCCTGATTTCAACTTCTGTCACCTCTCTTTTGCAGGTTTTTCAAAGCTTCTTATTAAACAGAATTCATGTATAGGCTACAATATGTCTTGATTTCTAATCAGACTATGTTGATTATAATTTATGCCTTTATAGTAAAAAGTGTCTCTATGTACTTTATAATAAATTAAGTAAAGTTTTGGCTGGAAATTGCCTTCAGTCCTGCTCTGATCTTGTCACCGTATTCCTTACTTATTACCTTTACAGGCATGATGAGATATCTGAGATCATCAAGCAGATCAGGAATCAGAAGAAGATTCGCGATGTGTCCCGTGTCCAGACAAGTTTTGAGGAACTGATGAGAGTGTATACTAAGGCACAGAGTGTGCTCAACACCGAGGATGGCCAGTGCCCCCGATTCTACATCCGTTGCCTGGTGGAACTTGAGGAATTTGTCAATGAAGTGAGTTGGGAACAACTGCAGAATACCCCACCACACAAGTGACCCCAACTGTCGCCCAGACCCTGGGACTAACTCTGACCCTAACCCTAAAACTTACCCATACCCTAACCCTTAGCCAAACTCTCATACATAGTAATGATTCATGGCGGTGTATTCAGCAGTCCCATAGAATTCACTATTTTGTCTATGATCATGGCAGCTATTGTATCTTGGATAAAGATACATATCATCTATTTGGAGACAGAAGGGTCTTAACTCTGTACAAAATGATATGAGAGTATGAGTTAATAATGATAATAATAATAATAATAATAATTGGATTTATATAGCGCCTTTTCCAGAGGATACAAGGCACTGTCACTTAAAGTCTATTCAAGTAAATTAAGAATTGTATAAGTAAGTTTTTAGATGTTTCTTGAAGATGTCAAGTGATGTGCTATTACGGAGAGATGCGGGGAGTCTGTTCCAAAGTTGTGGAGCAAGTGACTGAAAGGACTTGAAGCCAGCTTGTTTTCGGGATTTTGGAATGACATAGGAAGGAGCAGAGGTAGAACGAAGAGAATATGATGTTCTCTGTTGCTGAAAGAGTGAGGAGATGTATTGAGGAAGTGTGGTTGACAGTGATTTGTAAGTCTGAACCAGTATACGGTATTGTATTCTCTTAGAAACGGGAAGCCAGTGAAGTTCATTGAGTAGTGGAGTGACGTGGGACCATTCTGGCTCCTTCTGGCTCCAAACAGACAATACATTTACAGTGGTGCTTCGACATATACCCTGGCAACATCTGCTCTTGGCTTTATTTTTTCAAAAGTATAATAATAGGGGCTTAGGTTGTAATTGGGCCTAGGGTCTTGGAATAAGTTTAAGGTTAGGATTAGGTTTTGGGTTGAATTTAGGAATTTGAATTCAATTTTTACATAATTACCATGGAGCAATTGTCATTGGAACAAGGTCTTTTACGGTGTATGACAGAGAAAGTTACTTACAGAATGGCAATAGATTTGTAACAGCTAATTCTATTTTTTATCTTTGTGACACGAACATTGAATTTTTCCAGCATCTTTATGCTGTTATTTTCACATTCTGTTATTTTATGCTATTTCATGTGGTTTTATTGTCTCGCCCACCGGAGGTGAAGGCGAGACTAAGGGATCCAAATGGCCTACGTCCGTCGTCCGTCCGTCCTCCGTCACAAATGTTAAAGTTTACCTGCAAGACTCTCTTCGGATGCATAACTTGGCAACTGTTGCTGCAATTGCAACCAAACTTGGGTGATAGAAGCACTAGGAGTATCTTCATGTTATGGTGTTGTTGGAGGTCACAAGATGACATCAAAGGTCATTTGAGGTCATTTGAGGTCATATATTATAGAGTACCTGCAAGACTCTCTTTTATATGTTAAAGTTTACCTGCCTCTCTTATGACACATAACTCTGCACATGTTGCTGCAATGGTAACCAAACTTGGGTGATAGGTGCACTTGAGGTACATTCATGTTATAGTGCCTTCAGAGGTCACATGGTAAGGTCAAAGGTCATTTCAGGTCAAATGTTAAAGTTTACCTGGAAGACTCACTTATGACAGATAACTTTGGAACCGTCACTCACTTTTCAACCAAACTTGGGTTGTAGATGCACTTAGGGGACCTGCATGTTATGGTGCCGTCAGAGGTCACGTGATAAGGCAAAGGTCATTTGAGGTCATATGTTAAAGTTTACCTGCAAGACTCTCTAAATGACACATGACTCTGCACATGTTGCTGCAATGGCAACCAAACTTGGGTGATAGGTGCACTTGGGGTGCATTCATGTTATTTTCGTGAGTGGGCGAGACACAATATTGCTTATGCTCTTGTTTTTGTTATCATTATTTAAACCACATTCAGGGCATAAATTAATCGACGGCCATCGGCGGCCAGGCCGTCGATGCCCCCGTTACTGGCCGAGATGCCCTCCCAAAAAATGAGAAATTCACGGTCAAAAAGGCAGTGCCCCTTTTTTCAAACCGGCCGTCATGCCCTTTTCCATAATTTATAATATGCTCTGCAAGTACATGTAAGGTATAATACATCAGGTTTGTTTCATCATCAAAAGTAAATAAAATCTGCGTGCACACGCCATGCGTTCGCTGTCACTGATTTAAAACGCAGCTCGCGAAAATATCGCAACCTGATTTTGACTCGATGTACTGACTGCACTAAGTTGAGCTGCGCTTAAGAGGTGAAGCCTAGCGGGCCGCTTCCTCTTGAAAACCCGTTCCGGACCTCAGATCGTGATCCGGGATTGTGATGCTCTAAGCCCAGTTTTTCACCTACTTCCAGGCCATTCAACACCACATTATATTTATTTCATTTAAGAATTTCATGCTAGCATTGAATTTGTCCATAAATTTTACTACGTAAAAGTTGGTTAGACACTTCAAAAATTGGCTCGAATTCAACTTTTATTTTAGTCAACGCTAACGCTAAAATCTCATGATACTACAACTCATCCTCCAGTAAAAGATAGTTATATTCTTCCATTTAATATGATTTTTTATTGGATTCCAGCTTCAAAAAGTCTGTTTTGGTGTCAAATTATTGAATTTCTCCGAATATCCTTCCTTCTCAAACTCTTATAGTCACATAACTCATGTTGGCGATCGTGATCGCAGATTTTACGATCGCGATCGCGAGCATGAGTCATGTGACTATACATGTTAGAAAAGTAAGAATAATCGGAGAAATTCAAGAAATTGACACCAAAAACAGAGTTTTTGAAGAAGGAATCCAATAAAAAATCATAAATGGAAGAATATAACTGTATTTTACTGGAGGTTGAGTTGTAGCATCATGAGATTTTAGCTTTGACTAAAATAAAAGTTAAATTCAAGCCAATTTTTGAAGTGTCTAACCAACTTTTACGTAGTAAAATTTATGTGCAAATTAAATACAAGCTTAAAATTGCTATGTGAATTCCTCTAAAAAAGAAAGGAATTCGTGGTGTCGGAAGGAATGTAGAAAGGAAGGGACACCCGCAGGATTTTGTGTAAAATATTAAAAAAAAAAAAAAAAGCGATATAGAAATTGTGGTGTGGTGTCGAAGGGAAGAAAATGAAATCAGGATTTGATCATTATGAGCTCGTGGATTTTGAAACATCACCATGACTCAGGCCTAAATATCATTTTTCTTGTTTACTTCACAAATAATAAAGAGATTCAAATCATCAACACAATAACCAAATGAACAGTAGGCCTAATTACAGGGGGCCTAATTACAGGGGGGCGGGATAAAAAAACAGTCAAAACCAAGACTTTCCATGGTCAAAAACAAGCAGAAAGGAAACGGTTAAAAATGATTGGTATATGAAATATATAACATATTTTGAGATATTTGACATTTGAAACACACTAAAAAATAAGCAGAAAACAAAGTTGGCCTTCGATGTCCTTTTTGAAGAATGACTTTGGCCTTGGTGCCCTTAGTAGTGGCCTTAGTGCCCTTAAAAATTATGAGGCATTTAAGGCCAAACTGGCCTTGCCCTAAAAATGATGAAATTTAAGGCCTGCACTTTGTTGATACTTCAAATCAAGATCCATGCATTTGAGATAACTTCCAATTCATGGATTTCTTTCTAGAACTACTTTCTAGTTATGGGAAGACAAGAAGAAGCTAAACAAGGGAAATGCCAATTCACTATCCTCACTGAGACTGAATTGTATGTTTGTCATTCTTGAAATCACGTTCATGTTTTGTTGATACTTCAAATCAAGACCCATGTATTTAAAATCCTAGAACATTGGACCAGAGTATACACAATTTTTGTTTGTATTTCTAACCATGGGAAGACACAAAGAAGTTGAACATTGAAAGAGAATCTTATTTTTGTTGTCATTCTTCAAATTGTTTTCTTTATACTTTGAATCCAAACCCATAGTACTTGATTTATCTAGAAAGTTGGCCATAATTTATTGATCTGTTTCTTCTTTCTAGTTATGGGAAGACAAGAAGAAGCTGAACAAGGCAAACGCCAAGTCACTGTCCTCACTGAGACAGAAGCTGAGGAAATACATGAAGGAGCTCGATGCACAGATTACAAAATACAAAGAGGTGATTATTTCATGCTGAAAAGCATTTGTTCATATGTATTGTTAAGTGCAACTGCTTGCAGTGCTCTGCATTTATTTCACTTAGCCAAAGAACATTTTATATTTAATATCTTAATGTGATGACCATGCCATTCCATTCAATTAGCAAGGTTTATGTTAAGCTGTGTATATGAATATCAAGAAGGTACATGTTTGTCAAGTAATCATTGGGATTTGCCATAACCCAGCCACATTTCATGATGATTCAAATAAACCATCTTTCGGCTGATTGTCTCTGATTAGCTATTTTGTTTCTGAAAATGTGGACTGAAGTTATAAAAACGAATCTCATTATTATACTTGAATAGTACTCCTTAAGAAAGGAAAGAAAAACACAAATCTCTGAGAAAGATGCTGATTGACAAAATAAACATTTTCGTCTCTTCCTGATTGTAGAATCCTGATGCAGAAGACAAAGAAGATGAACCTGAAGATGAGAAGAATGGAAGTGAAAGTGACAGTGAAGATGATGAGCCTAAATCTGCTCCTACCTTCAAAAAGACCTTACCCTCCAAGGTCAAACCAGAAGGAGACGTAAGTACTGATCAATACACATATTTTACTCGTCCCCTTTTTCTTACTTTTCATCTCCTGTTTGAAGGTAATACACACTGTTGGTCAAGGTTATGGATTTGATGGAAATATGTTTTTCTTTGTGTATCTAGTTTGTCTCAGACCTAACTGATAATCAATTTTCTTTACTTGGCTTGAAATGCTATAAGAGGATTATATAGATCAGGTTATCTGTCTGACTGTACAAATCTGTTTTCCCCTTTTAATACACTGTTCTCCTTTCAGAATTCTCAATGTCATGAACAGAATATATTTTGTTAATTGTAAGTTTGGTGTATATTGTGTTTTTGCGCTTTTCAAACATGATTTTTTTTTTTTGGGGGGGGGGGTGACAATCTTCCGTTTACATACACAATTTGCCTACATTTTTATTTACTTATCAATCCAATTAATGCAAAATTAACAATTCATAATGAATTTTAGTCAGCTTCCTCTTGAAACAGTTCCATTACCACTAGGTTGATGAAAAATCAGGATGAATTTACCATTCAAGAGTCTAATTCAGGGTTTCATTTTTTTGTTAATATGTTGAATTTGGCTTTAGGTATTTTCCATGGGAATAACCTTTACAATGTAACAATGTAAGTATTTGTCCATGTTTCAGGATGAAAGAAAATTTACCACCTATGTCATGGAAGGGGTTAAGATGACTTTTATGTTTATTTGTTACAGGATTATGAATCTGATGACAGTTGGGATGTATCTATGTCATCAGGCTCCAGCTCAGATGATGATGTACCAGGAATGACAGCTCTTACAGCGGATTACTTCTTGAAGAAGTAAGTGCTCTCTTCCTTAAATTCACCCCGTAGTTCTAATGCTCTGATGTTGACATGATAGCCTACTAAAGTGCCTATCCATATCACCAATTACAATAACTGTAACTGTAAAAATGTGAAAAAAATATTGGATATGCCACGGATCAAAAAAAAAATTGGTGCGGAAAGCTCATTAGCATAAATTGGTGAGCTAGGACACCTGTATCCAATATCTTTTCCACATAAACTTCAGGAGACTGATTTTGTAGAACTTTGTAGTTAATATTATCGATATCAGTGATAGGGAAGGCCCTTTAACGATGGAGTTGAGTTCTGGTCATGCGATTACTGTCTCAAAGCAATTGATAATGTCTACATAAGAATTGGCGTATATGGTGACGTTTTGGAATCATCAAAATGATAAGAAATTGACCCAATCTTGCTGAAAAAGCACATGTACTGCACATAGAAATGGGTATATGGGACTGAACACACTTGCTTGAATCATATTTCAAGCGAGAAAAGGGCAAGAATATGGTTCTATCCAGTGCTATATATTGATTATCTTCAGAAAAAAGCCAGTTAAAAGAGTTGTACTTATTCATATCAAGTACATATTTTATTTTAAGTGTACACATATAAACTAAAATTTATGGATTCTAGATGCTTTTACTGTAAATCAGCAAATTGTGTAGGGTTCTTCACAAGGTGATCCGACATTCCCTTCGGTGACACTTGCTCAGGGCTCTAGGGTTAGGGTCAGCCTCCTCGCCAGTACATACCACCCTTGGTGCTAATACCAAGGGTGAGGAATTTCAAAAAATAAAAACGATGTGTAGATTCTCTCAAACAAGGGTAACAACAAGGGTATCAGTTAATGCCTACCTTCAAAGTTGTTTTGGTCCTCCCACACCACCTCCCTGGGATGTCATAAGGCCACATTTCTCTCAATATGGACCTGTAAATGTGTCAATGCATACTTACAACATGCAGAATTGCTTTGGTCCTCTCAGGTCACCCCCATGTGATTTGGTAAAGCCATGTATCAATTTGAACCATGCATAAACTTTTCTGCCCAGAAACCTGCTTAGGGTTGCAGTTGGGTTTAGATTAGGTTTAGAGTGAGGTTTAGATGTGTTTGGTCCAGGGTAGAAGTAAGCATGAATTTGGTTGGTGTGGGAAATTGACTGTGGAGTAATTGTCAATGGAGTCTGTGTCGTTCAACTCCTCATAACAATCCACTACCCACTGTCTTTAAATGGTGACACACTTCTATTGTCTGTCCTTGCCTAGGACCACAACTGGTGATGATAATTTCGTGAAGAAGAATAAGCGTCGGAAAATGAAAATCACACCCAAACCTTTGGAGGAAGAAGAAGGGGATGAAGATGGCAAGTGGGAGAAGGTCAAAGGTGGCATCAAACTGGAGAAGGTAATTTCAAGGTCACCCTCTAATACTTGAATGGTTGTGTAGTTGTGTTATTTCCCTGAACTTGTATAAAAACTGTTCTTAAATATGCATTTTTAATGGATATGTTGCTAGTTTTATGATTTGGCATATGCACATATGCTTAAAGGGGAAAGTCCACTCTGGTATTAGTTTTAATAAAAGCAGAAAATTGAGAGAAACAGATAAGTGAAAGTTTGAGCAAAATCCAACAAGAAATAAGAAAGTTAGGAATTTTTAAGTTGTTAGCAATCAAACACAAATTGGCAACTTGGTGACGTATCTTGCCAGCTCCTCTCCCATTTGATCTGTACAGAAAATTTGATAAATTTTTATTTTCTTAGTTTTGATGAAGTAATAAGTTTGTTTCATACAGATACATGTAGAACTATATGTGCAATGCATCTTTGTACATAATTAATAATGGACATGTTTTTAATGATTTTTTTTAATATAGGGCAAATGTGACAGGAGCTTTCAAGATACATCACAGAGTTGCCAATTTGTGTTTGATTGATTACAACTTCCAAAATTCATAACTTTCTTATTTTTTAATCGGATTTTTCTCAAAATTTAATAGATCTGTTTCTTTGAATTTTCTCCTGTATAAATAAACTTGATATCAGAGTGGACTTCCTCTTTAAGCAGTACACTTGTGCCAGTTTGCAAAAGAGCAAAGAATTAATGAATGTGTATCCTTGTTGATTTTTGTTTGATTCATAATGAGAAAAGTGATTGGTGAAAGGTGATAAAAGAGAGATGTGCCTGGCATTTCTACATTTCGACTTATAGTTATGAATTTGCATTTATATCTATATTTTTATGCCATTTTGTGTTAATAATGGAAGGAAAACAAAAACCTAAAAAAGTCTGTCGAATATTAGATAAAGAACACCATTTTTGTCTCACCTGGGTAGTGGAGCGAAACTATAGGTGTCACTTTTTCTTGCGTATATTAGGCATGGTTTTCAACAATCATGCTGTGATCACAAGGTCAAAAGGCCAATGAACTTTCTGCAAAAAGCACTAATCACAAGAACTTATGGATTTGAGGTAGAATCACCAAATTCATACCACAGGTACATCTCTTAAAGACGCAGGTCAAGTTCGAAAATGAGTTGAATCTAAGGTCAAAAGGTCGATGAATTTTCTGCAAAAAGCACTGTAATCACAATAACTTTCTATGGATTTGAGGTAGAATCACCAAATTCATACCACAGGTACATCTCTTAAAGGTGCAGGTCAAATTCAAAAATGAGTCGAATCTGACCAAGGTCAAAGGTCAACAAACTTTCTGCAAAATTTTGCCTCTTCCACATTTTGCTGGCAAAGGCATTATGTTTCAGGTTGTTCAGGTCCATCCATCATTCCATTCATCCATTCTTTCAGTGATCTCGTTCATTTTTGTCTCGCCCACCGGAGGTGAAGGCGAGACTAAGGGATCCAAATTGCAACCGTCCGCCGTCCGTCCATCGTTAAATGTTTAAGTTTACCTGCAAGACTATCTTAGGATGCATAACTTGGCAACTGTTGCTGCAATGGCAACCAAACTTGGGTGATAGAAGCACTAGGGGTATCTTCATGTTATGGTGTTGTCGGAGGTCACATGATGACGTCAAAAGTCATTTGAGGTCATATATTGAAGAGTACCTGCAAGACTCTCTTTTCTATGTTAAAGTTTACCTGCAAGACTCTCTTTTGACAAATAACTTCACATCAGCTGCTTGGATTACAACCTAACTTGGGTCATAGATGCATTGGGGCTACCTTCATGTTATGGTGCCGTCGGAGGTCACATGGTAAGGTCAAAGGTCATTTGAGGTCATACGTTTAAAGTTTACCTGCAAGACTCTCTTATGACACATAACTCAGCACATGTTGCTGCAATGGCAATCAAACTTGGGTGGAAGATGCACTTGGGGTACATTCATGTTATGGTGCCTTCAGAGGTCACATGGTAAGGTCAAAGGTCATTTCAGGTCAAACATTAGAGTTTACCTGCAAGACTCTCTTATGACAGACCTATAACTTTGGAACCGTCACTCACTTTTCAACCAAACTTGGGTTGTAGATGCACTAAGGGGACCTGCATGTTATGGTGCCGTCGGAGGTCACGTGATAAGGTCAAAGGTTATTTGAGATCATATGTTAAATTTTACCTGCAAGACTCTCTTATGACACATAACTCTACACATTTTGCTGCAATGGCAACCAAACTTGGGTGATAGGTGCACTTGGGGTACATTCATGTTATGGTGCCTTCAGAAGTCACATTTTTAGGTCAAAGGTCATTTCAGGTCAAATGTTAAAGTTTACCTACAAGACTCTCTTACGACAGATAACTTTGGAACCGTCACTCACTTTTCAACCAAACTTGGGTTGTAGATGCACTAAGGGGACCTGCATGTTATGGTGCCGTTGGAGGTCATTTGAGATCATTTGTTAAAGTTTACCTGCAAGACTCTCTTATGACACATAACTCTGCACATGTTGCTGCAATGGCAACCAAACTTGGGTGATCGGTGCACTTGGGGTGCAGTCATGTCATGCTACCTTCAGAGGTCACATGGTAAGGTTAAAGGTCATTTCAGGTCAAACGTTAAAGTTTTCCTGCAAGACTCTCTTATGACAGATCTATAACTTTGGAACCGTCACTCACTTTTCAACCAAACTTGGGTTGTAGATGCACTAAGGGGACCTGCATGTTATGGTGCCGTCGGAGGTCACGTGATAAGGTCAAAGGTCATTTGAGATCATATGTTAAATTTAACTGCAAGACTCTCTTATGACACATAACTCTACACATTTTGCTGCAATGGCAACCAAACGTGGGTGATAGGTGCACTTGGGGTACATTCATGTTATGGTGCCTTCAGAGGTCACATGGTAAGGTCAAAAGTCATTTCAGATCATAAAGTTAAAGTTTACCTACAAGACTCACTTATGACAGATAACTTTGGAACCGTCACTCACTTTTCAACCAAACCTGGGTTGTAGATGCACTAAGGGGACCTGCATGTTATGGTGCCGTCGGAGGTCATTTGAGATCATTTGTTAAAGTTTACCTGCAAGACACTCTTATGATACATAACTCTGCAAATGTTGCTGCAATGGCAACCAAACTTGGGTGATAGGTGCACTTGGGGTACATTCATGTTATGGTGCCTTCAGAGGTCACATGGTCAGGTCAAAGGTCATTTCAGGTCAAATGTTAAAGTTTACCTACAAGACTCTCTTATGACAGATAACTTTGGAACCGTCACTAACTTTTCAACCAAACTTGGGTTGTAGATGCACTAAGGGGACCTGCATGTTATGATGCCATCAGAGGTCACGTGATAAGGTCGAAGGTCATTTGAGGTCATATATTAAAGTTTACCTGCAAGACTCTCTTATGACACATAACTCTGCACATGTTGCTGCAATGGCAACCAAACTTGGGTGATAGGTGCACTTGGGGTACATTCATGTTATTTTCGCGAGTGGGCGAGATACAATATTGCTTATGCCTTGTTTATTTTTAACAGCATTGGTTTTCTCACTTGAGTAAGAGTAAAAGTAAAGAAATAAAGTATTGACCACATGCACAAACAGCATTGTCTCATTTTCCAGGGATAAAATGTATACATGTAACATTATTATTGCTTATAGGATGGCTGATGCAAAATTCTGAAATCTTCAAAATTGCTCAGCTAAGGCTAAAATTAGTTTTCAGATGTAAAATGTGACACGACAATGTTAACCCTGAGAGTTGCTGCTGTCCAGAAATAATCCATTTATGATATCAGTTTTAATTCATCCGAAAAGGTAATTAATTTCATAATGACATGCGAGTTTATCACCCCTGTAGACATAATTCTACTTTTCTGGAGCTCCACCGCTGCCTCAGCGGCCGTGGAGCTTCGTAGTATTACATACACTATAACAATTTTAAGGGTCTAGTTTGTGAGATTAATTGGGAAAATCCGAAGACATGAATATGACGTCGCAATCACGTGATAGTCTTTTAAGGAACTTTGTGGGAAGAGAGCAGGAAAAAAGCCCAAAAAATGTTTTCACCACCCAAAACGTGACTGGATCAATCAAATTTTTTCATGAAAATGTTTCTTATTTTTTCTTCTTTATTTTGATATATGGCTTATTATGATTAAAATTTTTAGAGAAAACTTTAGTTTTTTTGTTTAAAAATTTATTTCTAAAATTATTATGTGCCATACATCATTTTAAAAAAAATTTCACCACCTTTCAAGTGACGTTATGATCGTGGAATTTCATTCACAAGAAGGGGGGTGGAAATGTAAATAAAAGGTCAGCTGACCTGTCACGGAAGTAGTTTCTAATGCAAAAAGTAAGAGAAATGTCAAATGACAGACATGACAGATAAACAACAAATGATTTTTATGTAAATTTTATTGAAAAAGTCTGCTAAAAATGCAATTTTATATCATTTGAACATTGCTTTCTAAACACATACGTGCCACAATAAACATTAGTGTCATAATTAGCGGCTGATATTGTACCCTCAGCGGGAGCCACCCTATTGGTTAGTATAATAAAGCTGGCATACCAAATTTCACATTCTCACTCGCATAGTGAGATACTGGCGAGACAACGCTTGGCATTCGCCTTGTTCATCTATCTGGTTTATTTTGTTATTTTCTAAATTAAAAACAAAAATTGGAACACAGAGCTGTCTTAATTCTATGACTTTTATCCTGTTTAAGGCTAGAGGAAAAGATGACTTCAGTTTGATATCCTAAGTGTATTTCTTGACTGTAGCTGTTACATGTACTTGTTAAAACCCTGCTCTATATCCTACAGGAGAAGCCCAAAATGTTTGCCAAGGATGTGGAGATCACTCATCCCGTTGTCCTCAAGAAACTTTCCGAGATCGTTGGTGCCCGCGGTAAGAGGGGAACCAATCGTGCCGATCAGATTGAACTGTTGAAGGAATTGAGAAACATCGCCGGTCAGCATAACCTGGGGTTGGGCGTGGACCTGAAGATAGCCTTCCATGTCATGTCAGCTGTCTTTGATTACAACCCCAATTTCGCCACCTGCATGAAGCCTGCTATCTGGGAAATGTAAGAATTGCAAAGGATATTCATGTTTTTAGCAATCCTAGGACAACTACCCCTTATAAAGCTAAATTTGAGTACTCACAGTGAAGCTTCATTTTGAGAAAACATGTCTTAATATTATTGTGAATTGTAATTACTGCTATAATAATCATAAATAAGACATGTTTCAGTGTATGTAGTTTCAGCGAATATGTACACATGGGATAATGTTCCAGGTTGATATCGTACTTGATACAACCCCATCATTGCATGGAATACCTTGTTTACTTTGCTTTTTACTGAGCAAGTACACATTTCCCTTTAGAATCATTTGGCAGGTGATATTTATTTAGGCATTGATATTTGGTGATACTTGTTTTAGATTCTGTTAGAATTTATTTTTGATTTAACAGAACTCAAGGTTATCTGTAAGATTGAATGTTTTGGGGTATTTTTTTTTTCCCGTGGAGGTGCTTGTCTCTGATGCAGGAGATGCTGGACATCCTAGTGGCCAACCCAGATATTGTCGTCTCAGAGAACTTGAGTGAAGATGCTGAAGTCTTCGAAGTAAGTAGCTCTAAATTGATGGATCATACGGAACTAAATCAGTTGAATGAAGGAATGAAAGTGGCTTTTGTCATTCATTTTGTTCAAAGGATAGAAAACTTCCCACAGGAATTGATGATGATGATGATGATGAAGATGATGATGTTGATGATGATGGTAGTGGTGATGGTGATGGTGACGGTGATGATGATGATGATGGTGATGATGGTGATGGTGATGCTGATGCTGATCGTGATGGTGATCGTGATGGTGATGATGATGGTGATGGTGATGGTGATGGTGATGATGATGTTGATAGTGATCGTGATGGTGATGGTGATGATGATGGTGATGGTGATGGTGATGATGATGTTGATAGTGATGATGATGATGGTGGTGATGATGGTGATGGTAATGATGTTGCTGGTGGTGGTGAGGATGGCGATGGGGATGGATGTTCCATTTCCTATTTTGAAATAAATTTTTCCCATGTGAAGGAGAAATAAATTTTTAGAAACCAATACAGATTATTAATCGGTAAACCTTTTTAGGGTATTAAATTTGGTTCACCTTTTAAGGTTGTAACTTAGAAGCTCTACAGATCTGGCCAGGAGATATGTTAACTATGACTTTGATTCTGTTCTCTATCTAGGAGGCTCCATATAAGATCCGAGGATGTATTCTGACAGTTGCAGAACGTCTGGATGAGGAATTCACTAAGATGCTTCAGGCAACCGATGCACACTCTACAGAATATGTGGAAAGGTAAGGCTATAACAAGGTGTATCAAATGTCAATTCATCACAGTTTGCTACTCAGCTATTTTTTATGGCAAGAAAAAACGTTGAACTAAAAAGAGAGAGGTGTTAAACTAATCTTGAGTTCTCATCATGGAAGTGCATTTCTAGAAAAAGCATGGAAAATGATCTCTTGTTTATAATACAGCAGATTGTCGTTTCGACCAGCAAAAAGGAAACATAATTTTTGAATAACCAAAATTTGCTTGAAATGATATTCACTTAAAATCATGATACATGTGTGCATTTATGGGGCCATGTGTTCTAGTGTTCGAAACGTGGTCAGGATCAATAGCTTGATTTCTTGATCTTTCTTTTTCTTTACTCAGATATTATTCCTTTTCTACCAAATTTATTTTAGACATCAGTCTTGAACACTCAGCTAACATTTGGTTAGATTCCGTGCAATTTCATTTCCTGTCGTTACCAGCACTTGAGGTTGCCCTTAAATTTATCCTGCATGTATTTTGTCAACAATATACTTCCTATCCTTTCAAAAGATATGTGAAGATATTCTACAGTACTGTTGAACAGCAGACCATTTTTGATCTCACTCATAAGATTTCAAGCATTTCCTGCTGTTGATCACCTCGAGTCTTTCTTACAGTAATCTGAGATCTGTTAGTTTTGAAACTGATTGTTGTATTTGTCTTCCAGTTGAAGGATGAGACTGTCGTGACTAACCACATCGTTCGGCTGCAATCGTATCTTGGGAAGACAAGTACATCTTCTGAGATCTGTAGAGTCTACTCTTTAGATCTTGTTAGTTTTGAAACTGATTGTTGTGTTTGTCTTACCTGTTGAAGGATGGGATGGTTGTGACTAACCTCATCGTCCAGCTGCAGTCCTACCATGAGAAGACAAGTAAATCATCTGAGATCTGTTTGGTTTGAAACCGATTATCGTATTTGTCTTACAGGTTGAAGGATGAGACCATTGTGACCAGCCTCATTGTTCAGCTGCAGTCCTATCTTGAGAAGACGAGTACATCTTCTGAGATCTGCAGAGTCTACCTCAGGCATATCCAACATATCTATTACAAGGTGAGTAAACATTGCTAGGGTGGTTTTCTGAAAATTATTTTATCTTCATCATAGTGAAATGATTTTTTGATGGTCATAACAAGTTTTAAATTGCAACTTTTCTTTGGTGTTTGCGCAGATGTCTTCTGCATATGCGGCCCTTTAGGTGATGAGCCAGGAGTTGAGATTTGCTATTGATGATATAGAATATCTGTCCCTAAAATAAAAATGAAATCATTTTCATTACACCACACCTTGTAATAAAGACACCTAGTCTAGGTTCACCTATGCATACATGATACAATCACAGGTTCTCAAACTGTACTACCTCACAACCTGTCAAAACTGTGATCACTGTTTTTATTTCAGGCTGGTTCTAGCTTTGCCAAGAATGAAAGGTAGTGCAGTGGTACAGTTTAAAAACCTGTGATAATATCATGAGAATGTGAGCTTAGCAAAAATGTCCTAAAGAATGTATTTTAAAGAATTGATATACACCTTAGGATTCTAACATATTTTGGGGAAAGAAGGAAGCATATAATAAAAATGCAGACATTGCAGTTCAAGATTGTAAAGAGCAATCAGTAATTCGGAAGTAAATGGAAGATGAATAGAACTTGTGAATACAGAGTTTTAGATTCTACAGAAAATCAGAAATTTGTTTCCGAAGTAAACTGGAAGTGAAATAGAACAAATATATGTGGAATATATAAAACATTTAAACAATGATATTTCTGGATTATGAAAGAAGTATGGTTGTTGGCTGAGCATGGAGAGTTAGTCCCACATATGTTGGAATTTTTAATGGAAATTTAACATTGTTTTGATGTTACACAGAACTGCCTATTAATTGACAATAGAATGTTGACATGAACAGCGGAATACAATTACATGACCTCAAAGAATTGAAACAATATTGCTCTGGGTTACTTTTGCACGAGGCATGAAATATATCATTTTTTTTTGTTCTGGTCAACTCAAAACTCCTCGTGCAAGTAGTCAGGTGTGAAATATTTTTATTTTGTTGTTTTGTAGTACGATTATGAGAAGCTACGTGAACTGGAGAAGAACCGTGCAAAGACTGAAGGAGAGAGCCAGGAAGAAAAGACAGATGATAGCCAGGGAGAAAAGAAGAGTGAAGAAGAAAAGAGTGCAGAACAGAAACCAACAGAGGAAGCCAAATTAGAAGGAGAGGAGAAAGAGAAGGAAAAGGAAGGTAAGAATATGACCACAACCTTATGGATAATTCATAAATGGAATTCTAAAGTAAGAAGTGAATAAAGTACTTTACTTCCTTTTTAAATCGTAAAGGAGGTCATGCTGTAACACGAAAGTTCAGAATAAGATGTAAAATAGGTTGCCAAATTGTGTTTATGTTGTGTTCTTGGGAAGTTCTGTGAAAACTTATTTTGCCTGGCATTTACTACTGTTTTGCTCTTACAGATTGATATAATTTCTATAAAAGTGGTAATACATTTTCTGTAATATGAAGTGAAAAAGATATTTTCTCTTCCATGGGGAAGGCTTCAAAATTAAACAGTTTGGGTAATTTAATTAGATCAGAAAATTTAGTATATTTTGCAGCCAAATGTAAAAATAATGTATCCTTCTAAATCTCAGACATTATGCTTAAATGATGTTAATCAAAGTTTGCACTGTGTTCCTTGTAATTAATGGAAATATTTGCTACACAAAAGATATATATAGTGAGGAATTTTATTACAATATTTTTGTTGGGAATTTTCCCCTTGTTTGTATAGAAGAGGACTCTCTGACGCTGATGGACAGGATGTGTAAGTACATCTACTCCAAGGACACCACTGATCTTATCCGAACCAGGACGATGCTGTGTCATATCTATCACTATGCTATCCATGATCGTTGGTATACTGCTAGAGATCTTATGCTTATGTCTCATCTACAACAGACCATCCAGTTCTCTGACATCCCCACTCAGGTAGGCACAATACAGTAATATAGTCAAAGTGTTTCGCGTTGAAATTTGTCTCGACTCTTACTGTGCCAAAGGGTTTAGCTCTCTTCAAAATGTTACCAAAATGTGATCAATGCTTATTTTTGAAATGTCTGCACTCCATTAACCATCTATTATTTCACAAAATTTTGGGTACAAAACTTGTAGGAAATTTATTACCATTTCTTAATTATTACCATTACCAAACATTATTACTTTACCCAACTTTATGCATAAGAATTATTGAAAATTACATTTGAGTTTCTTTTTTAATAATAATAATAATAATAATAATAAATAGTGCTGGTGTCGGCATGGAAAATCTATGTCGCCATGTCGCAATAAAATTAACGCCGATGTCGACATGTGTCGACATCTGGACATGAGTCAAACAAGTCTAAACTCGGGTCGCTCCCGTAGTGACCGTACACTATTAAACCAGAGTTACCCGACACAAATTCACAAGAGCTTTACATGGAATACATGCACTATGTCCTCACGGGCTCACACTCGCAGTCATACTCACTTACAGTTCTCAAAGATGCACACTGTCAACTATTTGCCCCAAAATTTGTTTTCGGTATAGCCACAATCAGGGTGCAAAACCATTTGCACTTGGGTCCAAAAATGAAGTATGCAATGGAGTTGTTTCATCAACCCCAAATTGTTCATGAATACCCTTGGGTTAACACCCTGCAATATCCTGAAGGAAACTATCTTGGTTATCATTTTATGAACAGCAACACAACGGGGTGAGGTAGGTGTTACGGACACTACGCAAAGCTACAAAAATGGAATTTTCCAGCATTATTTATCTTAATACTAAAATATTTTGCACTTCTTTTTGGAATTTAATGGCAATTTGTGAAAAATAAAACAATTCGCACTCACTTCAGTCCATAAAATAGATGCGGTATACACATCAGTGGCAACGAAAGGTCAAATCTCATAAATGCCAGTTATTTCAAAACCTGAAACTTTTTAAAAAGCCAACCAAACACTGGTAAATGAGACAAATTCCAAACTTTAGTCCCATCTGTATACATATAAAAACAAATGAACTTGCTAGGAAGGCTTGTTCACTATCATAAGTTGTCCAAAATAACTTATGTACAATTTCCAGTAGGGTGTTACGGACACTACATAGTATACATGTTATTCATTGGTGCAATATATAAGTTATCCATTTGCTTTTTTCCTGTCATTATTGTTGTTGCTGCATATCTTGATGCCTAATTACAATTTTAAATCCAATAGAGAGTATCTTTTCAAATCTGTTCATTGCAATTTTTCAGTCTGAGGTACAAAAGCTGAAAAAACCCCAGTAAAATGCATCTTCAAATTGTCAAAAGTTGAGAGAATTAGTTAATACTACTAAACTTTTGTACCCAAAACATACTTTTACACTACGTCCATATAAAAAACAGACACTCATTCTAATTTAGTGCATATCCTGCGCTATATGATGTCAAGATTAAGTACTTTACAATTGACTTTAGCCTGTTACGGACACTACAGGTCACTTTGTTATTGACATATATTCATTTATCAAGTACCTTAAAGCGGGGTGAATAGGAACAAAAGTGGAAAAAAAATTCTTGGTAATTTCATTTTCAAAGTTATAATGTAAACTCATCAAAATTATTTGAGTTATGTAGTGCATACATGTACCTCTAGCTGACCAATAATGACTTACATGATGGGAATTAATTAATATTTACCCCAGTGTGGAATATGATATGATGGTCTGAAATATGTTTACAAAATTTTATCTTCAGACCTACTGAAGTGAATCATCAGATTTTGCAACAAGACCTCACAAATATTTTCTTGCATATAATTCATGTGAAAGAAATTGATGGCAATAGGGTTTATATATTTTTTCTTCATTTTCCTTATTTACATTTTTTTTTCCTGAATAACTGGGGTGAATAGGAACAGACTACCAAGCAATTATGATTCAGACTTTCTGATGCCAAAACATACCTTAAGCACCTAAATACATATCACATATGTACCATAGACATAGTAATCACGATATTTTAGATGTACAATGTAGATCGAGGTATGAAAAGCCTGAAAACTCAATGGCATTCTTAGAACAGTCATTTCCAGGCTCCTTAAGAACCCCAACACCCTACATGTATATGCTTTAGTTTGGAAAATATTACTTCACACAATAAGTTAAATTAAATAAATCTAAAGACAATCTATACACATTCCAAATAGGGTTATCCATCAAATATACCATGGGGCCTTTATCTTAATAAAAAGTATGAAAATTCAAATACTAGTTTTCTGATTCCCCTTCATTCCCTTCCAATTACCCAACAGCTATTGTTTACTGCCAATAATTTGCAATGCCTGTTTTCCCATATCATTTCTGTAATCAAGCAGCTCTAAAGCCATGATGCAAACTATATTAAAACAAATTCCATTTTCACTAACACACGGTAACGTTTTGATGCCTGTAATGATTTAAAAGATAGGCCTTTGTCAGTTGTCATTTAAATTTATGATAATGCATTCTGATGTTTCAAAAACCCATTTAGTACAAACCCCTTCTTCCCCAATAAATTTAAAAGTATTTGTATTCAAGTAACAGTTTAAAGAACGTATATTTCATAATTTTCCATTCTGTTCCCATTCAACCCAACACCGGGGTGAATACATGTAGGAGCAGTCACAATATTCCATATAAAAATTAAATCTGATGCTGATGGAATTTCTTTTACATGTCAATAGAAAGGTGGCATGAATAGACATTTCATGGTGCCAAAACATTTGCCACTGGCGATGTAATGAATATGTTGTGATGCAAAATGTGTCGAAACTGTTCCTATTCACCCCGTTTCATGGTTTGAAATGATAACCATGTGTTTTTCTTCTTCCAGCTTTGATCTATGAATATTATTTGGTCTATTCCTGAAATAAGAACATTTGAGAGATGATTCATATAATCAGTTTATATAGGAATTCTTGTAATCTAGGGTACAAAAGGCTAAAATTCCAATAAACCACAATCTCAAACTGATAACACTTCAAATTGTCAGGGTATCTGTGAAAATTTTTGCACAAAAGACACACGTTAATACCAGCTGCATATAACAAGACATTAATTCTGTTTTAGTGCATAAAAATGTAGTATGATGTCAAAATTAACTAACTGTCCGTAGCTTGTTACAGATACTACAGCTCATACTAGTACAGGCACAGTGATCATTTGACAATGTGTTTTGTGCCAACTTCCATTTGGGGGCAGTGTTTCGGCAGTTCATGAAATAGGAAACTTCAAGAGATGTTTCTTTTGTGCAATATATTGTCCAGTGAGAACCAGAAGGGCATTAATGCCATAGACATTTTGCATTGTTATCACCCTTCTGGTTTTAAACAGTTATCAATAATGCCCTTCTGGCTTTCACCAACTGTACATATTATAGACTTTAATTGAAATAATGTATTTTCTCATGCAAAAGACATGCATCATACATATTTGATGTCATAGACAGCTTTTACATTCTTAAAATTTATTTCAGAACACTGTTATCCAGAAAAGGAAGTAAAGTTTGGCTTGCAGGCATAGTACTATCCCTTCTGTAGTGTCCGTAACACAGATCTGTAGTGTCCGTAACACTGGCTCCTACTCTTTTCTAACCTTGACATTGAAACTAAAACACAATGATGCATTTTATTTGATACTTTACTACATCTAACTGATACTGTTGAAATAAAATATTAATATCAAATTAATCCTAAGTCAAGTTTTGTTTTATTTTTTTGAATAAAATTCATGGAAAATACCTTATTTGTTTGCGAAATATCATATCCGGGAGAAGACCTTCCAGGGAAAGAGAAAATTTTTAATTTATGTGGAGACATATTAAGAAGAGCAACTGTAAAAAATCAAATTTGAATTACAAATTAATAGTATTTAGTTATCAAGCTGTATTTTTAGACATTACACACTTGTGTTACGGACACTACATGTGTTACGGACACTACAAATGGCATTTATTAAATTCGTAAAAAAAAAACTGTTATGCTTAGCGGAATATTATTATACCACAGCTAGTCCCCGGGGGTAGTTACATAAAGCAAAGCATATAAGAGCTTTGAAAACATTTTCATGTAGCAGTAATGACACCGTTACGGACACTACAGGAAATTCCGGACACAATTTATGATTGCAATGGGGGCATATATTTTTGTAAAGTTTGTATCTATGTTTGATTTTTTGTTTCTGATGATAGGACAATATGTTACTAAGAAAATATAACCAATTACCAATCAATATAATGTTAAAATATATGAATTATAGAGGCAAAATTATGCACATAGCTGTTTTTCAAAAAAGTGTTACGCTTGTCTCTTTTCACAGAAATAACCACTGTATCGCAATTCTGGGGTCAATTCTCAAGCCGTAAAAAAATACCGAGTGGAGATTAAAAGGACTATAAGATGGCATAAACAGATGTAGCATATGTTGTGTAATTTCATGGTAACAACATAAGAAAAAAGACAGTTTTTCAAAGTGCAAATGCGTAACAGCCAAAAAGTGGTATTTTTGGCCCTCTATTACCATCCTCACACACCCAACACACATAAAATTCAAACAAAAGTTGCTGCGAGATGAAGAACTCATATGGTCCAACATTTCAGGCCACAAGACATTTAATTAAATAACTTTGTGTTTCCAGGAGAGATGCGTAACGTTTGTAGGTAGAAAGTTGCACCCTGATTGTGGCTATACCGTTTGTATGATCCAATTTATCAAGCATTAATGAAAGTCATGCGGTGCGAGTCAGCTAGTGTCGCATATCTAGGCATGTACATGTACGTAATGTATACCGGTCGCAGCTAGATACGCAGCGATCGTGTCGCGCGCGCGCGCTGCTAATGCGTATGTGAAACAAATCACGTACGCGCGCACGACGCCACGGCGAGGTACATGTAATTATATAAGACCCATTTTATGTCGCCATCGGAGCATGCGTGTCGACATGTCGGCAAAGTCCAAAACCAGTACTTTTGTCGCCATAGTGGCGACATCAGGCGTGTCGATACCAGCACTAATAATAAATGTAACTTATATAGCGCCAAATCCACTCTATGGAGTGCTCAAGGTGCATGTAGAAATTAATTAAGAATTAAACAGAAATGTTTTTACATGATTTTTAAAAGAATCCGATGTTATGCACTGTTTGATGTCTTCAGGAAGGCTATTCCATAATTTAGGACACGCATGGGCATGTCCATTTTTTTTTTTTTGTCCATTATTTTTTGGTTTCTCATTTGTTTACTATTGTTTAATGATGAGATATTGAAAGAAAAACATTTTGAATGTGAATTTTATGTTTCATTGTTAAAATAGGCAAAAAATATCTTCTGTAGAAAAATACTGTAAATTGTAGAATGTGTTCTGTTTCAGGAGCAGGCCTGTGAGAGCTCCGCTTTTTTCATTATTCTCGCCGATTTCAATTTCTGCTTTTCCCCCAAGTGCTATTTCCACTATTTTATCGGCAACCATTATTTAAATGGTTTTAAACAGCTGGAAACTTAGTCTAGCTAAACGTCTGCGAGCGCGAGCGGAGTCTAGATCTCTTGCGACCAAATATGGAAAACAACATACCTCGTATACATGTGTTTTACCTTCGCGCGCTATGTGAAGTTCATGCTGCTTGCTTGCATTCGTATACCGCATGCACCAGAGAACGGTGGACTGCGCCGCCGCATGTGTCGGGCGGGCCGCTGCGCTGGTGGTGTGGGTGGGCCATTCAATCTGCATTACGTCAGATAAGAAGCGGAAGACAAGTAGATAGATCAGGTAAACTAGTTTCAGTTTTTTTCCGCTCTTTTTTTGAAACCCCACTCACAGGCCTGCAGGAGGTAAAAAATAAGACTTACAGTAGTCTTATTAATTATGTACCATAACATTTAGTTTTGTGAAGGAATTGTGGCAGGTATTCTAACTTTAAACATGACATTAACTGCTAGTACCTGTTGTGTCATAATTTCATGCCATTTAAAAATTAAAAGTTGAATTTGAAAGGGTTATTTTTTTTTTCCCTGTAGATCCTTTACAACCGTACCATGGTTCAGCTAGGTCTTTGTGCATTCCGCCATGGCAACATCCGGGATGCACACAATGCACTGCTTGATATCCAGAGCGGAGGACGAGCCAAGGAACTTCTTGCGCAGGTAAGACATGGTCCATCCCTCTTCCATTCTGCAGGGAAGGATTTACCTTGTAAGATTACATCTGTGGACTTTCTCAAGCTATCTGATTTACTACAATAAATTAATGTATCTACCTATTATTGCTAGTTTGGTCCAAACTACGCTACCATCGAGAAACTAAAAGTCACATTCGCGCACGCCCCACCCCCATATGGCGCCTTCCCATAGTCACATGCCTGAGCGCACGCCCTCCATCTTCCTCTTTTCATTCTCGCTTCCGAAGAATAACAACAGTCAGATAAGTCACTGCGCCTAAATTGAGATTTATCTCTGATTTGTGCCTTTGTGATCTGCTTTGATAAATTAATTCCGTTCTCATTTTAATTCTTATTGATTTGGTGGAACAGACTTCTCAGTCACTTTTCTTTGCTAGACAGAAAATTAAATCAAATTCTGTCTCGCATTTCTTCCCCTTTCGTTCCTCCCGGCGACATAGCTTTTATGCACGTTCGCTGGGCTAGCAATTCGCTGCTTAGCACTTTGTTTGTATTTGTTAGGGTTTTCCTTTGTAATATTTTCATGACGGTTGCATCCGTTGGGAAAGGCAAGGTGTTCGCCTTATCCCCAAGCCCTCCTTTGTAGCCAAAAACCAGACGGCTTCCTCCGGATCGGTTGAGGTGTTTCATAGCCCTCTGTCAGACTTCTCCTCAGTCAAGAAGGACAAAGTCTAGTGTCCGGTGAGGGCGCTAAAATGGTACTTAGACAGAACCAAAAATTGCCGCTCAGACGAGCAACTTTCCTCATTACTCGCAAACCTTTCTCCCCTGCTTCTAGAGAATCCATTTCTAGATGGATTGTCGAGGCCATCCAGGCTGCTGGCCCTGAGGCCCTTCTCGTGGATAGCAAACCTAGAGCGCATGATACCAGAAGCATAGGCACTTCTTGGGCGCATTTTCAGGGCATTGCCCTAGAGGACATCTTGAGGGTCGCCTTTTGGCGGTCTCTCAATTCCTTCACTTCCTTTTATCTGAAGGACATTCCTTCTGGAGAAGTGCGTTTTGCGACTTCGTCTCTGAGGGCGGCATCTTCTGCCGTTGACCCTCGTTAGTCTCCTTCCCTTGGGACATGCCACCCCGGATTTTTACCCGTGCTAGTCTAGCAGTAATAGGTAGATACATTAATTTATTGTAGTAAATCAGAAAAATCATACCTGATTTTATTATTTGCTAAATAAATTGATGTATCTACCTATGGTCCCTCCCTCCGTCCCCTCCCCTTGCCAAGCAACATGTCCTAAACGTTGTCTCTGGCAGCTCGTTAGAGGAAGATGGCGGGCGTGTGCTCACGCATGTGACTATGGGAAGGCGCCATATGGGGTGGGGCGTGCGCGAATGTGACTTTTAGTTTCTCGATGGTAGCGTAGTTTGGACCAAACTAGCAATAATAGGTAGATACATCAATTTATTTAGCAAATGATAAAATCAGGTATGATTTTTCTGATTCTTAACACAGTTCCCTTTTGGCAGCTACCTTGAGATTACTGAGAAGAATCACTTGGCTTGAGAAAATCTGCAGAAGATGATAAAAGATTACCTGGTAAATTTTATGGTTAATAGAAGCTGAAACTACATGTTAAGATGCTCTTTTGTGACATTGAGGGACAGCTATCTTACCTGATCTTATTGAATCATAATCTCATATCTTGTTCTGCTACAGGGTCTTCTGATGAGGCAACAAGAGCGTGATGCCCAGCAGGAGAAGATAGAGAAGAGTCGACAGTTACCCTTCCACATGCACATCAACCTAGAGCTCCTAGAGTGTGTCTACCTGGTCTCTGCTATGCTGTTGGAGATCCCTTACATGGCCTGTGAGTACAACATAGCATGAGATTTTCTCCTGCGATCTGCTGATTTTATCCTATTTTTAACTTTGACGAAAAATATTTTGAACTTTCAAAATCATCTTATCATTTATGAAAATTGTAGATGATTGAATGAATGAGAAAGCAATGAAATTGTCTCCTTACAAGGTCAATAGTTCAAAAATTATCAAGAAATTTTATCTATTTTATCTTGGGTGCTTACCTCTGAACATGTACCTCAGTGACTCTTCTTTTTCAGAGATTTTCCCTGTTTTTTTTGTCTTAACATGATACAGCGAGGCCACGTGAGGTCAAGTCATTACATAAAGCCCACATCTCCAACATATTTTTCCCAAATAAGTTTGTAGAATATATTCTTATCATGGTCATGATACAAAGGTTGAATTTGTCAGAGTGTGATATATGGCTTTGACAAATCTTCACCCTGTAACATAAAAGTGGACTTTCAATCTGTTGTAAAAATTTATTGTATCTCCATTCTTGCTACAAATTAATTTCATCTTTCAATGATTTGTTTCTTTCTGTAACATGAAAGTGATCATAAGTTGCTATTGATTGTTAAGATACAATTGATTGAAGGAGATACAATTAAATTTAAGGAGGTAACTGGTACTGAACAGTCAATTGTATCTTTATTTCTAATTGCCCTGTTTTAATTGTTGACTCAGATATTTAGACACTGAATGGGTATGTTGCAATTGTGAAACAATATCCTCCTGCTATTTCATTTCCAGCCCATCACTTTGACATCCGTCGTCGTATGATCAGTAAGAGTTTCCATCACCAACTGCGTCTGAGTGAGCGTCAGACCCTGATAGGACCCCCAGAGAGCATGAGGGAGCACGTGGTGGCTGCCTCCAGGGCCATGCGCTACGGTGATTGGCGGGGCTGCAAGAAGTTCCTCATCAACGAGAAGATGAACATGAAGGTCTGGAACCTGTTCCAGGACTCTGACCATGTCAGGAAACTCATCACCGGGTACGTAGATGCACGCATGGACCCTTTTCTTGAATTCTTGTTACAGCTCCCCCTACATGTATATCTGTTTTCACCTTCTCTTTCTGTCCCCCCCCCCCTCTCAAAGTCACCACCTACCCTGTCCACCACTCTACCTCTCTCTACACACCTCTTTAATAATGATGATGATGATGCATATCATTAATTCTCTAATTCTCTATCGAAAAAGTCACATATTATATTCTGAGGTGCTGGATACCCTCTTGACGCCTTCTTTGCGATTTGATTTTTTCCATCTTTTTTCTTTGTCCATTTCACTCCCTCCCCCATCCCTATTCCTTCCCCTTCACCTCTCATAAAAATGGTATTTGAATATGCATTCTTATAGTCATTGTGTTTGTTCTATCACATAACAGGAAGATTCAGGAGGAGAGCTTGAGGACATACCTGTTCACGTATGGCAGTGTGTATGATTCCTTGAGGTGAGCTATTCGTCTGACAAAGATATTCTTTACTAAAGTATTTTTTATTAACACCATTCAGTATGTGAATGGATCTAGCAAGTGAATGGATCTCGTTAATATCTACATAATGTATTATTATTTGTATGAAGGGTTTTCAGGGCACCTGAAAAATTGGTGTATCTCATGGTTTGCGCAAAAGTACCCTGTTGACCGTGCAATATATTTCCATATCTCATCGTTTGGGGTGTGTGTGATGTGTAGAAAGGTGAATACATGTATAAATACGCAAAGGTTAAGACAATGGATGTACGCGCACAGCCCTTGCAAGATTCTTGGGTAAGGACAAAATAACATTGTTCTACACGTGTATTTTATGTTGAAGTCAATACAAAAACATAAGGAAATGTAATGGTGAAAGTTGAGGAACTAGGTTTTATACAATTAATAATAATATTGAATCATTTTTCTTTCGTGGGACACAAGGGTATATCGCACTTGCTTTGAAAATGTTTCACTCATCGTGCTGACTGGTGAAATATGCTCATTGCTTGTACGATATACCCTTGTATCCCACTCAAGGCCATTCAATATTATATAATTACTAGCTGAAGCAGCCCGTGGACATATCATCCACGGGCGCTAGCTGTGTTTATGATTAATCACAGTACCGTATATTTGTCACAATAATCAAGTGAATAAAGAAAAAAGTCGGGTAATGTGTTATTTTTTTACCACAAAGTATTTGCAACATGTGAGTATGTGTTATTCATCCAAATCTTGCATGAGTTCTGAAGAAAATACATTTTCATCTTGATGAAGACTACATGACGATTGTTTTACTTTATGAATGACTGAATAATGATATTTATTTATGTTACATTGGCCCTGTGGCCTGTGGATGACACACGATCTCATTTACACCTGGGCAGGATTCTCGCACACAGAGTATGGATATAATTATGTTCGAATAGTATATCCATGAATAGAGCTAGAGTGAGCGATTTGAACTTGCCATGTTTCTGTGGTTTAATACTCAGAGAAATTAAAGGCAGAAAAGTTTACGGGCACCAGAATCGATCCGAATCGATCGCGACGACCTTTTTATCCGTTTTATCCCCCCCCCCCCCCGCCGCCGTGAAACCATAGAGTTACGCACGCACTAAACTGTTACGTAACCATGAAGCTACAAATAGTACATGGAGCAGTAGATGTACATGTGTGAACAAATAACGTGTGTTGTATACACTGAAGCCAATATACACATGCGGATATGGCCTTGGAGAATACGTCACGTTGTTCTTTGGCAATACACCAATGAAGTTTCTCCCTTTCACAGGTAATCAGTATGGGTTGGGGGCATAACAGAAGGAACTTTTTCCGTGCTACGGCAGTGAGCTATTCCATCGACAGAAATATTACTCCCTCCGGAAATTCAATGTTTAAAAATGAATTTATGAAATATGGACGGCACTTCAGCACTTAAAAAGTGCCTCCCAACCATCTGGGGACTATTCCCCGCCTGTGGGTACCAAAAGTTGGGGACCTAAAGAGCCAGGGGAGGTGCCTATTCAAACACAAAAAAAGACCCCAAATCCTTAGCATATTATATATAAAGATTTGTTACCCAATACATCATCATGTTTTAAAATTTTGATTTTTTTTTTTTTTTTTTTTTTTTTTTTTGGGTGGGGGGGGGGGAAGGAGATTTGTTTGAATTATCTATTTGTTCAGTTATTTCACCCCCTCCCCCCAAATTTATTATACAGCTTAGCGCACCTATTATACTCAGTAACATGAAACTGCTATTAATTAAGTCATGTTTGCACTCTATATTTCAGTTTGATAACTCTGTCTGACATGTTTGAGCTAGAGAAGACAGCAGTTCACAGCATTGTCAGCAAGATGATCATCAATGAAGAGCTCATGGTGAGATATCATGCTCTTCTCTAAGAAAATGTTATTACAGTTTAATAAATTTTAAGTATGGTGTTATACTTCATCAACTTTGTATTGTTTTAGTTTTTGAGAAAAGGGAAAAAATATAATTGGAAAATAAAGATGATATAACAGTCTATTCTTTAACAATTTAAAGTGCTATTTTATGAAGTTGTATAATGAAGATATTAAGAAGATATAGAGGGATTCTTGATTGAGATATTTTTGAAGATGATTTCATGTTTTGGTACAAAGTACAATTTTGTGTTTAACATTGTCTGAAAACTTCATGAAGAACTCTCCTGAGAATACCAAGCTTAGGAGGGTTAGAAAGAACTATACTAAGGATAGATTCTTAAACCAGAACAGCAGTTGTTTCAAATATGTTGGTCTAGTACAAACATATTTAATGGTACAATCTGAATACATACTATTTGCACTAAAAAAAGATGATAATCGTAGCACATAAGCTGTTTGTATTATAATATGCATACCATGTGTATTGTTACCAGGCCTCATGGGATGAACCAGCTGCCACCATCGTGATGCACCGCTGTGAACCCACCCGTCTCCAGCACCTCTCCCTCCGCCTAGCCGACAAGGTCTCCAACCTGGTCGAGAACAACGAGCGTCTCATCGACTCGCGCATGGGCGACAACCGCTTCAAGGACCGCGGCTTCAATAAGGATGGAAACCGACGGGAGGGTGGCTACAAGGACGGCGGTCGCAGGGACGGAGGCTACAGGGAAGGCCGAGACAACCGCTACCACCGAGACGGCCAGGGAGGCAACCGCTACCGAGACGGTGGAGGTGGGAAGGGCCGCTATAACCGAGACGGCCAAGGCAGGGACAACTACCACAGGGATGGCCAGAGACGCGGGGATAGAGGCCGATACCGAGATGGGCAAGGCAGGGATAGTAACAGAGGTCAGTTATTGGGTGATCCGTCATTTTCTCTTGTGACATTTGCTGCAGGCGTTATTTCATCAATGATATAGGGTTAGGGTTGTGATTGTGCTTTAGGTTAGATTTAGGTTTAGGGTTAGGTATGGTGTTGGGTCCAGGGTGGAAGTTATGAATTAGATTACTGTAGGAAAATAACCAGCAGAAATTGTGGTCAGAGCATGTGCTGTATTACTAATTGATTGTATTATTGGTAATCAAATGTCAAATGTGTTTTTCTTAATGTGGAGGAGGCTTACGGTTCACCATGTGGTTAGTCCTGAAAAGGACTGTTGAATTAGAAGAAGAAAGTGGAGAAAGTTTAGTGGAGAAGAAATGGAAAGGCGAGATAGAAAGTAAGAGAATGTAGAAGTAATCTTTCTTGAAAGTGTGAAGTCCTGAAAAGGACTGTAAACCAGATGAGAAGGCTAAGAGTGGAGAAGACTCGACGTTTCGGACAGGTTGACTGTCCGTCATCAGGTTTACAGTTTCAAGAAAGATTACTTCTACGTTCTCTTACTTTCTATCTCGCCTTTCAATTTCTTCTCCTCTCAACTTTCTCCACTTTCTTCTAACTCAACAGTCCTTTTCAGGACTAACCACATGTTGAACCAAAAGCCTCCTCAACATTATCAGTACCACCATGCAAACCTCTACCTTCAAAGATCATGTGTTTTTTCTTGCTCTGAAGATAATTGCAAGCCTTGTTAAGAGTAGATGAAAGCGTTACTTATAAAGTGTTCCCTTCTCTCTTGTAACCACAGGTCGAGGAAGAAATCGTGAGCAACAGCGAAACTACTAGGCAAGCTTCAATGGGAGCTGTCAGTACAAGATCTCCAAAATTTCCTCCTATGATTCCATCAATTTTAAGTATTGGAATTCTATTATGTAAATGATTCCATTTATCTAACATGTTATCAGCATGTATGGGGCGTTCTGTATGCACAATTGTTAATTCAGACATTGTCATTTTCCTTCATTGGATATTCAATTGAAATATTTCTATAAAATGCTCTTATTTATGTTTCCATTTTGTTTTTCTGAAGTGGTTACTTACATATAGTGCTATAATCATGTAGGACATGGACATTATTAAGAATAAGTGTTCACGCATTGACATGCATCCCTTCTGTATTAAGTTTGCATGGTGTTAAATCCTTTCTCGCAGATGCTACAGTGTATTGCACCTATCGAGTCATTCAGAATGAAAATGATAATTTTCAGTCTGTTATATTAAGATAGCTCAACCACTCACTGAAGAGTTTGCTTGCGCTTCTTCCCAGAGTGAACTCTCCCAGAATGAAGTCACGTATCCTAAGCTAAACTGGTTAGTGTGGATATTCGGTTATTAAAAATTCTCATTCATGTATTATTTTACCATGTTATGTCCTTCAGCTACCCACTGCTTTGTGTTGGAAAGGTCTAGTGCACCCATCCGACTTTGGCTCGACAGAAACAAATATATTTTCACCCGAATAAACTTGATTCTATATCTTATTCTCAAAAGATTTAATGCCTCAGTAGAAATGCATGAAAGGTTGTTTGTTACCAAGCTGTATTTATTAATAATTTTAGCTCATTTTTGGATTCATTGAAATTATGATCATGTTTGAATGCTATTATTTTTCTTTGTTCAGTCTATTGTGCACTTAATCAAATGAAAACAAACTTAGGAGTGAATTAAATCTGTATAAGATTAATAAATTACAGAAGTGAAATTGTACTTTGCACTTATGTTTTATCAGTAGTATGTACTCATGTAATATATTGAGAGAAGTAATCAAGTATATATGCTTGTCAAAGCATTCTCTAACATATCAGAATGGTCATGTTTAAGTAAAAATAACCAGATTTTTTCACGATACAAAAGTCTGCGTGGATTGAGTATGAGTCAAATTGATGAACGAGTTACTAGGCTTGCATCTTTTATCTTTTACCCACATTTTGGGGTATTTAACATGATGTAAATATGAAGTGATTTGACTGATTGTATTGACAAGCAAAAAGTTCTTTTTTATCTGCCTTTTTTTTCGTTGAAGTACTAAGAGTAAAACACAAGTTCATCAGTGGTACATAAAAAATTCATATAAAAATTCACTTGAAAATGTGCATATACTATGAACAAGTTGGATAATATATTAGTAGGTGGGAAAAAAGCATAACACTTCCTTATACCACTGTCAGTCAAAACAATCCTATATTTAACACTGCAGAAGTGGGTGCTTTAGTTCTGGGGTAGCAAACTGCCAATCATCTTGTACAGAGAAGAGAGAGAGAGATTATTGAAGTAAGACTGAGAAATGGTACAGGTACATCTTATGATTTTGGCCTTGTGAGGAATAATGGAGAAAGAAAGAGGTACACATAGTGACATACATGGAAAACATTAGAGAGGGGGATAGCCAAACGGGTACAGACAACAGGAAAGGGAGAGGGGATATGGAAGAAATAAATGCTGTAGAAAGAGAGGCAGAAAGGGGAAGTGGCAGAAAGAGTGAAGAATTAAGGGGGGTGGGGGAGTTGAACTATTTTAATGACTTGAAAAATACATACTTCCAGTCAATCATACGAAGAAGGACAATTTCCAGGTCTGGTGCATTAGTGTTACACAGCATGTCACAATGTTTTATTGAAGCATAACACAGGCCGATCGATTCATTAAACATGACATCTTTATGATTCTAAGATTATTTACACAAAAAGACAATATAACATAGTTACACTTGCGCTTCTTTGCTTACACATACAGGCTAAGTTTTCAGAGTTTTACATGGATATAAGCAAATAGATACAATCCTTTTTTTTCAACCCCGTAGAATTACTTGAAGTAGACATTTTTTTTTCTGTCCACCATGTTCAAAATCTTTTAAAAATCTTAATCCGCATCACATTCAACTGAACATTTTAGTAATAATGAAAGCTAACACTCTTCTATAAGTAAATGTTCATATGTATATAAATATCCCCTACAGAACTGTGAATTCAAAGTGCAACTTCCATATTTTTCACAATGTAGAAGAGCATGGATACAGGCCTGGCATTGCAATTAGTTAAGACGAGACTGTCGATTTTTCATAAACGTTAATTTATCTGATACATATAAGTAGTACATCTCATTTTCATTTTTCGATTTTACTTCATTTTTTTTTTCTCCGTGAGACCAGAGAAGAAAAATACAAATCCTATGCCAAACCTGAACCTTTCAGTGCTTTGAAAGGTGTATCAAGTGATACATAATATGTGCATTCATTTTTTCTACAATAAATATTTGTCAGAACAGTAGTATTTTCTAGCACACTATATCACTAACGTGGCTTGAATCATGGTTCATCTTGTACATGTTATTTAAATGCAATTTACACTCTACACCACCAAATATCCACCATGACAGAGTTCACCCTTTGAACACTGTGCAACATTTGTATGCGTTGCAGACCCACGGACATTTGCGTTGAATCGAGTAAGGTTAATAAGAAACACTGTCCACAGATTGGTGGAATATGTAGTGCAGTCACTGCTTTTGGGGGGGTACCGGTACCATGCTAAACCAATGTGGTCTAGGGTGGGATAAATGCTTACACATGCTTATCAACATATAAAATTCTACATTTAATTTTGGCATGTATAGATTTCTTGAAAACCAGTTCAACGAGTCCCAACTGCTGAAACTACCAGGTTCCATGCAAGATTGTCCAAACATCAAAAGTGGCCCTACAGGTGGCATTGGTAAAGACTACCAGAATGATTCTTCAACGCCCAGCAGCAAGAGTTGTACCAAAACTTCACGCTAGTATCCCTTTCTCTTCAAACTATCTGCACTGAGGTTAGGCTACAGTAATTAAATTGAATGTATCCATAGCTACACTCGCAAAGCTCTCACATACTTGACTGTAACTGACCTAAGTTGACTGAGAAAATAGTCCTTTCACTGGTTAAAATGTGCTTTCATACACAGTGCAACGAGACAAGATTAATTACTACGATAGACCCCCCCCCCCACATCTTCATCTTTTATCCCGACAAATTCCAAGATATATATGAAAAGCTTTTATCCATGGAACATAAAGAGCAATCGCTGCAACAAAAAACCTAAATCGTCTCTTCACCTACCTGAAAAAAACAAGGCAAATATATCTTATAGATTTGCAGAAATATTTACACCTCAGGAACAATCATGATGACTAGTTCATTACTACTATTTGCGTGACATTAGATACTCTGGTTGGCTGTATAGTAGCACAGTGCATCAACAAGGGATCCACAGAGGGGCGTGGCCTACAAACCCTATCAACTTTGACATTTAGCACTAACTATTTCTGTTGACTGACAATCTATACAAAAGGCCTTTGACACACTGGACCTCAGAGAGCAACATGGAGCAGACTGTAGCTCTGTCTTCATAAATAGTTTGAAAATGCTATGATGTGGTTGTGAGCACATGAGTTGTTTTACTTGGCTGTAAGGCCTCCACAAGAAAGCAAATTCCATGCAAATCTTTTATCTACACCTTCTAAGACTGTTGATTCTTGGAGACTGTTCACTCTATAATTGTAAATGCACCACTGGCATAATTAAACAATGACAGCCAAGATATATCAGGATAACTTCACTGACATATTACTGGCCTCAAAACTGATTTAGGCTGTTGTACAATATTTTATTTAGTTTCTCACACTGATATTTGAAATTGACTTTAACAACACACTGAATTTGCTTCATGTCAAGCATTTTTTTGGACTCATCACATTGTATTCTACATTATTGAAGCAGCTCACTACATTTACACCAAATTTACATAAGACATGAAACATTTACATGTATGTTAGTAAATTCCTTTGTCCTCTTTTTTTTTTTTTACATATCAATTTATCATACAAATTGCAAATTCCCCCACACGAACTCAATCACTGGAAATATCAGTTTGCGTTTTATGTTGAAGACATGCATGCATTCCCATGAATTCCATGCTGCTGTTAATAAACCCCCAAACATATAATGCTTTACAATACAAACTATACCAATATATCCCGTCACTCAAATACTACATGTATCTGAGATAACACATTTATATGTGATTTCTTCCACAGCAAATACAGTATCTATTTCTCAAAAATATATCAATATTACATTAACCAAAAGGCTGAAGGTCATTAAACTCTATTAAGATTTGTGAACCAAATGCTCATTTGGTTCTTAATCTCAACATTCTATTTCTGTAATAAGTTAAGTGTTTTAATACAGCTGATTAACTTATTGCATGAAAGCCACATATCTGATGGTGCAGTGAGCTACTCCTAAATCTACTAATTTTTAAGCCGAACAGGGGAAAAAGATATCACATTAACTATGGCGTAATCAAATAGTGATATCCAACATTGAATCATGTGCATGAAAAAATAATATTTCCTCTGACTTTCTTTTTACAGCAATGATATAAAAACATAACATTATGATCGACAAAAAGGATTAAGGGTACATTTTCAACGAGGTATACAAGAACAGGGGGTCTGTGTTTAATGAAATCTAATGACTTTGCAAGTACTGACTGACACTTGAAATCAAATATGAATCTATTGAAGTGAAACAGACTGAGCGACATATGTGGGACTATAGCAACTCTCTTTGTAATGAACAACAACAAAAAATTAATATAAATAAAAGCCCATTTGATTAGTGTCCATAATATCTAACTTAAAACTGCATGCATATTACTGTATATAACTACAACAAGTAGCAAGGCAACTTATACCAAGAAGGCAGATATGATATAGCAAATATATCTATTGGTTTCTCCATAATATCTCCACATACACAGCACGGTAGGAATGGGTTGGAAGTCAAAATTCAAAAATTAGACATGACTTTGACGTGTGCACAAATCGACTGACATTTCATATTTTTTTTAGCTGAGGCCTGAAGATGACCTTGGTTCAAGATCAATTAAGACATTACGTATACAATGGCCATATCTTATGAACCTAGAAGAATTCCCCAGAGTCTGGAACTGTAACTGCAGTCAATTTGACAAAAGGTGATCTTTTGTTCACCAAAGTGAAAGTTCATCAATGTGTGATCTTGCAAGTGCAGACTAAGGATTGTATACTTTACCAACACACACATTTCAATAATATACTGAAACACACCTCACATCTACTATGTGTCAACACAGTAGCATCGACATGCATATTACCAACTTCCAGTATGATAAACCTGTACAGACTTTACATCAAGTTACTTAACCTATGATGAATTCCTACATAATGCCCACATCGTATTCAACACAGATTCCATCAACTAGAGATAAGATTAATTAAATCTCTACTTGAAGGTAAATTAGTTCATGCTTCTAGCAAATCCTGACATGTCACTTCTCAAAATCTAAAGGAGACTCTGAAGAAATGGTCACTGAAAGCTGAAAATATCTTTGCATACACCAAAGTATTCCAAATCAATTCCTGATAGAACCTTTCATGACAAATTTCATCATCATAACATTTGGTAATTACAAGAGGATTTGTAAAGGTCTACATCCAAGTTGTTGACTAGATTATCATGAACTAACCATGAGAAAGAATTCATCATGATCCATTATAATTGAGAATAAGTCTGTTGTACATATAAGAATCCTTCATCAATGTCACATAAAATGTGATTTATCTACTACAGAGTACAATGCGAGTGTCCATTAAAAACTCTGCTTATCATTGAGGAGTAGATTTGGAAGCAGATTGGTGTTGCATGAAGAAGATGAAGGAAATGTAAAAACAAATAACGCAAGGTGTGTATTCCGCCATAAATATCTCACTCACTTTAATACATACAATACAGTTGCATCAATAGTGTAACATGTGCATCCACATGCATCCTCATAACTACATGATCATATGCAATGCATGGTGGAGTTCACAAGAAAACCATCTCATCATACTATGGACCGTTCTGCATGTAGTCTATACAACAGTATGTCAGTAGTATGAGGTCTGGGGTTGTGCATCACCCCAAAGACCCAAATACACATCTTAATTGATTCATGTGTACGAGGGAACAGACCCATGTACATGTACTTCAGAGGAGGGATGAGATATATTTCTTGGCAACATGTACTACATTCACACATACATTACATTACACTAGCTCTACGGCTAATTCTACAAGTCACAGGACTACTCCTGTGTCTACAAAGAGTCAAAGAGACCGCTTTTCAATTTAGATATCTGTGCTTTATACAGCATTTTAATAACATTACTAGTAGTTTGTCAATATTACTTCATATATACATCAATTAACCACGCGATACCTTGATTGGAGAAAGCGTCATAATAACATCACATGACAATGCTTCACTTTCATCAATTCAGAATTCACATTAATTGCTGAGCTGCTAAATATTACAGTTAGATTTAATAATGATAGCATTGTCATTTCTTGTATCCACACTGTAGCCCTATTCAATTTCTACATTCTAGGCCATGTGCTACTCAGAAACATCTTGTCCAAAATTAATTGGCTCTTCGATAGTTCTGCAATAATAAAAATAAAGAGACTTTTGACTTTTAGAGTGAGGGACAACACAAACCACGATAGGATGTACTTCACAACATACAGGCTGAAGTGAAATGAAGATATACATATGAAATCAAAATGCTCGACTACAATAATGAGTGCAGCTCGTAAATAGTTATATCATAGCATAATGTATAGTCCAAATATTGTTGCCCTTTTGCAAGCATCACAAACTTATCCACATTAGTTACATGATGCATAAGAAGCAAATCTAGAGCAAGCTCCTCTCCAAATACTAATACTCCCTCCAGTCACACTAATATCACAAGACCCTCGCTGATTGTTGACTGCAAACGCTGAACAAATATTCCTGAATAGCAGTATTGCAACAAAAATAATTATATCTTTTAAAAAACACGTCTTAAAATTGTCTTCTTCAGCTCCTCGTCTCCTGTCTCAGCATTGTTGAAACGTCAACATGAACGTTAAGAGAGCTTGTGTGAACATATGAAGCCAGTTGTACCTTGCACATCTATTATATCATCATTATTACACAGTTGGCTCTTCGCCTCTTTCTTTGAAATTCTAAACCATGACTAAAGTCCTGGGGAGCGTTTCATGAAAGGATTTGTCGGATATTTTTTCCGACAAGTGTTATAAGCTACTGAAATCCTTGCATCTGATTGGCTGAGAGCAAATTTGTCAGTAAAAATCACTGACAAAATGCTTGATGAAACTCCCCTGTTTTTCTATGACCCTATTATCTGCCTATAGAGCATGCCTGGCCTAACTGGAATGACAGGTTATGTCCTCTTTGACAATATGTGATACACCAGTCCATGACCGAACTCTAACTACACTGACCAACCAGTATTTGCAACAGCATATGTAATAGTATGCATTTTTTTTCCTTCAATACAAGATTACTGAACAATTAGGAGTGATTGCAAGCATCAAATCTGCTGAAATTCATAACTGTAATAAAAATTACAGTTTTCCAGTGGTTTTTTCATAAATATTTCCTGTAATATAATAATTGTAAGCTCACAAACATTTACTTTACGTTTTACTATCTTCAAGGTACTTGTGCTTCACTGTGAGTATCATTCATGCGCCGACATACAACAAATGCTTTGTGTTTAGGTCTTTCTCTACGCCACCAAGACTGCCCATCTGCCCAAGAACGTGGCCGACTCTCTGGTTTATGCAATGCATGCCCCATCACACAGGAAAGGAGGAGAGGAGTGGAGATGACATAAGATTGTTAAATAGCGTATCCAGGATAAACTGAGGTGGGTGAAGGGTTGCTAGGGCGACGGTCATCAACGGCATTCCCAGACCTTGATGGTTAGATCCACACTGCCTGTTATCACGTAGGGGGCTGACCGATGGAAATCTGTCATGGACAAAGTTACAGAATTCATAAATGGCACTTTCTTTCAAATCATTCCCTGCATGTTTGTCATGTCTAAAATTGACTACTTTGAAACAGGATTTTTTTTTTTCATAAAGTATTTAAGGCAACCAAAATACATTTTTAAACAAATATCCAAAGACCGAAAGTAATTCCTAGATATTTGTTGTTGAATGTTTCAGACACAAAAGAAGTAGAATAATCCCAAGACAAGTCCCCAAAAGCACACCAGTCCCGACTGTCTGCATTTATTGCTCTCAAGTGCAAGAGATATCTTGCGTTGAAAGGCCTCTCCTTCTAGTTCAAAGCTGATGTGATGATTGCAATTTGAGCTAAAAAATGAGATTCAACCATTTCAAAGAAACTACATTCAATAGTAAAAATACAATCTTTAAAACAATCAGCTAGTGTTCCATTTTAACAGACCAGTCACCCAATTACTATAAATTATCCCCAACATTAGACCAAGACGTATTATACAAATAACGCTGTGATTGAGCTTACCTAGCGAAGTAGTAAAGTGTTGATGGGCTTCCAGGGTCTTCATACAGCGTTTGTTCTTGTAGTCCCACACACGTAATGTTTTGTCATCAGCCACGCTGATAATGTACTTGCCTCCAGGGTGAAACACTGCTCCTCTCACCCAGTTATCATGTCCAGTCTGTCATGATGCAAAAGAGGGGAGAGGGGGGGGGGGGGGGGGGGGGGGAGGAGGGAGGGTAACAATACAAAGAAAATTAATCCACAATACAAACATGTGGCTGGGTTATTTAGGTGTAATTGGTATTCTTGTGCTGTCTTGTTTTGTTTTGTATGATTTTCTATGAATGTTCTTTTACAAGTATTCTAGTATATTGTTTTACATTTTAATGTCACATGTAGGATGCAAAATACCCAACATTTTTAATCTTCAGTATGTTCTCCTACTCACCGAAGCTATGTATTTTTTTCTGATATTGGTTTTATCATTCTTATGTACATGTATGATCTATCAATTATATGTATGTTTTCTTGCTTTGAGGTCAAAGTTCCCAAAAAGGATGTGTTGGACCACCAAATTTGAAAAAAACAAAGAAATGGTAGTCTCTAGTGACCACCAAAAATTTTAAATCGCTGATCCTCCCAAAGCAAGGAAAGAGCTCAACGCGATGTTCAAATACGTCACACATTTTCACAAAACGTTCGCGGTTCATGATAAACAGCGAGTGCTAGTGATGTGCATGTGACGTTATTGTTTAAAATTACTATTTTGAAGTCTTGCATTTAATTAGAACATAAACTCCGCCATGTAAAAGTTGGTTAGACATTTAAAAAAAATTGGCTCAAATTTCACTTTAATTGTAGCTCAAAGCTGAAACCTCATGCCACAATTCGATCTCTAGTAAAAGACATTTTATTTAATTTGATTTTTTGTTAGATTCCTGTTTCAAAAAGTTGGTTTTGATGTCAAAATATTGAATTTCTCTGAATATCCTTCCTTCTCAAACACGTATATGTCACGTGACTCACATTCGCGATCGCGATAGCAGATTTTATGATCGCGATCGCGAACATTATTCATGTGACTATACATGTACTTGAAAATGAAGAATAATTGAAGAAATTCAATAATTTGATACCAAATCTGAATTACTGCAACAGGAATTCAATAAAAAATCATATTAAATGAAAGAATAAAATGTCTTTTACTGGAGAATGAATTAAGGCATGAGATTTTAACTCTGAGCTAGAATAAAAGTGAAATTCAAGCCAATTTTTGAAGTGTCTAACCAACTTTTACGTTGTAGAATTTATGTACATTAAGTGCTAGAATTTATATCGAGTAGATTAAGGTGATAATTCAAGCTTCAATTATTACCTCCCTGATCATAGCGATCTGAGGTCCGGTTTCTCAGGCTTCACTTTTTTGCAACACAAATTAGTGCAGTCGTTTATCAACTGGAAATATTTTTGCGAGCTGTTAAATTCGCATCCCAACATCAACTCGCGAAATAACGGCTTATACATACAGTATGTGAAAGTGAATTGTAAAGCGCATGTCATGAAATTAAAAACAATACCGCAAACAAATAATTCTAAACGTTTGAAAAAAAAAACATATTTATTCTATTATTTAATGGGGACCACCAAAATTGAGTGTGGTCCACCAAAAATGAAAATAAGTCAAATTTGGCGGACCAACTGGACCACCAAAATTTTCAGTTAGTGTCGAGCCCTGTCTATGGTATCCAGCAAGAAATGAAAATTGCAAAACAAATGAGACAAATGATACTTGTACTACACGTTTCAGTTTCCACTGAAAAGCATAATTTCTCTAGAGAGGTTAAGTGATGTTTCATACTGAGATTGTCATAATGACAATACGTAATGTGTTTCTGCGAGTTTGTACTTACCAGGGTCATAATGCATCCACCTGCACTCACATCCCAGATCTTAATAGTCTTATCACGTGAACCTGACACCAAGAATGGAGTAGAACGAGCTCCTTTCTTCTGCAAAGTTTAAACACATTCAAAGAATCGGTGAAAAAAGGTCGGTCCATTAAGCTTGATGTACTACATTCCATGCATGTTAATGATGAATCAAAGGTTAGAATCAAACATTAAAAAAAATGACATCAAGTACAGCATGGAACAAGCCCCCTTCTTTTGCAAGATACACAAACATCAAACCAGTCTGTGAAAAACATATCCACAACTAGCTTTCTGCAATAAATTTAATACTGTATGTTGAGAGCCAGAAGGGCATTAACTCTGTGTTAAAGTATATGAGTTTATGCACTTCTGGCTCAAAACAGTCGATATAAGTTACATCATTAATGAATTCAACATCATTAATTTCATATTAAAGACTGTTATGTATATTTGTCTTTTATGGGGAGTGAGGAAAAATTGGCAAATGACTCAAGTAAAGTGGAGTTCTCTTATCTAAGGGTCATACAGATTGTTAAAAATTTCTATCAAATGCATCTGAACAAGTGACACACACCATTGACGGCAGGTTTTACTTAGTAAACTAAATAAATTAACAATTCAAGACTTGGGAAGGAAATACCTAGCATTCAGGTATTAAAGGTGTCACACTTCCAAAAGCTTGAATTTGAATTTAAAGAGATACAAGCCAATTTATACTCTTCAAAGCATCAATGTTCACAATCTATTCACAGAAAACAAAATAAATGGCTGTCTCTAAAATATGGTATCACACAAAATATGGCAAAAATAAATGAATGGTTACAGAAGGATGGGATGTACCGGTAATCATGAAACAAAACAGTTGATGCAGGGTTGGGTTATTCAGCTCACAAATAATCCAAATATTTTTGGGTGATGGGTACACTTTAAATCACAAGCAGTTGTAAAATATTCTACTCTTTAATTACACATGATTTCTAAACACTAACAGATAAATAACAGTTAAATTAGTTTGGAGCATCACTTCAAAAGCAGAAGACAACTAACTCTAAGTTGAATCTTGACTTTTAATTAAGTCCTACTACAAGTCAAATGACACAACCATCTGCAACACAGCTTTATAAGCAGGTTATTTTACACAATGGAAGGGTTGTTGTTTGAAGAATCTAGGATCAATTCATTTAGGGTAAGGAACCATGCATACATACAGGCATGTCTTTGGCAGGCATCTTTTACTCTCTGTATAAAAGAGCACTGCAATAAATCGGTCATCCAGTTGAAAATGAAAGTTTACCCTTAATCACTACTATGTAAATTTATGTCATTATAAACCACTACTTTATACTTTAAAAAGTGTGGAATATATATATAGTCTGACATGAGTTCTTCTGTACTTTTGTAATTTGCCCAGTTTATCAAGCATCAAATGCAATTTGGTGGCAAAACACATTGAAAAATAATTTCCATTTGGGGGCACTCTTTGTCAATACTCTAATATTACATGCTGTAAAATCTAGGTACATGATGCTATTATCATGCATGGTCAAATGCTACACAAAACACAAGGAGACAATGCTTGTACACAAGGCCATTATCTACCTCTAGACCATCATAGTTGTTCAGCTATCGCCACCAGATAAAAAGAAAGAGGAAAAATTATGGTTCTTGACATAAAAAAAGAGGATTCAAACAGATTATACTAGAAAAGCACTTAAAACAAGGAGACTGGATGTATATTTATATGTAAATCATGTTTTCATCCTAATTACCGTCATCTTTTTTTAAAGTATAGATTCATAGTTCAGATGGGTACCAGGTAATCTTGATAATTTTCACCTTCCATTAGCTACCCCCCTCTGAAACAAGAGCGAAGAAGAAGCATGGTGAGCAGATTCCAGATGCCCAGGTTAAACAGTCTACCACACGGTCTGGGTCCCTAACTTCTAGCTTGCACTTTTTAGTGGCTACCTGCTCTTATCATCCAACCACCCCCCCCCCCCCTACGTTAGTGTTCCCTAAACCCCTCCCCATTCAACACTGTGGAAGTAAATCATTGCCAGCAATTTACATACCTCTACTCCTTTCACTTCATTGAGGGTGGGGTATGCCGATTCTGGAGCCCAGGCTACACACTCTACAACATGGTCATGCTCTCTCAGCTCTAGTTTACACTCCTTAGTGGCAACCACCCAAACACGTAGAGTCTGCAAGAAAGTTTACACAATTGTGAAAATGATACATGGGTATACATGAATAAACATAATAATATATAAAATAGTTTATATGATAAGGTTTAATATGGGTAAATTTAAGCATAAAAGTGGACAAGAAATGAAGCTCTAAACAAAATGAGCAGTCTGCCTTCTCTGAATGTAACAAGAATGACTTTTTCATATTAATGCTTCAAGTTTCTCATTCTATGGGAAAATTTTTTGATGATTCATTTATGACAGCATCAGTAGAATTCAACTAACAGTATAAAACATATTTTGTTCCACTCCTTTTATCGGTTATTCTGCTATCACTTACTTGGAAATAAGTAACCCTAAAAGGCCACCCCACTGGACATTCACCGCATGCTTTCATGACTTTATCACCTATAGTCTTACGCATCTTCCGATACAAAATTTATAAAATTTCGACTAACAGGCATCGTGCAGCTTCAAAAATTGCTGCCCTATAAGCGGCCAGAATGGTCATGTGTATTGTACACAATGCAAAATTGTCAGTTCATGAATATATAAATTATCAATTAGCAATAATTCAAAAACTGTTTGAGATATACATGTAGATATGAAACTTTACAGGGTTATTCTTTATAAGATACTCTATCTGTGTGCCAAGTTGCAGAAATGTTTGTCACTCCATGGGTTAAATGTGTCATCTTTACCAAATCCCTCCCCCCCCCCCCACACACACACACACACAAAGAAAGAAGAAATTCCATAGAATAGAAATTTGATTTTCACAACAATTATTTAGAATATACATGTAATCCAACATAACTTCAGGAAGAAACCTGAAATATCTAAATATCTATCATGAAAAAGTCTTATTTCACAGACGAGCCTTCAACAAAGACTTTAAAACTCTCAACAAAGTTTTATTATGAAAGCTGGAAGGTGGAGTAAGAACTTGCCTGATCATTGGAAGCGCTAGCCAGAAGAGAGCCATCTGGACTTGGCCTCACCATACGAACCCACTCTCTGTGGCCGGTAAATGTCTTCACACAGTATCTAAGGAGATGATAAAAGAAAATATCACTGAAAGGCTACTGATATCTTGTCTTTATGATCATGGTTATATCTTTTTGAATTGCATAGTATTTCTAGTGCAGAATGACTAAAAATGAACAACATTATTTACACCATACAGAAAGTTGGGCGTGCCTAATTTAACATGATACAGAAAACTATTCTAGTATTTACAAATAGATGAATACTGAAAAAAAAAAAATCAGCACAAAAACAATTTCATATGGTCAGGATTACCTACTGGAAACAAAAAGCATGGAAGGAGGAAAAACACAAATCATCTTGGGTGAACTTTTCAGTATATCAAATTTATATCTTTGTAAATCCATGTCTATTCCATGCAATATTCTAAGCAATACATGTATATCATTCTAAGAAAAACAATTTCAGATTCGTACTGAAAGCTCTGTCTAAGCAAATGATCACAGCATACTTTTGGCAGGAATCCACAATTCATTTCCTCATTAACAGTTCATTGCCATAGCAGCATGAGCTACATCTCACACATACATGAAGCTAAAGTAATTTCCAATGCAATAGACAGGAAGTGCAGCTAGTAGACACTCGATAAACCACATCAAAGGATCGTATTTCATCATTTTCTCATAACAAGTCCAGGTGTCCGAGGATTTCATTATCACATGCTAGGGCAGACGAGAAGGAAATGTTGCATTGGTACTATTCAGTTGAGAGAAACTTTTCCAGCTCTTGAGTAAATATAAATACAATGAAGTGTTTTGCACAGACTCAAATGGCACTTCTACGACGACTCAACACAATGCTAGGGAAAGATTTTTGCCTGAAAAAGAGACATTGGTAAATGCTCTTTCAATGAAGACAGTCAAGGCAAATGAAATTATGAATTTAACAAAGTTCATTAGGTCATTCCAAGGTCTGAGGAGGAGATACACGTTTTCTATTTTCCATCCGTTACTTGCCAATAGAATTTATACCCTGTACCACATAGAGCTAAGAAGGTTAAGTAAAACATGAAGGGCACTCTTATTGATCAAAGTTCAAGGACAAAATGATTTGTTCTAGCTATTGTGTACATAGCGGTGGTTCTTGATGAGATTCTTAGAAGGGTACATGCACATAGAAGTTCATTGTTCAAGTATTAGAGTGATAAACTGTAATATATTGGCATTTCAAGTATATGGCTCTTGGAATACATTCTGTCTGCTACAATAAAGAAAGGGGGTATAATAATCAAATATACCTTGCACTGCGAGGCTCCAGTTGAAATTATGGATTCTCAGAGGTGACTGGCATAGCACTGTAAATAGTAACTATTCCAGTCACTGAAGAATCCATAATTTCAACCGGTGCCTCAAAAAGAGTGCATGGTATATTTGATTTATATCCTACAAGAGGAAGCCTAGATAGATACAAAACAAAAACTAAACTTAGAATCAGAATCAGAGTAGACCTACACATGTACATACACAGAGAGGCTCGTCACGCACTAACATTATTACGATACACATCTCGATATCGATAGCTTCGAAATATCCAGAGTAACAAAAAAGTGACGTCAAAATATCAGCATAGCAATATATATCCATTTTTTCTTCATGGTGAAAGTATTTTATGTCATGTGAGACATTTCTGGCCAATCCTTGCACAAGAATATTATGATGCAGATATAAAAAAGTCTATAGACTGTCTGCTTGTGAGCCAACGATGTTGATATAAAGATTCTACATACGTCATTTCAATAAGCAACATATCTTTTCAGAAATGTGTGCAAATCTATAGTATAATCATACCACATCAGTTGTTATGAAAAAAAAAAGAAGCTTGCCACAGGCTTGGACAACACATCAAGAACTAAAATACACATCCTCAACTCTGATTATTGAAATACATTAGCAGATAAAAATTGAAAGTAAAAAACAAATCTTAAGCACTAGACATTCCATTACATTTGTAAACTTATCAAATGAGATGGCTGCATTGATGATTGACATGCAGGCTCAATGATGGTGTACCCAGTGTCTACCTCAAACTGTGAGATAGTCTTGACCCTAGAGGATGGGACTAGATGGTAAAGGGGCATACAGTAAGACCAGACTGATATTTGAAACCTAGATCTCAAGTTTAATGCCTTAAGTGAAAACCACTATACCAGTGCTCCCAGTAATTGTTGATGCTGATGTGTAGCGGTATACTTACCCAGTGGCTCTTTCCCACTGTTTGATGGTCTTGTCGTAGGAGATGACTAGATGGTTAAAGGGGGATACATCAGAAACCGGACTAGGATTTCAACCCCAGATCTCATATTCAAAGGCATTTGTATAAACCACTCTACCAGTGTTCAAATCGCATAGGTATACTCACCCAGTGGCTACCTCCCACTGTTTGATGGTCTTGTCCCTAGAGGATGTGACTAGATGATCCCCTGACGAGAGGAAACTGATGGAGGAGACATTGTGGTCATGGCCGTGGAGGGTCTTCATACATTCAAAGGTGGAGAAATCCCACAACTTGATGGTCATATCAGCTGAGCAGGAAGCTGGACAGGGATAATATGAAAATTATGATAATTTCAGTAACAAAATTATTTATATTTGGTGGAAGAGCAGTCACTGACATCACTGAGCCTGTTACATATTGTTAATATGATTACTAAAACAAACACAATAAACAAGACTTAGGCATACTTCTACACAAGGCTGTAAAACACCTTTACAATAAGTAACTCAACAGCAAAATAAAATAAGATGAGCAGTAAACACAGGTGTCAAGGGCAAGTTTTGTTTTACTCCTAAAACGATTTGTCTCTGCTTATGTTCACAATTGCATCCATGTTCTACAAATGAAATGGTTTAAATCTTACTGAAGGATATTTATGAGATGGTTTTAATGCCTTACTGTGGGAATGAGCCCTTAGAAGAGATTTAAAAGCACCAAATTATCATCCACAAATACATGTACCCTTAGCACATGTTCAGCTGGGAACATTCAAAGCATTATATTCTGTATCGGACATATCATTGCACCTCTGCTATGGATTGAAGCTACGGTACAAAGCTACGGTACAAGAAGAAGGAGTCAGACAGATTGATATACGCACCACTATACCCCCAACACACAATGCAGTCAATGTGTGATAGCGGGCTTCATTGCATGCAATACTTCATACTGTTTTCAAGTACATTTAGAAACTGCACATATTTAATGTGTGACCTTCATAACTAATGCACATTGCAACCTAAAGTATGCCTCTGAAGAAACACTTAGTCTGTTAACCCAGAAGTCTCACTCAAACACAGCATGGTACACTACCTAAAAAAAAAATACACACAAAAAAAACAACAACACACACACAAAAAAATGCTACAGCAAAATGAAAACCATTTGACATATAAAATGAATGTCAGGTGGGTGAGAAAAAGGGTATCATACAACAATGGCTCCTAAAGCATATTCCCTTATCTGTGATATGAGACAGAAACATGAAGCCCACTAATGTATTATGTTATTTTGCTGCAGTATTTTTTTTGTTGTTGTTGTAATGAGAGGCTTTACTTTGTCACATTTATAACAGAGCATACACATCAATTGCAAGTGTGTCAGGTAGTACGGGCCAAGGGCAAGTTCACGTTTGTTTTCTATTACAAACAATGAATGGAAAAGCAGAGAAGGTAGATAATCCGCCATAATCCATCTATTGTGTATCCAAAAGGTATGTACAGCATTCAAAAGGCAGCATTTTAGGCATGAGAGCACAAACTGCACTGCATATAGTGCTCTAGGTATTTCAATAGCAAGGTGCTCATATCCCAGAGCAAATGACAATGTGCTGAAGGGTGAAAAGAAACTCCTACTAGTCCAGTTGGGCAATTAAAAATACTTTAATTGGTATGTGCCAGATTCTTCTTTCAGAATTTGGATAAGTACAGCAGAGATTCAGTTGCCTAGTCCAGACACAAATAATTTTCTGTTTGTGACCCAAAACAACTGCCAAAGAGAAGTGTCCAAATGCAATGCTCTGTGCATGTTTGTGTTTTTCACAGTATCAGTCCAATTCCAGATCTATTGACACAGAGTATGTATGGATACGACTTAGTTGAGCTGTACTTGCCCTTGTGCAAGTTAACATGACCCAATCGTGAACCTTCTACCGGTGTTAGGATCAATCTAGTGAGGTCATACAGATAAAGGGGGTCACAAACATAATAGATTCCTATTTTCTCTACCCTCATCATATTTGCTCTAACAATTTCTCCAACAACAATTTCTACGGGGTTTATCTCATAAAGGGCTAGGGTTCCAAGAGGGTTTAAGGTTAGGATTAGGGTTATGTTTAGTGTTGGGTTTAGGGGTGAAGTAAGAAATTTGGTTATTTTAGGAAACGACAGCAGAGCAATTGTCCCCGATATCTGATACTTATTCTCTCACCTAGCATCTTTCCTGCATGATCAAAACATATATCTTGAACTGAGTCCGTGTGTCCTTTTAGCGTACGCTCAAAATCTCCTGATTCATAGTCCCATACCTGTAATGAAGAGAGAGAGAGAGAGACAGAGAGAGAGAGAGAGACAGATAATTCAGCTGATTTTGACAATATGACCACACTATCTCATGATGTGTATATTGTTAGAATGTCGTTTAAATTGCTGTATTTCTTCTTCTAATCATGTCTAAAATCAATCTTTTGGATTGCAAGTTTATGAAATTCTTGATGTGAAATACATAAGGTATACATACATGTAAGTAATTTTAAAAAGAAATGTTCGTGAATTTTTCCACATTTTTATCAAGTCTGATTGACATAATCTAGCAATCAATGATCAAAATATCTCTGTGTTTAAGTGCTTTTTCAGAAAAACTTAGTGAGATGTCCTGTTTTGACCTATCATGGATAATAACTTAAAGGGTACCAACAACCAAAAAATATTTTGCTCTGTATGTTAGAGGTTCCATGTCATTATAATATAGTCAAAATATGGGTTTCAAATATTACTTCTACAAAGAGATATTGCAAGTTTAATTACACTCTCTATAAGCGTAACAGCGACTTGTGAGTAGACTACTCGATGCACCCGTACACGCTCGCCAAGATAAGGGCTCGCGCGGAACCTAAGAGTTTGGTTCCGCGCGAGCACCTTCATGTTATCATTTATTTCCTTCATACTCCTAAACTGTTGACCCACAGAATGCCAGATAAAGTTCTTTGAGGTTAATTTCATACTTTCTAACGGTACACAAATTATTTTTTCAGGTGAATGGTACACTTTAAAATTGATGAAAGAGCGGTAATTCCCAGTTAATCTTCCAATTTACTCCATAAATCCTATTTTCTAGATTGTATTTTGAAAAAAATCCATTGTATATCATCTCATGAAATAACAGCTTTAAAAATGATGAGCCTTTAGGTGCAAGTAAGAGGCCTTATATGCCTCATCTAATCATCGAATATCAAAACAAATGAAAAAATGTTTGGACACACGCTCACAGATCAGAAACAAGGGTCCTGTTTCATAAAACTTGTTATCAATAACAACTGCTCCGAATCTATGACAAATTTGCTCACAGCCAATCAAATGCAAGGATTTCAGTAGCTTATAACAGTTTTTTGTGACTTGTTATTGATAACAAATTCTATGAGGGGGGGAGGCAGATTCCAGAGTAGCTTACTTTGATAGTGGCATCTTCTGATGATGAAACCATGACATTATAGACGGGATGAAAGATGACTCTTGTGATGGGGCTACGATGACCGCTCAGACAGTACTTCTCTGGGGGTCTTGGGATCCATTCTGTAGGTGAGCGCTTGTCCCTGTTTGGACCTCCTGAGCTGAATTCTCTCTCCGCCTCGTTCAGCTTCATTTCTAAGTCCATAACTTTCTTTTGTAATCTGATTACCGAGGTCCATTTCTTCTCCAACAGACCATTGTATTTCCGTTCCACTTCCTCAGGCTATAACAGATGTGTGAAAGGATATCAAATATGTGAGTTATTAAAAACATTTAAAGCCCATTCTTGAATGATATAGAAATAAAATTTAAAAAGCGAAGGCAACTAAAGTAATTCATAAAAACCAAGTAGAAACAATATGGAATAATGATTCCCCCCTCCCTTTAAATACAAATGAATGAGTAAATTACGCAGTGCGTAATAAATGTCCCCGCCGGAAGTGCAGATCTGTGGAAATTAACTAGCCTGAACCTTAAAATTTCAGTGAAAAACTTTAGTGAATAAAATAATAATGTTACTGCATGCAAAAGAAGAGAATACCAACAATGCATGTATACAACTGAAATATAAAACATGAAAACATTATGAACCTTCAGCCATTTTGAATAAATTTGCATAACTTTGCATGAATAATGAATTTCAAAATTCTGTGTAGAAGTTTGGAAGCCCCCACCCAGTCCTATCAGATAAAACAATCGGAATTAAAATCCGATGTGAAATAGAGGAGAAGTAGCATTTTTCGTCAATTTTGAATAAATTTGCATAAATTTGCATAATTAATGAATTTCAAAATTCTGTGTAGAAGTTTGGAAGCCCCCACCCAGCCCTATCAGATAAAACAATCGCAAACAAAATCCAATGTGAAATAGAGGAGAAGTAGCATTTTTCGTCAATTTTGGATAAATTTGCATAAATTTCCATAATTAATGAATTTCAAAATTCTGTGTAGAAGTTTGGAAGCCCCCACCCAGCCCTATCAGATAAAACAATCGGAATCAAAATCCGATGTGAAATAGAGGAGAAGTAGCATTTTTCGTCAATTTTGGATAAATTTGCATAAATTTGCATAATTAATGAATTTCAAAATTCTGTGTAGAAGTTTGGAAGCCCCCACCCAGCCCTATCAGATAAAACAATCGGAATCAAAATCCGATGTGAAATAGAGGAGAAGTAGCATTTTTCGTCAATTTTGAATAAATTTGCATAAATTTGCATAATTAATGAATTTCAAAATTCTGTGTAGAAGTTTGGAAGCCCCCACCCAGCCCTATCAGATAAAACAATCGGAATCAAAATCCGATGTGAAATAGAGGAGAAGTAGCATTTTTCGTCAATTTTGAATAAATTTGCATAAATTTGCATAATTAATGAATTTCAAAATTCTGTGTAGAAGTTTGGAAGCCCCCACCCAGCCCTATCAGATAAAACAATCGGAATCAAAATCGGCCAAGAAATGACGGAGAAGTAGCATTTTCTAACATTTGAGCACACACGGACAGACGGACGGACGGACGGACAGACGGACGGACGGACGGACACACACACGCACACACGTACGGAGCCCGTTTCATAGTCCCCTCGCGAACTTCGTTCGGCGGGGACAAAAAAAGGAATCTGATTTACTGATAAGCATTCAATCTTATATTAATGATGCCCATAATTTGGACAGCTACATTATGATAAGATATGATGTATTGTAGGATCTAAATGTGGTTTCATGACCTTTATAAATATTAACATTCACAAATTACCTACACATACAATGTGGAAGTATGTACATGTATGCAGATGAATAACTTCCTGTCCATCTACAGGTATATAAAAATGTAACAAAGTATTAAAAGGTCACACAAGGGACACCCCCCCCCCCCCTCCATTTACAACATGTAGTGTACACTTACATGTATAATTTACAGGAAATGTAGTATATGGTTACACACTGGATGAGAACATTACCTTGAAAACATGTAAGATGTAAATGTAAGAGCATCTGAACATTTCCTTTATTTAATACAGTACATTAAAAAAAAAATCATTTAAAACTTAATAAAAAATTTAGCATTTAAAGGTGCAACAGAGACCCTTAGAATTAAATGTATATTTACATATATGAGAAAATCAATTACATTTAATATAACTACACATACATGTATACATGTATATGTATGTACATTTGGTGAAGTTGAATATTGAGCGTTTGAGCAACACGCATACATGTTTAAAACTACATGTAAAGCACATACATGTACATGTACACCATAAACTTCACATCTATATTATTATACATGTATCTGGCTTGCAATAAAACTGAAACAGAAAGTTGTTTCCACAGAGTTGATCAGGATACATACATTTACATGTAGGCCTACCTGCCTACAGTATTGTGGTAAACAGAAGGAAGAGAGGAATAAGTGCACATAAATACAGGAAAGCAGAACACAGAATCTACATGGAAGTGGTCCTTTTCTTTATTCTTTATTCATTTTGTTACATATTAAAAAGGAAGAGAGAGAGAGAGGGGGGGGGGGGAGAGAAGGGGAGGAAGAGACCTACACTGCCCCCCCCCCTTTATACATACAAATATATGTACAATTATACATGTACAGATAGAAGCAAACATTTTTTTCCAAAAAAATAATTTTCATCTATTCACATAGTATCTGAATTATAACACATGCCATTTGAAATGAAAACTAAGGAGATCCATCTTAAACTTTTGAGGACAAAATCTTCCAATTAATGCAGTGATGAAAGGCGCAAAGCATGCAATAAATACATAAGTGATGAATGACGAGGAGAGAAAGAGAGAGAGAGGGCCGCCAAGCAAAAACCACTCCACATCTGATGTAGAGAGCAAGGTTATTTACCCATCACATCAGACCATCACTACTTCCACGTCATCGGCAGCATCTACCACTGCATCACTCACACACAACCACACACAAGCACACACACAGAGCATCCCATACACACTCACTCACTCACTCCAGACACAGGGAGGCCCTTATCAAGGATGCAGCTGCTCACCCCTATACACTTCCACTACCCTAACTTCATGTATTCCACCTACAATGCTCATATGGCCTTTTTAGTGCTCATGTTCCATCCTCTCTATCCCTCTCTCTCTGTCTAAACTTCATGGAATAAACTGACTTTTAATTTTTTGTCTGTTACTCTTTCTTTTTCTCCATGCCTCTATCTTCTCCCCCCCCCCCCCTCCTCTCTCTTTCTTTATCATACTGCATGGATTTGAATTCTTGACTTTTTAAAATTCTTACTCCTTCTTTTTCATGTGTCATATTTTTCTTCTGTCATACCGCATGAAACTAAATTTCAAATACAGCTTGTTTTATTTGTTACTCCTTCTTTTTCATATTTCCCCTTCTTCTTCTTCTCTCTCTCTCTATTTCAATTCCAAATAATTCTGTTGGTAATCCTGCATTATGTTTAAATTAATATTCATTTTTTATTTGGAGCTTCCAGGATCCTGTTTCCCTGTTCCATAACTTTGCTCTGAAGAAGTACGCAACAATTCTACAGCAAATCTATTCACAGCCATTATTTTTCTAATGGTTTCAGTAACCTGAATCACTTATCCCAACCTGCCATGGATATAAATTAAACAAAATATGAAACAAAATACTACATGGTTACACATTCCTGAACAAGAATTGAGAGTAAAAAACAAACAAGACAAACATAAATGAATTGAAGAAAAAGGTTCTCCAGGATGTTCTGTTTGAATAACGAGATTAAATTGGAGATTAATATTTTTTGTTTTATTTGCTTTTTCTAAGCTATTTTAAGCTATCTACGTGTACATTACAATTTAGTAAATTTTCATGCTTTCATCTTCCTTTCAAGAATCCCTTACATTCTATTGATCAAATATGCATGCATGCTCTCTTCCATCACTGGAACATCTCACTTGCACCCCCCCCCCCCTGTGTGTCTCTCTCCCTCACTCTCTCCCTCCCTCTCTTCTCCTGTATCTCCCCCCCCCCCACTCTCTCTCTCTCTCTCTCTCCTATGACATCTCCAAATTACAATTTTTACAATAATAGTAAAACTTGAAAATAAACTACAATAAGAACTAAATAGTCTAAATGTACATGTACACTGTATAAGCCTCACAAAATGACCACAGGCATTTTGAATGCATACGGAAACAAAACCCACTCAGCACATGACAAGTGGAGTGTCCATATCTTTTTAACTTATTCAGGATTATGTATTTCAGCATGCTATAAATGCACGATTATCCACAATGAAATGCAGAAACTTGGAACCAGACTTGAACGTCCCAACAGGTAAAACGATTGGGCATTGGGTTACAATTTGAAATGCACAAAGTTCTGCATTTTCTTCCCCTAAGCATTTGTCCATATGGCAGGGACAATCCATACAGCCCTAAACTGTACACATGCTCACTGACACACACACACACGTGGGTTGCTGCTGTACTTTACAATGCCTTGTATTTGGTATTAAGATGAAAATAAAGCAATTTTTAACTTACCATATCAGCCTCTTTCTGGAATTCTGTAAGGGCTTTCTCATAGCCATTTGAACGCAAGTAATCTGCAATTGCTTTATTTCTATTGTAAGAGAAAGAAAGAAAAAGAGAGACATGGAAAGAAAAATACAAATAGCATTAAGTATAACCAAGGAACAATTGAATACAGTAAATGTACTGTTAGTGCAATATGCCACATGTAGTGACATACAAACGATCAAAATTTCATGAATTATGTAAACGTATTATTGCAATCAAATCACCTACAAGGAATTAATATCAAATTGTCAAATCAACAAATTGCCAACACAATACTGTAAATGTGTCTACAGATATTTTCTTTTTATTAAGTAAAATATAAGCCTACATTAAAGCCTACTAATTCTACATCCAAGACCAATATCATTTATCCTTACTTAAAGGTACATGGACATGTACTACAGTTAAAACTGTGACATGATCGATCATGAAAGTAATAAAATTTGTATCAATGGAAGGTCAGAAGAAAAAAAAAAAAACACTTCAGAAAGGTTTAATTAAGAAAAATAATCCTTAGTAGTGCAAAGAAGATGAAATAAATTCTGACATTGATTAGGAATTCTATTTGTACTATAAAAAGAACAACTCCAAAACACTGTACATAGATAACATTATAACTAAAGGAGTGATTTAAAGAAATACCATATCATTGTTATGACCTAGATTACTTCTTACAATTTTTAGGACTTATTTTCAACAAGTATTTCAAAGGTTAAATGATACATGTTAGTGTACCTTTAAATAAAATCTTAACGATCCTATATTTCAATATTGCAGTACATGTATATTCCTTTGTCCCAACAATGCATGTATCCTAAAATTTAGCCACATTGTTTGAACACTTGCAGCTATGAGAATAATCACAATAATCACAAGACTAATTTGCATAATGAGATAGTTCATTAAAAAGAAACAAATTAATGCAATATATTTGATCAATTCAGTACTGCATGTGTACATGTAGGTTCATGGTTTCACCATTATGTACATACATGTATATATACTGTATGTTTTGCAACATGCACATGTAGCACTACAGTGTATTTTAATAGCATGCTTGATGCTACTCTGCAGAATTCATTATGCTCAATATGAGTCATCATACACCATGTAGTAATTTTAGGAGAAGATGTACATGTACACATGTAAATCATGTGCATGCATGAAAGCTAAAAGCTGAAAGCTGAAATGTATAGTAGTTCTTAAATGATTGTCATGTATTCTAGCATCTATATTGAATAACAGAATTTCAATAATTCATTTTCTCAAGATGTCTAAGACTATCAGATCTACACTGTACTTCCACTCCAAACAAAGTCAAGGTAAATCTTCATACAGTACATCTGCAATAGAACAGAAAATAGATAAAATGTATTTTTATGTACATGTACATGTACAGTGTATGTACTGTAGTACATTATGTACATACATGATGGAATAAAAATGCACGATGTTGGCATAGATCTACAAGCAACATCAATTTGTGATGCAAGAAAATATCCAGTGTTGACATAGAGGAACCACTTCATTTTATACACATACAAGAAAAATGTACAAGTACAGAGGCTAGTTCTACATGTATGTACTATACATGTACAACATGTAACACATCATACAAATGTATTAGGTCTGAAGTTGTACATAAATTTGCATTTTTTTTTTTATTAATCAAACAACGATTCTTTAAAAAGACAAAGGCTGGCTCTAATGGAATATGGGAAATCCAACTGTAATAGAAAGATGCTCAGAAAAGAAAGCAGAAAAGTTAGAGCATCATATTGGTGAAAGGTTGAAAGAAATCTGACAAGCCAATCACTATACACGGGAATTTCACAATTGGCAGAATCAATGTCACTGCTACATGTACATGCACATGTATGAAGGGTGGACAACTCTCCCATTCAAAATGTATTATTTGGTAGGACCCTTTTTTCTTCTTTTTTTCCTTCTTTTTTGGAGGACCTCTAACAATATGCTATCCATAACTGCCCTTAGGAAAAAAAGTGCTTAATAGGAGAAAACCTGAAATTGATGATACAACTGTACATGGACATTGTAGTTTAGTGTAAAAAAAACAGAAGAGCTGTCCCTGAATATGTCACAGTTGACTGGCCAAATTGCCAATCCCAGATTCTCCCTTTTCAAACATTCATATTACTTTCTTATTGTTTGTCCAATTTCTTTCAAACTTTCATCATTCTGTTAATCTGATTTTACTGCTTTCACACAAATTATTAGCTTATCACAATGGTGGGAATGCCCTTTCGAGACAATTGACCACATTTTGTGGTTTGGCTCAATAACTTTTGATTCAGAGCTCTAAAAAATATACCAGATGCATGAGTAGAAAGAGCAAAATTTTTTGCACCCACTGTGTCCATTTTTGTTGCATGACCATATTGTGTTTGAAGCCAGGAATTTAAAAAAGTAGAATAAGCTTTAAAATCCTTAAGTTGGCAACACATCGAGAGGTTCAAAATCATTGTTTTTTTGTCAAAATTGGCATTTTTTTCAACTTTTCAACTAAGTTCTTAATAATGTATGTTGTTTTCAAAGACATTACATTTTATTTGAACCATGTAGCACTAAAGGAAAAATATTATTGTTGCCAATTTGAAGAACAAAATGTGATCAATTTAGCCCTGAATTAATTCCTGTCCTGAAAGGGTTAAACAAAATAAACAAGTTGGGCCAAATCAAGGGAGATATTCGAGACAATGCTATGAATTTCATGGATAACTGCATTCAAGATAATCAAAGGTTTTCAAATGTCAAAATGCCATTCTGTGGTATACATTATGATATGACCACATGTACATTGTACATGTAGCTGATAACTTACAGGATTCAAATGATATTATCCTTGATAGTACCGATAACTGATACAACCTACATAAACATAAATAGACTTACATTCTGAATTAAATATAAAATAAATATAAAAATCAATCAACAAAGGGCTTTCCCCACTCAGAGACTTACATGTACATGTACATGTACATACATGTACATAGGTTGATTCAATCAGCAAATCAACAAATACTTGATGTCGGAAGACAAAAAGTAATTGTAAGAGGACAGGGATGCCTCTCATAGACTGACCAACAATCTTAGCAGTTCAATGAAAATCAAATCCTAAATTCTAATAACAAATTCAGAAATACATGTATGATTGTGGGACAGTCAAATTACTCAGGAGTGTGAAAGTGGGACAGTAAAAACTAAATGCTTTGACAGACAGACAGTTTTCTCTCATATACATGTACACATGTACATGTACATGTAGTTCAACTCAATAGCAATCAATATTCCTAATACATGTATGTAGTAAGTTTTTCGTGATCTAACTCTTCATTTATCAATGCCATGCGTCTTGAAATACCAAGGAACACTGGGAAGATAACTTCATGTACATGTAGCAAACTCACATTCAGGCTCATGAACATTAATTATCCTTAAAGGCTAAGTCCACACTAATGTCAAGTTGATTTGAATAAATAGAGTAAAATTAAACATGCATAAAAGTGAAAATTTCACTGAAATCGGATGTAAAGTAAGAAAGTTACGGCATTTTGAAGTCTTGCATTATTTCATGAAACAGTGATATGCATAACATGGGCGGTATGCAAATGAGTGAACCGATCATGTCACACACTCACTTTTCCATATGTATTTTATTATATGAAATTTCAAATTTCAATTTCTATGGATGTGATAATAAAGAATATCTCCCTTGTATCAAAATAAGTTACAATAATGATGATTTTACATGTTCCATAAGGAGCCAAACCATGTTTTTTCATTATTGAAGCAAAAAATTGAAATATGATATTTCATATAATAAAATACATAACGAAAAGCGAGTGTGTAATATCATCGGTTCACTCATTTGCATACCGCCCATGTTATGCGTATCACTGTTTCAAGAAATAATGCAAAACTTCAAAATGCCGTAACAATCTTATTTTACATCCAATTTCAATAAAATTTTCATTGTTGTTTAATTTTATTCCACTTATAAATTCAAATCAACTTGATATTAGTTTGGACTTGGCCTTTAAGTACATGCACATGTAGTTCTTACATTTTGTCTGTGGAAAGCAGTCTTTCAAGGTAAAATACAGCTATTTTGATGAAACAATCAAATGATACATGTAGGTGAGCACAAATAGCTTGTCTGTATCAGGCTTGCACATATCATCAACTACCATCTCAGATAAATTTAATGATTTTTTTTTTTTCAAAGCTAAGATTAAACAAATTACATGTATGGACAAAAAGGTCTCCCTGCCAAAAATCACTAATGAACTATATTTACACAAAGCCTCCTCTTTTTAGGCATTCCCAACATCACAATTTTTACAGTAATTTTTGCCAAGGCTTTGTTGATATATATGCTGCTGTACAATTTTGTACATGCAGATGTTCCTGTATTCAACTAATCCATCACTTATGCCAGAAGCCAAATTCAAAATTTAAAATACATGGCTATAGCTGAAGCTTAGAACCTAGTAAACCACTTTCAAACTAACCAGACTGAAGGTTGCAAGCAAATCAAGATACATGTACAATTGTACATGTACAACAAACAGGCTTTTAGCCAGGATTTCAAAATTTGGTGTCCAATAGTGCTGTTGTCGACAAGAATTTTATTGACAATCTGGTCGACAAAACAACATTTTAGCAGGATGACAAAATGTTGACAAAGATTCTGATATTGGCAACATAATTATAATATTCTGTAAATTTCACATTAAATATCCAATGGAATAAAGACAATATAAAGTTAACATTTGTCTGAATTCCACGTCAAATTATTTGTTAAGTGTTGTAATACTTCTTTTACATGTAGATGTTTCAGTGTTTCTAGATTATTTCATCGCCGATTGGTGCAGTGATAGGCTCCCTACAGCGGCAGTAACTTGTTCTTGCACATGAAATTTACCGATCATGTCTTGTTGAGAACTGCCGACATGTCGACAAAAAAAATTGTTTTCGAAGACAGCACTACTGCACTCGTGTCCAAATTGAAAAATAGGATGTCAAAAAAAGAAAGGAAAAAGAAAAGGCATCCATTAAACTATGTGGATTAAAATAAAAATCATAGGGCATCTTCCACAAGAAAGTGACGTCTTTTGGATGCCCAGACACCCTTCTGGCTGAAAGCCCGCATACCAATCACATCAACTTGGTAACTGAGATCCGATTTATATTGAAATTTGAAAATAACTAATTACTGTATACGTCATATATTTCACAGGGGTTTTATTTTCGCGAATAGTGAGTGGGTCGCGAATTTAACAACATGCTTAAAATATTGCCTACATACATGTATGTAAGTACTACTTACATAAGTAGTCACTTGAATTTGCTGTCTCCTGTTAAGAAATTCACCACTTAGCTTTGCAAAAGTACATGTACATCATCATTGCTGTTTGCAGATCTGAGAATTTCCCAATCGTGAATTCAACTACTCGCAAAATAGTCTGGCTAGTCCGATTCACAAAAATTTATGGCCATGAAATTTATGGCGTAAACAGTATTTGTCATCTTTTCTTATGAAAAAAGTGTATATTTTTCTTAAATGGTTATCTGTCTCAGATTATGAAAAGCATGATAATAAAGAATAAGCTCAAAATCCTCAAGACCTCCATCAGTACTTTCGAGCTAATAGCCTACTGATGTGACTTGACAATTTACAGCACTGGGCCTTAAAGAATGATATTCAAGCTAACAGAATAATAAATCTGAATGTACATGCATGTACATTTGTAATATGCTTTTCACACTCGCAAAATCTTTGCTTACATTAGCACCATACTATAGGTGCGGCTAAATGAGGTCTAAGCACCAATAATAGTATGGGTCTAAACTTAGCCTGTAGACTTCATTTTCACACTCAGATTTTTTCAAAAGTGGGCAAACCCCACTGATAGTATGGGACCACTTGGCCCAGAAAAAAGCAGGATTAGCACCATATTTGGTGGGTCTTGGGCATCAAAATGCGGTAAATACTACGAGATTACAAAATCCAGGTGAGAAAACAAAAAAAAGATAGTCCCGGGCTTCGAGAACCAAGCATAAAAAGGGTATAAGAAGGCAAAGCATGTGACATTGAAAACTCGAAACTGCAAATGGTAAAATTATAGTATTGCTAACTGAACATAAGTCTACTTATAAAAAGTTTTTAAAAGGGTTATAGGAATCAGAAGGTACAGGTACTTGGTTATTGTAATATTTTCTTTGATCTATTGTCGGTCTCATCGGGGTGACTGGGGTATTAAAGGAGAATGAAACCCTGGGGAAAAATCAATTTTAATGAAAAGAGAGGATAGAGAGAAGCAATTTAAGAAAAGACTAAAGTTCCATCAAAATCGGTTATAAAATGAGAAAGTTATGAAAGTTCGAGAAGTCTCAATTTACTTTCTATGGCGATCCTCAAATTGGTAATGCTGCTTCAAAGTGACAGGTTTAGTAGTACAACTCTCCATTAGGCCCATTTCGAGTTCTCGATTAACCGTGTACTCGCCCGATAGGGTCACTACACGACTAATGAAATTTCCATTGACTACTCGGTAACATAGTTGTAAATAACCCCCAAAACCTCTAATTTAAAATGAAATATAGAAATTTATCAGTGTTGGGGCCAAGACCAGAGGGTCCGAGATCAAGATCAAGATCAAGATCAGACAGTCCGAGATCCAGATCAAGATCAAGATCGAGATCAGAACATCTGAGATCAAGATCAGATATGTCCGAGATCAAGATCAATATCAAGGTACCCAACACTGAGTCGTGTTTTCGCCGATTGGTGAATGATTTTAAAAGTTTTTTTGTTTGATAATTTACGTACATTGTAATAACTTATACAATAGTGATCTCGAGTGATCTTGAGCGAAAGTTCCGAGAACAGAAGCTCCGAGATCAAGATCAAGATCAAGACCAACACCTTCGAGATCAAGAACAAGATCGAGGTTACTGATGCTGATCTCGAGACTGGTCTCGAGATCAAGGTCGATCTCGAGGTACCCAACACTGAAATTTATCATTTAATTTGTTAGTTCTAAGATATTTTTATGTCATTTGAATCAATAAAATTCACATGAGAAGGTTTCTTTTCGGTAGCTAAGTTCTCGAGGATCAACAGTAAAAACAAGGTCTGGCTGTGTATGCTCCCGCTACATCGGAAGCTGCAATTTTTAGCGGGTGTGTGAGCCAGCCACACACCCACCAGTCACTGCGATGTACACCGTATAGCTCACCGTGTAAGCGAGCTCCTTTTAAGTTTTTGTAAAAATGAAAGAACGCGTATCAGCACAGAATATTTTCAAGATAGTAATAAATGAAAACAAAAGGACACTGAAATACTTCATACTTGCTAACGCGCTTGTTCGTTGGTGATGGGCATGCCCATGTCGATTTAACGAGGACATTGAATTTGATGTCAATCGCACACTCAGAATGTACACGATTTCAATACAGAGAAAGATGTACCAAAACGCTAGCCTACGAAGCCAACTGTACTTCCGGGTACGAGCGCCACCTCTTGGCGACTCATGAACAACTGCAATATCATGACTACAACTGTGATGAAAAGCGAAAGGAAATGACAATCTATTTCGCTTTATTATACCTTGATTTTAATTTAGTCTTCATGAAAGTTGGTAGGAGATAATTTGCATTGCTCTGAATTTTAGAACCAACACTGATCATTTTAAACTTGTTTAATTTTAACATTTTTATATGGAAATCGGACTTTAGTTACGGTTGTTGCACAGGCTGTTTAGGACTGGTTTCCCTAGTTTCATGGCTTTATGTTGGTTCTCCGGCCTAGAAAGATTGCGGGCTGCGGGGCCAGAGCGGTCGGCCTGTCTTATTGGCAAAATCATCATACCGAGTAGTCGATTACTTGTCCGAAAAAATGTTTGTGTAAACGACTACCGAAAATGGCCTTTTAAAACGGGCCTACTCTCCATATGTTTTGTACACAAAATTTCATATTTTCCCAATTATCTCTCAAGGTGCAGCTTGTCTCCTTCTTACATGTAGCTCAAGATATATCATGGGAAAATGTATTTTACATAACATATGTTGAGTTCACAAAAAGACAAGCAGCATCTTTACAGATAATGGATAAAATATGAAATTTTGTGTACAAAACATATTAAGAGTTGTACTACTAACCTGCCATTTTGAAGCAACACTGCCAATTTGAGGATTGCCATTCTCAATTTAAAGGCATTGATTAACTTTGCCCAGGATTGAAAAAAAAAATCACTGTTCCAGCTAATGCTGTAATCATAATTGCAAACCTTTAGCTCAGACAGGAATCGCCTGAGTTTTATAAGCTGATCGGTCGTTTATATATCAAGATATTTACGATTGAACATTGATGTCGGAATAGAGTACCACTGAACCCTAAAGAACTCTTACGGTTGGCATACCTCGCTCTATCACAGAATACCGTACGGGCTGGAAACCCGCTCTGAAATCGACAAGTGCTGGTGCTTGGTTTTTGTGACTGCAGCGCAGCGAAGAAGCCGAGCGACTTGCGCTAGCAATTGATCGCGATTTTCTCTTTTTTAGGATAGTAAACGGGTTCCATTTTCTCTCATACTTTCACATATCCTTAATTATATATGTAGTTAGAGGAGTGCACACAATTCACTGGCATTTGAGCTGATTTTACAATTTTTCACAAAGTTAATCAATCACTTTAAGTTTCTTACTGTGAAAATGGCTGTCGCCGATTACAATTTGCAACATTTACATGTTTTAGAGAAGTGAGCCACACCAGAACAGGAGTTTTTTTTTCAAGTTCCAGCACTACACCTGGCTGCCAAAATATATAGATGTAACAAAAAATCTTTAAAAAAAACAAACAAAACAAAACAAAAAACAAACAAAAAAAAAAGAGACAGATTGCTGAAAAGAGAAAAGTGGTCAGGTTTAGGCCTGAGTCGAGTCGGTCGGTCCACCGGCGCCCGACCGATGCAGCCGGTCACCGGTGCAATTTCATGCACACCGGTGGACCGATGAAATAAAGAAATACATAAGAAATTCATAGTGTCAAAGACTTTGAAAATTAACCAGTTTTAAGAACTAAATTTCCTTATTTATATTAAAAATTTCACATGATATTAAATTTCAATCCTTTAATTAACCAAGTGGGACTATGGAAATAAGATCACCGAGCAAGATTTCTCAATTTTCTTGCTTGAATTTATCGGCCCGTATATTATTGTTGAATTCTGTGTGAGCGCTGCTGGTACGATTCTGTGCACCTTGCCCCGAGATGGCGCTAACTCCAGGCTAACTCTAGTGGAATAATTACGAGTTGCAAACAAACAGATAAAAGATGGCAGCGCCCATGTACACGTATACAGAATGCAACAATATCATAATGTTATGGGCCGATAAATTCAAGCAAGAAAATTGAGAAATCCTGCTCGGTAATCTTATTTCCATAGTCCCACTTGGTTGATTAATGGTTTGAAATTCAATATCATGAGAAAGTTCTAATATAGATAAGGGAATTTAGTTCTTAAACTGGTTGATTTTCAAAGTCTTTCATTAACACTGAATTTCTTTATGTACCAGTATTTCTTTATTTCAACGGTCTGCCGGTCTCGCCGAAAAATCACCGGCGGACGCCGGTCAAAAAGAAAAAACCGTTATGACTCAAGCCTACTTGTAATATAAATATTATGTTCGTTTAAGATCTCTCATGTTTTCCCTCTTCAACAAACAAGCTTTTTTGCACCGCATATTTTTTCATGAAATTTCATCGGTCCGCCGGTCTCCGCCGAAAAATCACCGGCGGGCACCAGTAAAAAAAAAAAACCGTTATGACTCATCAGTTTATACTCTTTCCCAGTTGCAATTTTACATGTTTTAATTTTTGTTTGTGGACCAGCCTGAAGGCCATTTTGCTTTCAAAATAGTGAATTTCTCTGACTGTTTTTCTGGTCATGATAATACATTGTAAATATGCGATCCAGAACATGATCACATGTGATTATACAAGCAAACACTCTGAGAAACTATTTTGAAAACAAAACAGACTTTTAGATAAAGGAATCCATCAATTGATAGTCTTAAATGAAGAATATGCATCTTTGATCTAGCCGTGTTTTGAGACATGCACTAGTCAAGTTTTAGGGTGTACAAAGTCAATTCATACTGCTGCCTGTCTCACATGTACATGTAGAAATCAGAGTGTCGGATGAGAGCAAATGAATCCAGACTCTTATCGTCCAGTTTACCAACCGAACAGACTGAGGATTATAGAAAAATACTGCTCAAGCTACAGTTTTTAGTTTCCAGTTCCAAAGCTGCCATACTTACAGTTCTTCTCTCTGCCTCTGTGAGAGCACCATAATGACTTTTGGGAAGAGTGGCTATTATAAGCCCTCACTATGAGAATCGAATCCTCCTCCTTCTTCCTTGTCAAACCATTAGATAAGTCCTAACTGGGGGAATAGACTCCTCCTTCTCTTTAACCTCCTCCTCCGTGTCACCTCCTGGAGAGAGCGAGAGTTGTTTCCAATAAGCCACTACAACTACACAACAGCTACGTGTACCTCCAAGTTTCCTACCCCTGCTTCATCTCAGCTCACCCTGTTTGTAAAAAGCATACAATTGAAAATTTACTAGACATTTCAATTAGTAAAATTCACCAAAGATTCTACATCAATGATCACCTGTTTCAGAGACTCTCGTGTATTACTCTTTAAAAAAACTTGCTTTTGCATTTTATAGAATCTTATTTTTAACAAGTCACATGTACATGTACACCTGTAAACTCCTATGCGCAAACTTCGGACCTTTCGCTATTTTAACTTAAAAATGTTTTTTCCTTAATGTCAGACATCAAATTTTGAGATCACAATACTTTTTAGCTAATACTTTTCAAACCATTTGTAAACTCACATGTATTTGTTTGTGCTACCAAATTTTTACTTTTATTATGCGATAAATCTAATCATTCAGGCCTTTTTCAACAAGAGAAACAATGGATCAAAATGAAATTTGGACAATGGACATCCTCCGTAGTTCACACCAATTTCCATACAAATATCATCTCATCACAAACCAACATTATATTGATCTTTTGAACTATCCATTTTACTATTGCTACATGAATGTGTATGTACATGTACGTACATATAACTGTGTGATTAAAAAAAAGAACACAAAAAGCAACAAACATTCCAGGACGAAGTCAGTCAGTATGGCTGAAGTGCCTGAGTCTGCACAGCGCCCTTGTCTGCACATACGCGTAACTGCGCGCTATTCTGATAACACAAAACATTCAACAAACATAAACTTTTCGTCTATATTTTAGTGATACATGTACATGTACATGTACATGTTCATGCAAAAAACGAGTCAAAATATTGAAAAAGATCTTATTTCATTAATTTTATTCGCAAGTCTCGAAATGTTTTCTTTGATGTAAAAAAATCCATGATTGTGAATCTAAATCAAATGATAGCAGATGGAAGAATTTGACAATGCAAAAACTCTTACAAAATAAAAATACAACTCACGACATACATTAGCTACTTGAGAGAACGGTTGTGACGTACGGATGCCACTCGTTCACAGGTAAAATTCATGGAGCCAAGAATACTATTCGGATTGGAGCTCCAAAAATTGACCTTCAAACGTGCACTTGTACATGTGTCACAACTATCTCTCTCTCTCGATAGGCTATGACTCAAAATCTTGGTCGATCGCGATATCTATAAGACTACATGTATAGCGCATGTGCCATTTTGATTCTCAAGACGGTGGTAGCGAGAACCAGTCCTTGCTACTGTAAACGCAAGGAGCGAGATAAGGCCGTACAAAATACAAGTTTCTACATTTGGAATTACAAGTCAAGGAATGACAAGCAAATAAAGGAGGATTCTTCAAAAACTTGAGTAATGGTGAGTAAATTCAACTTATTTCTCAATATTCAGAATCTAACATCATACATGTCTACATTTGACACTACATTTGTCAAATTGCCGATGTAGTAAAACTGCATGTTGACTATGGGTCTAGTTATCTCCAATAACCTCGCATAAAAGTGTGAGTGAGTGAGTGTACCGCATATACATGTATGGTCGTACCATCTATGCCATGGCATGCCATGGGGAAGGTTGACCAATGACAGGTTTATTAAATGATTCCCCATAACAGACGGTTATTTCTGTCTAGATATAACAACATAAATTCGCCAAATTTAAAAACTCCCTGGACTCCTGTGTGGTAATATTATTTTCAAAATTTACACTCCAAGACTTAGGTTAGTCATGTTACATGTAGTTGACAAATGCCTTTTTTTTAATAAAAGAAATCCCAATACCAGATGGTTATTTCTAATTCAGTCTGGCAAAGCCAAGGCAAAAAAAGCTGTCTTTGTCGAAACTACATGGCCATCAAATCATCAATATTCCTTTAAAAGTATAGACTAACATTGACAAGTAACAAGTTAAAACACGTTAAACTTCATTATTTCCATCATCGAAGATGTCAGACAATTAATTAATCATCCTCAACATGGCTCATAATTATGATGAGATATCATATTATCACAATCACTCTTAAAGTTAAACTTAGAGAATAGCAATACAGGAATGCAAACTGACAAAGGCACATCTTATTAAACTTCAAATCACATTCTGTAGGCAGTGCAGTGTATGTAGGCAGTGTAGCTAGTGTACTGTGCAGTCTCCCATCTTTCATGACGAGTGCCCTCACTCAGTCTCTCAGACAGTCACAGTGTGCTTTGCTATGCTATGCAGTCAACATAACAAATGTCAACGCCTACGGAACGAACTGATGCAAAATGCACATTCGCCCATCATGGCGACAGTCGACACCTTCACAATTTCCATGCACACACCCAAAATATGCACTAAATAGATATCATAATAAAGCTTATAAATAATAACTGATGAGAGATAGCTTACCTCAAAATAAAGAACCAAATAACTATATATCAAGTAAATATACCGGTATTCGTCGGTTGATTCAGGCTTTCTCACAGCGCATATCGTTACCGTATTTCCGACTCGTTAATGTACTCGTATATTTTCTACACGTTGAAATTTTACCCAGAATTCCACAATGTCTACAATTTCTGCGCAGAAGAATTGTGCGCATGAGGAGAGTCGTGTGGCATCGTCGTCTGCAGCTGCAGCAGCATTTGGTCGTCGAGTTACGGTAATTTTTGTTACTTTATTGTTAAATTATTCAAACGATATGAATTTCAAAAGATGCCACTCTTCTCGATGATATGCATGTTTTGTTTAGCAGATTTTAGAAATATTTTATTTAAGCTGTTATCAGTAATTGATCTAAAAATTAGCTTGTTCTAAATGACCGCTTATTACTGCCAAATTGTGGGGCATTGACAATGGCTGTCATGACATTGGCATTGCCATTGTCATGATTAGATCTAGAGTCGACATGAGACAGTGCATGATCTTGACTGTTATTGACAATGTTAGTTTACTTTTGAGTTTAATAGTTAGGGGGGCCTACTGCAAGCTTTGTTGTTTGTTTTTTTACAAAGATTTTTTGTTGTTGTTGTTACTTAGAAGTTAGACTTGAAAATGAAAGTGTGTGTTTTGACGGATTCAAAGAGTATGGTGGTGGATCCAGTGTCCGAACACTTTTCAGAAAGGCAGTGTATACAGCCATACAGCCACACGCGTGTGGCTGTAAGGTAGAGACACACGCGTGTGGCTGTATACACTCGCCAGGCCTGAGGATACAGCCACACGTGTCTACTTAGACTCTATGCAGCGGCGCAAGTGCAACAGACATGCACTGCAACTATGCATCTAAGTTTAATTCCTCTGCATTATATCCTGACTTATGGATCCTGCGGAGTACCCTCGTAGAAGTAGAAGTAGCACGAGCGATGTGGACCGTATATTTATGCAATGGTACATGTTGCAAAACATCATCATGAACTTGAAGGTTTTATCTCTTGAAATTCACTGACATAGACTGTCTAGAAAAATATACAATGTTTTTACCTCATTGCCATCTGATGACAATGAAGTAAAAATATTGTTTGTATGTCAGTGAATTTCAAGAGATAAAACCTTCATGAATGATGATGAAGTTTTGCAACATGTACCGTTGCATAAATATATGGTACACATCGTTCGTGCTATGCATTTGCTATGTGCCGCGCTGCTGTGTAGAGTCTACATGTAAGTAGACGTGTGTGGCTGTATCCTCAGGCCGAGCGAGTGTATACAGCCACACGCGTGTGTCTCTACCTTACAGCCACACGCGTGTGGCTTTATACACTGCCTTTCAGAAAATCAACGATAGCAAATAAAATATCAAACGAATATCTGTCAAACTTACATAATGAATGCTCAAAGTCCTACAGAAAAAGAAGTTGATGGAATTTTTAAAAAGACAACTTAGATTTAATACGATATTCCCTTCCGAGTGAACCCCTTCCAACGGCGCGGCGTTTTGGTCCCTAGAAAAAGGTACTGTATTTCTGAACGTGTGAAACCTATGGGAAAAAGACACAACCTTTTTTGTTTCAAGAGTGTGGTTTTCATACGCATAATCCCACGCGTATGAAAACCCATTTTAGGCGCTTAACTGTACACGTTCGGTAATACAATCCTTGACTATAGTATAACACATGTAACAAGTTAGATCTAACATTACAGTTAGACCACTAATAATGACTGTTAACAGTCTAAGTTAAAAAGTTAACATGAATAGTTACTATTTTCCTATCCTGGATCACTCACGGGTAGCCTGGAAGGCTCTTTGAAGAGTAAAAAAAAAAAAAGCTGACGCTACTCTTCAAAGAGCCTGGTTTTGTAACCCCACTCTACAATAGAGCAGCCATTTTAGAGTCTAAAGAACCTCCTGAAAATCGCCTTTACCGTGAGCCAGCTTCTCTCATCTCCTCTTCACCATAGCTTTAGAATATTAAAACCCCATTTTTTACCCTAGAATTAAAAAATATTGGGGAAAAAATGTAAAATATTAATTTTAATGGTTACCGGTAGTCCGAACGACGCCCCGAAAAAGCCTCCGCAGCTTCACTGCGCTCATAGACCCGGAAGTGTCCCATAATGTCATCGACCTACAGTCACTCACGCAATTTTCAGATCCACCATACGTTAGACAAGACCGCAACTGCATGCATGCAGAAGATGCGCAATCAAAATGCGTGCGATGCCCGCGTGCTTGTAGCGGTCTTGTCCAACGTATGGTGGATCTGAAAATTGCGTGAGTGACTGTAGGTCGATGACATTACGGGACACTTCCGGGTCTACGAGCGCAGTGAAGGCTTTTTCGGGGCGTCATTCGGACAACATTCAACCTACTGGTAACCATTAATATTAATATTTTACATTTTTTCCCCAATATTTTTTAATTCTAGGGTAAAAAATACGATAAACCATGATATACTTTTGCATAAGTTACAAAACTACGGTATTAGAGGGCTGCCTTTAAAATGGTTTCGTGACTATCTAAGTAATCGATCCCAATTTATTCCTCATAATGGTGCTACTTCAACGAGGTCATCAATAGTGTGTGGAGTTCCACATGGATCTGTATTAGGCCCTACTCTTTTTCTGATGTACATAAATGACCTCCCTAAATCATCAAATTACTTTAATTTCAGATTGTTTGCAGACAATTCGAATATATTTCATTCTTTTCCGCCAGGAAATTCTCATATTGATTTATTAGAAGTGACTGAGAATCTAGCATACGTTAGTCAATGGTGTGATGCCAATAAGATTACTGTTAACATTAAGAAAACTAACTTTATGATTATCAAGCCAAGACGTAAGTCTGCCCATGTTGAAGGGTTGGTGAAAATGAAAGATCATATTTTAAAAGAAGTGTATGTTGCCCCGTTCGTTGGTATTCATTTTGACAGGCATCTTACTTGGGTTGATCATATCAACTCTGTTTGTAATACACTCCGCAGGAAAGTAGGAATTCTATATCAAGTGAGACATTTTGTTCCAAAGAGGGTACTTTTATTACTATATCATTCATTTATCCAAACACATATATCATATGGTCTTGAGGTACATGTATGGGGATGCACATCAGCTGCAACTATAAATAATGTTCGTGTTATACAAAAGATGGCAATAAGAGCGATTACTTTTAGCAAATATAGATCACCTTCCGCGCCCTTATTTCATTCATTACGTATATTAGACATTTCAAAATTGTACAAATTTTTAGCGTCAACATTTATGTATAAGTTAATAAACCAACAACTGCCTCATTCAATATATGATTATTGTAAGTTTTTTGAAAACAAATATGATACAAGGCAGAAAGATGCTAAGACGCTACTCTTGCCTAGAGTGAGAACAGAGCATGGAAAAAATTCAATATCATTCGCAGGACCAGAAGTATGGAATAGTCTGCCGAAAGATATCAGAAGAAAATGCTCTTTCCATTCATTCTGTACAGCTACAAAAGATCATTTATTACAAGAGTATATTCAACACCCATTGTAAATATCATCTTACTTGTAAACATGTAGATAGTAGCTACTATATTTTATGTCATACAATCTTTTTACAATGTAATCCATTTATAATGTAAGTGTATTCATATTTGTCTCAAGGGCGCCACACCCTATTAGCAGTATTGCTATCTAGTGGTGTCCTATTACCAAAGATTTGTTTTTCAAATGTATACTATATTGTGATCAATTTTTGGTAATAAAGTTCTTTCATTCATTCATTCATTCATTCATTCATTCATTCATTCAAAAATGGGGTTTTAATATTCTAAAGCTATGGTGAAGAGGAGATGGGAGAAGCTGGCTCACGGTAAAGGTGATTTTCAGGAGGTTCTTTAGACTCTAAAATGACTGCTCTGTTGTAGAGTGGGGTTAAAAAACCAGGCTCTTTGAAGAGTAGCGTCAGCTTTTTTTTTTTTTACTCTTCAAAGAGCCTTCCAGGCTACTCACGGGACCATCACTATATGGGGCTGTGTCAATTTTGGCCTGTCACGACCTCTAAGTTGAGGAGGTAAAAACACCAGCAATATAATCGGCAAAATTTTGAGAAAATACTTCCCTCTATATTTTAGAATGATAGAAGATCTAATTTCATGCCAGATCCTTCGAAAGGATCTTTGTCATCTTGATCAAGTGAAATTTTCAGGCTGTTTTTGGTCAGTGATCTTGCTCCTCTCCTGCACACATATGGGCAAGATATCACACACTTGCCTATAGGAGGCAATTGCTCACGGTATGAAGGTACTGAGTGCGAGGTTATCTCCAATAACCTCACATAAGCGTGAGTGATCCTGGATAGGAAAATAGGCAGTTTTGTGTCACAGAGTTAGACCCAATGTCCAAATGTCCAAGAAAAACATGAAAAAAGTGCCAAGAAACGGCAAAGACCAAATTAGCCAAAGACTGGCAAAGTCGAATACAAAGTCGGAGATGTCTAACAAGTTAATTCATTTAATTGAATTCATCAATCATGTCAAGACATCAGTTCAGTGTTGCAATGGTCTAGCATGTCTAGACCTACAAAATGTAGATCTGTGTTCTTTTTCTCTGACTGATTATTATCACAAATATCAGTATGCATACATTATCCCGGCCCAGGGTGCAGGGGGCCAACCGCGTAGCAAGGATTTAATTTTAGGGGGGGGGGGCAGTTGTGAGCACGCAAAGCATGCTCCCCAGGGCAATGATATGGGTGCAGGGTACATGTAACAGGAGTAGGCACAGGGAGGGGGACTTTCCTTCTTGCGCGAAGCGGGAATGCTTTGACGTTTTAGCACTGAAATTTGAGAGAAATATAACGGCTCGTAGCACCTTTTTTTAGGAAGAAAGTTAGTTCGACGCCCTGGCTGCTTTTCAGTTATTTGGATGCATTACTGCACTGTACAAAATTTTTTGAAAAATAAATAAATGTAACGGGTTGGCGCATGAAGGAGGAGTTTACCCCCTTCCCGTGCGAAAGCTTTGACGTTTTAGCAAATTTGAGAGAAACATATAATGCGGCTCGTATAGCACCTTATTTTTAGGTGAAAAGTTAGTTCGATGCCCTGACTGCTTTTGAATTATTTGGACGCAATACTGCACTGTACACGTAACAGGGGTGGGCGCAGGGAGGAGGAATTTCCCCCCTTCCCACGCGAAGCACGAAAGCTGTGACGTTTTAGCAATTTAGAGAGAAAGATAAGTACTCTTAGCACCTTTTTTACGCTTTTTTTCTCACACTTCCCCCCGCTTTTCTTGAAAAGGAATAAGAACTTGGAGCTGAATACAGAGGGTGTAGTGCCTGCGTTCAGTATCTTCCCTAGGTATCCCTACATGTAGGTACATGTAGGAGTAGTTTTGATACCCTAAACAGGGAAACCCGTCTAACATCTCTGATTTTTACACCCCTTAATGGTGATTTTATATCATACATGTACATGTTATTTTACCTCCTATTTGAGGATTACATCATCATTATAGAAATTTTTTAGCCAAAAAGGAACCAAAAAAGAAATTTAAGCTAATTTGGATCACATTACCGAACTATATTTTCTCCCCTAATTTTCATTTAATTTTCTTATCACCTCTGACTTTGAGACCCTTTTCCTTGATTTTTGCTGTTTGATACCCTAAACTCGTAACCTGGGTTACTCACCTAATGCTGGAAAATTACCCTTGTTATCCGTTTTCGTGTACGCGGATGATGTACAGGCCCCCCCCCCCACCGGGATCCTGGCTCTTTAACTTAAGTCTAACTTAAGTTAAAGTTAAACTCACTTCAATAAATTAAACAAAGTCAAAGTGAAATCTAACTGTTTTTTATTGCTCCCTCAAGTTTTCTCTTCTTTTTTTTCAGTAATTGTTGTTCAGGCTTCTTTTTATCCATTGACCAATCATTAATCTGCTCTGGCTCTGCTGGAACATATCTTTATCAGTCTTTCTTTCATTTGATTATTTTTAAAGGGGAATTAACCTCAAGATATAAATGTGCTTATATTCAAAGATGTAATCTATTCCTTCTTGTTGTCCTACGTAGTTTTGCATTAAAATATATGAGATGGATCATGGGTATAAATCAAGATTTTCTCAGCAAAATTTATCGTCTGCTAGTGATACCTGGGGGCTGCCATTTTCTTGATGTGTACAGAAAGATATTTTTAATCCGAATGCAAAATTGTCTTTCTTCCTGATACAAAATCCCATTTGAGATTCAAAATATTTAACAGATATATATTCTAAAAACGAAAATGTGTTTTATATTTCTTTGAAAATTACTATTTTACTAAATGTAAATCTATTTTCTTGATACCATGACGTACGCGACGGAGCAAATTAATTCAAATTTTTGGAAAATAACTTTCCCGAGCATCAATAGTGATAAACTATGCATTCACCTGCTTTGAGATAATGGACTTCAATAGTCAGAATGCTCGTTGTATAAATTATGTTCTGCTCTGCCAGGCAAGCCCAAGAAATTGATTTCTATTTAGCAAAACCAGAGAATTTAAAAAGAAATCTATAAATTTCACATTTCAGAATATATGTGTAACACCTGTTATGTATTTTCCATCATATATGGGGATTTTTTGTAATGAAATGAAGCAATTTAGCTCTAGGGTTAAAAACAATTATCTTCCTGACCGGAACGGTTTCCAATGGTTCATGCACAACTCCATATCATCAAGAAAATGGCATCCTCCATGTAAAGTGTTAGCACATGATACCGTGTGCTAGAATGTCTTTATATAAACCCTTTTCTGATATTTCATTTCTAAAGTGATACAGGTCAATGACTAAGAATATAGTACACCTTTGAACATAAGTACATTTATATTCTGGGGTTAATTCTCCTTTAATGTTGTCATTTGGCCCACATCCTCTCTTTCCAATGAATTTCCTTCATTATTTTATCTTCTCTTTCTTTTTCAATTTCAGTTCCTTCTGTTCGTTCATTATCATTTCCTTCCATTATCATGACATTAGGGTGCCAGTGTTGAGGCAATGTGAGCTACTTAGGTTGATTTCAGGACTTTCAGGCAGTAATACCCTAAGTCAGGCTTCATATTGTACATGTATTGAAGCCTACAGCAAATATGGGACTTCAACAGTGGTCAACTGCTGGGATCACTTTACATGTACCGTATATCCTTCAAAATGTCCTTATCTTTCTACTTCTTTCCTCCATTATATGATTTTCTCTTCTGATTCAAGATATCCTTCTTTATACAGTTTGTATCAAAACAATTATACCCAACTTTGATCGCTTCATAGGAAATTTTTTTATAGAATCTACTCTGTGACCTCAAAATTTATTTTGTGGTGAATAAACAGTAACTAATAATAAATCCATTGATACCCTATTTAGGTCTATAACAGATGATAACAGATGACCAAGCACCAGTATGAGTATTTTTTTTTAAAAGTTGTGTCAAAATTCCCTTGTACATTGTTTGCATACTTTATGCATTATTTATTTCAGTCTGAGAACAATTGCAAAGTTTTTTTTATTGACTTTATGCCTTTGATGAGCAAAAGTGTAAATATCAAACTTCAATCAAACTCACTGTCGTTTCCCTCTTCCTTTTCACCATACAAATCTAGAATAGACACCAAGAATGGCCTTCAACAAGTTCATGCACCCTCGTAATCGCTATAAGGACAACAAGCCAAACTTTGATGAACTAGCAGAAAAGTACCCGGATTTTGCACGTCATGTGATCAGAAACCAAGCAGGCAAAGCGACCCTCGACTTCCATGATTCAGAGTCGCTAAGGTCACTGACTTGCACACTCCTGAAGGAAGATTTCGGACTTGAGGTTGAACTGCCTCTAGATAGGCTCATCCCAACCCTGTCACTACGACTCAATTACATCCACTGGATAGAGGATCTCTTAGCATCCACTGGCCACAGCAAAGAGACAGTGTGGGGTATTGACATTGGTGAGTTCTGTTATTCATTTCAAACATTGAAAAAAAATTAATATGAAATACCATCATAAACACCATACATACATAGCTCATGACATTTTAAGTGTAGCATATACCTGTAGATGTTTCTCGTACAATATTGAAAATTTGAATAAGATTGACACTTACAGTTACATGTTAAATATGAGACAATTTTTAAATGAGATGAAAAGGGGCTTATTAAAAAACAAGGGTTGTAAAGGAAAGTCTTTGTTGTGAGGGGTTTCATCAAATATACATCCTTTTGTCGCTAAAGACCAGAGGTCTTTGCTATCGTAATGTGATATGAATATTTACAGATGTCAAAAAGGAGAGGATGCTATTTATTGAAATTCAGGGGATTTATTCTGAAGTGAGGGAGTAATTTGCTATCAGACACGGGTTGTGTTGTGTCTGGTTATAGAGTTATTGATTATATAAGAGATGAGGACATATTCTAGACACGCTGTGCAGTATTTCAACTAATTTCAAGTCCTAGCAAAAGCCAAATATTGACTATCTGATTGGGTCATTTAAGAGATTAAATCGATGAGAAAGATCTTGGGGTTTAACAATTTGAATTTGCTTAATGATAAACATCACCTGAACTCCTTGCACAGATCATGAAGCCATTGATAAAATAAAGTGAATTTTTTTTGTATGTGATTCATATCTACATGTATTGTACTCTTTCCTCAATTAGTATACTGCTTTTAACAAATTTTACAAGTGGTCTATATTTGCAAAAGCTTCATGCCGGAAGAGTTTCTGGTTTTACAGGCACTTTCTTGGTTTGGTCATCACACAGGTTGCGGAGCATCCTGTATCTATCCATTGCTTGGGGCTCAGATGAATGGCTGGAACTTCCTTGCTTCAGAGATAGATGCTTTGGCCATTCACTATGCCAAGGAAAACATCACACGGAATGGACTCACTGATAAGATAACAGGTAGAAGAGGCACTCATTCATTTTTAGGTTCTGATTATTCCCTCTGCACCAGCGTAATCTTTTTAAATTTATTTTTCATTCAAAAAGACCGATTTCCATAGGGGCCGGCATTATTGCTTTCTTTTCCAAATAGCTCTTGTTCAAAGCTTCCAGAGCCAACTCAATCTCTGCTCACATGATTTTTCTTGTTGCTCTTGAGTGGTGATGAATTGATAAGAAAGAGAAAAAAAGCTTTGTACAAAGGCCTTCTGTGTTTTTGTTGGTTTATTTTTTGCTTGTTTGTTTTTACAGTAAGATGAGAGAATATTACTTAATGGCAATTTCTGTCATTTGATTAAAGCAAAGAGGCTAGGGGTCGGCAAAATATGTAGATTATGCAACTTGGTATTTCAGCTGCTAACGCTGTTGCACAAAGTCTGCATCATTGTGTAAAAATGATGTAAAGTTTGTTTGTTTGTTGCATGCTGTGCTGAGAACCAAAATACGGTGATGATTGTAAAACATGCTGTGCATACGATGCTGTGGTGACAATGTGCCAATTGCTCTGTGGTAAACTCTATCTCTAGTCCAATTCTTCACTTCAACCCAGGACCAGGTACTTACCTAGCCATTTATCTCTAAATCAGGGGAGCGTTTCATGAAGTGTTTTGTCAGTGATTTTTACCGACAACTGTTATAAGCTACTGAAATCCTTGCATCTGATTGGCTGAGAGCAAATTTGTCGGTGAAAATCACTGACAAAACGCTTGATGAAACGCTCCCTACCTTAATCCAAGTCCTAGCCCTGAATTTTTGATGAAATAAAGGGCAGAGCAAATGTTGGATCACTGCAGTTATAAATCACCTTTTCTCTTTCCCTTGCAGTTGTTGAGACCATGGAAGACAGCATGTTTGAGCAGGTGTTAGACAGCGCCCCCTATAGACAGTCTGTCTACCACTTCACTGTGTGTAACCCGCCCTTCTTCGGCAACTCTCTGGAGGCACAAGGCATCATGGGGTCTCGCAGCATGAGCCGACCCGAGCCCAAGTCAGTTAGCACAGCCGCTGAACTAGAGATGATTGCTGAGGGAGGGGAGGTGGAGTTCGTTCGTAGAATGATTGCAGAGAGCCTACGTCTCAGGGATCAAGTTGTGTAAGTTATCAAGCACTCAGGCTCCATGATGGCCTCGCATATTTATGCATGTCTTTAACTACCAATATTCAATCACCTATATTTATTGTTTCCATTTCCAAGGAAATTATAGTATAAAAATGTTGATTGCTTTGAGGGGCACAGTTAAAACTATGGCCCGGGGTGAGCTCGCAACTATGCTATGCCCCAAGACCACAGTCGAGGGGCATAGCAATAGCAATAGCAATTGCAAGATCATCGAGGGCTATGGTTTTAACCGTGACACGAATAAGAAGCAGTCAACATTTGTTTTATATACTGCATCCTTCGTTAGCTCAGAAATTCATTTCAATGACAGTACCGTAACGTAATTCTCATCGATCGCTCTTTCAAAATTTTGTTCGGTGTACACGTAGCCTATGGTGCCGGCCGCACGCGCGTATCTAAATTGCCATAGCTACGCGCACACGTACAAAGACATAATTATATGGTACGCGCAAGCAGAACTATGCTCATGATAGTCTTTCCTCCTATAGTACATGTACATGTATATGTTCTCTATTTCCCTGTTTCTTTTTTTTCTTTTTTTCATCAGTTGGTACACCTCCATGCTTGGGAAGAAATCCAGTCTGGCCCTAGTGCGGGAGGAGCTACGGAAACAAAAGGTGAGTTTTCTTCTGTGATGTGAAGATAAACCAGTTTTCTGTAAACCATGTTTCTATCATGCTTTCCTTACAGTAAATACAAGACCGGGGGGGGGGGGGGGGTTCATAAAGCTGTTCGTAAAGTTACGCACGACTTTACGAATGACTTGAATATGGCAAGCCAAATGTGATTTTTAATCATTTTTAATCGCATCCGCTAAAGTTGAAATATGCAGACGTACATGTAGATTAACATTCTTATTCTTAAGAAGCATTTTTAAAGCAAAGTATATTTTTTGCTACAATCTAAATGAGATTATTGGAAATACAGTCATACTTTGTTAAAACGTCAGGAAAAACTGTGGGCATTTCATTTGGCACTTCTTATTCAAGTGGTTCATAAAGTTATGCGTAACTTTACGAACAGCTTTATGAAACACCCCCAGGGCCTTCTGACATAAAGATTGGCTTACATCAATTGTGAAAATCTATTGTATCTCAATTCTTGCTGTAACTGATTGCACAGTGTATCTTACAATGATTTTGTCTTTCTGTCACATAAACTTGATTGTAAGTTACTTTGACATTGAGGAGGCTTACAGTTCACCATGTGGATAGTCCTGAAAAGGACTGTTGAGTTAGAAGAAGAAAGTGGGGAAAGTTAAAGAGGATAAGAAATGGAAAGGCGAGATAGAAAGTAAGAGAATGTAGAAGTAATCTTTCTTAAAGACTCCTGATGACGGACAGTCAACCTGTCCGAAACATTGAGCCTTCTCCACTCTCAGCCTTCTAATCTGGTTTACAGTCCTTTTCAGGACTTCACACTTTCAAGAAAGATTACTTCTACATTCTCTTACTTTCTATCTCGCCTTTCCATTTCTTCTTCTGTTAACTTTCTCCACTTTCTTCTTCTAACTCAATAGTCCTTTTCAGGACTAACCATGTGGTGAACCGTATGCCTTCTCAACGTTATCAGTACCACTATGCAAACCACTACCTTCAAGTTACTTTTGATTGTAAAGATATGATTATTCAAGGAGATACTATTCATTTTGGAGAGATACAGTTACTTATTACAATAACTCTCTATGTTACAGGGCCAAGATTCAGTGGTATTTGTTGTGGTTACGTGGGTCTTGGGCTTGTAATTGGACTTTTCGTAAATTCAACCAGTGTAGAGCTGGAAGAACAACATGTTGAGTTATGCTTTTAAACTATAAATTTGTAAAGACAGGAATAATCTTTTTTCAAAACATTCCTGTTACTTGAGTTGGATACGAATGTAATGAATTCATGCAATTATGGTGGTTGATCCAGTGTCCGAACACTTTTCAGAAAATCAACGATAGCAAATAAAATATGAAACGAATATCTGTCAAACTATACATATTGAATGCTCAAAGTCCTACAAAAAAAGAAGTTGATGGAATTTTAAAAAGACAACGTAGATTTAATACGATATTCCCATGCGAGTGAACCCCTTCCCAACGACGCGGCATTTTGGTCCCTTGAAAAAGGTACCGTAATTCCGAACGTGTGAAACCTATGGGAAAAAGACACAACCTTGGTATCAATAGTGTGGTTTTCATACGCGTAATCCCACGCGTATGAAAACCCATTTTAGGCGCTTAACTTTACACGTTCGGTAATACAATCTGTTCGGAGTTACAATACTTGACTATAACTTTTTTTTTTTTTTTTCTGTAACAGATCAGGAACGTGACGCACACAGAGTTTTGCCAGGGAAGAACAATGCGCTGGGGTATTGCATGGACATTCAAAGAAAACATAGAAGCACCAGTAAGACAAGTGAATTCTACAAATATTCCCTTTCCAAAATGAATTCGTTAACCCTTTCAGGACAGGAATTATTTAAGGGCTAAATTGATCACATTTTGTTCTTCAAATTGGCAACAATAGTATTTTTCTTTTAGTGCTACATGGTTCAAATAAGGTGTAATGTCTTTGAAAATAATATACATGGTTAGAAATTTGTTGAATAGTTGAAAGAAATTGCCAATTTTGATGAAAAACAATGATTTTAAACCTCTCAATGTGTTGCCAATTTAAGGATCTCAAAGCTTATTCTTGTTTTTAAAATTCCTGGCATCAAACGCAATATGGTCACGCAATAAAAATGGACATAGTGTGTGCAGAAAATTTTGCTCTTTCTACTCATGTATCTGGTATATTTTTTAGAGCTCTGGATAAAAAGTTATTGAGCCAAACCACAAAATGTGGTCAATTGTCTTGAAAGGGTTAAATATTTCATATGGAAAGGAAACCTGTAATAGTGTTCAGTAACAACTGATATGGCATGATGTTGTTTAGATAGATGAACACCAAAAATATTCTTCTTATTTGGATAAGAAGTGATAGAGATTCGTTCCTTTTTCTGCCTACACAATATTTATGCTGTGCCTGTATGAAGTGCAAATTTCAATTTTTGATTGCTTGATATATATACTATTTGAAAGGCATTACAGTAAAAAAGAAAATCCATATATGTTTCGCCAGAATAATTTGTATGATTACAGAAAGAATAAATAGAAACTGTGTCCAATTCTCTCATTTTTTATCAGCTTCCAGCTTGCAAGAAGAGAAAAGTAGCTGAGAAGGCTGTTCCTTTCACCATCCCAGTCCCAGATACTTACATCAAGCGAGTGTTGGAGCCTGGTTTGAGTGGAGGGTTACAGAACAAGATCCAGGCTGTAGCCAAGGCTATTCACCATATGATGCAGGGGCTAGAGGTATGTTGGATTGGATTAGATGCAGTGTTGTCAATGTGCCAATTATTTATTGTCTTTAGCTTTAATAGAGAATTGTGTGTAGTTTGATTGTTTTTGATGGTTTGATGGTTTATTTTACCTGACTGCTAAGAGAGCATGTACATGCTTGTAAGTAAGCAACCAGGGGACCGACATCCCTCTCTGAGGGACTTGGTAATGAGGATTAATGCCTTACCAAAGGGCACTAGCGCATTCACTTGGTTTCGAACCCGGGTCCTCCAGTTACGAGACCACTGCTCTACCACTGAGCCATCGAGCCTCCACGTGTATGCTTGTGTATTAGATGGCTGTAGCCAAGACGGTGCTGCTTACAAGGCTAGGACTTTAGTTATACCAGTTTACACTCATCTTATTATGAGAGGAGGCTTATCAAACCAGGATATATATGGGCAACAATATAACAGAGAAGACATAAGTAGAGTAAAAATCTCGCAAAAGAATAAATTGTATAGATAATTAAGGCAGGTTTCACATTACATTTTCAACATGAGTTTCCTAATCAGAAAAGAATGGAAGACAAAATCTTCTTTTGACGTAACAAATAATTGCTTTTCTGGACAATTTAAAACACATTTTTCCTCATCACTTTAGAATAAACTAATGTACAATTCAATCACCTGGAGGGACTTTTTGAAATGTGAAATAGCATATTTAGAGTGTTATATGTGATATTCATTCAAATTCATAAGAGATACTTTTATAGTAATCCTGTCTAAATATGGACAGCCACTTTTTCAAATCTCAATTCTGCCCTGATTGTTTTTCAATGACATAACTACTGAAAGTATATGTTTTCTTCCTTTTTTTTTAAACAGATGTCTGTGAATAGGAAGCCATCATCGAAATGGTGTCCTAAGTTTATCCTGACCGCCCCAAGAAACACATGGTCACATCAACGCAGGAAACGACGTCGAGAGAAACTCATCCAGATGAAGTCATCAGTCAGCCCATCCACAGCACAAGCTCCTCCACCTGAAGAAGCTGTGTCATCATCATCTTCTTTGTTTCCCTTGTCTTCTTTGTTAATGACAGATGAGGAGAGACCTGGTGTGGATGCACCTGGCTCCAAAGACAATGTCCCTTCATCATCAGCTTCGTCATCATCTGAAGATGATGGGCGTATCCAAAAAGCAACATCTGATCTTCCAGTTGTGATCCCATCACATTCCTCATCTCCAAGTGCAAGCACCACCGCCTCTTCGGCAGATGGCAATGTACTGACAAAAGCTAGGCTTGACACTTCCCCTTTAGCAGGTCCTAGCAAACCCACAGCCAAGTTTTGTCTTGAGAAGCTCCAAAATGCTGCAACCACCCTCAGCAGCAAGATCCCAAAGGCATCTTCTGAGTCGAACATGGAGTCAACACATCTATGGCATGAAGATACTCAAGGAAAGACAGACATATCAAGACAACCTCCTGAAGCAAAAAGTATGATGACAGATGGCACCAGATGCAAGGACCAGTCATCATCAGATGAAGCTGAAGATAGCTTTCCATTGGACATACATCTTGATATTAAACTAGGTGATAGAAGGACCATTGTATTGGTTGCAAGTGTAGTGGACTCCACAAGAAGGAATCTCCTTCACCAAGTTGTCCAGTACATCAAGAACCAAATGAAGTAAAGCAACTCTTAGGCAAACCGAAGAACTTCATCAGAGTGATTATACCATCAGTATTGTTCATGAACATATCTGGGTGGAAAATGAAAGATTTCACAGAAGTATGCTCTTTTTCTTCGTCATACAGTTAACTTAGCATAAGTCGAATCTGTTGGGACCACAAAAAGTAGTTCGACTTAGGCAAAATTTGACTTCGGAAATGTAAATATCACATATTTTGCATAGTTTGATAAAAAAATTGATTTGACTTAGGGAAAGTTTGACTTATAAATGCGATTTCGAGTTATGCAAGGTTAACTGTATTTTCTAAAAAGCCCCCATGTTTTGCAGATAGCAATCATTTCATATTTCCTTGGCCTTTCCTCTATCTTGTTTGCCACCTTTGACTTTCATTTTTGTACTTTTGGCAGTTTATTTGCCTTTTTAGACTGTCCAGTGTGTCAAATATTAGACTTAGAAATGCTGGAGGAACAGTACAACTATATTTGAGTTTACTATAGTGGCTACCTCTTCCAAGGGGCATCTACATTTGTCACTTTTTTCCAGCACAGAGACAATTTTGTATTTTGAAACCTATTGACTCAAAGAGACTATCTGCCTTGAACAATTATTGCGCACATGACTTGTCCCTCCATAGCAGTCCAAAGAAGTCCAAACCAAAATGGAGAGACCAGAGACTTTGTAAGTATTACTGGATTCAGAAAATCATGACATTCAGGGTTCCCACAGCCATGGAAAAACCTGGAAAGTCAAGAAAAAATAAATTCTTCTGGAAAGTCCTGGAAAATTAAAATCTCCCAAAGTCATGGAATGTCATGGAAATTGGTCGTGGGTGTGGGCCGTGGGTGGCTATGGCAGCCTTCCATCACACACATAAAATATTATATATCACTGCATGGTATTCGTACTCCGCTTGGATGCCGCAATCCATACCAAAATGGTACATGTAGTTAGTTATCTGCTAATGGATAAAGGCAAAAATGGGTCATGGAAAGTCATGGAATTTGGTTCCCAAATTTCTGTGGGAGCCCTAGATGTTCTGCGAGAGTTTACATATAGTTTGGATATTGTTTAACCCTTTCAGGACAGGAATTATTTAAGGGGTAAGTTGATCACATTTTGTTCTTCAAATTAGCAATAATAATATTTTTCTTTTAGTGCTACATGGTTCTAACACAATGTAATGTCTTTGAAAACCATATACATCATTAGAAACTTAGTCGAAAAGTTGAAAAAATTGCCAATTTTGATAAAAAATAGTGATTTTGAACCTCTCAATGTGTTGCCAATTTAAGGATTATGAAGCTTATTCTCCTTTTTGAAATTCCTGGCATCAAACGCAATATGGTCATGCAACAAAAATGGACATAGTGTGTGTAGAAAATTTTGCTTTTTCACCTCAAGCATCTGGTATATTTTTTAGAGCTCTGAATCAAAAGTTATTGAGCCAAACCACGAAATGTGGTCAATTGTCTTGAAAGGGTTAAAATCATGAACAGACATAGGCGATTGTGGTAGTGGTAGGTAAAGATATTTATGCAATACATGTGTACTACCTAAATATATGTTGGTCAGGATGCATGTCTGAAAAGTTATCATCAGGAGTTATGGTGCTGAAACTGTCTTACAAGCATTACTATTTTATTTGAAAAGTTCGGTAAATATTTGTATTTCAGAATTATCTTTTTATATACAGGTAGTGTAGAGGTTGTTTTGATTAGTAAATGTACACAAATTAATGTATGAATATGGAAATGATTTCTTATTACATTGACTCTTTCAGGACAGGAATTATTTGAGGGCTAAATTGATCACATTTCATTCTTCAAATTGGCAACAATATTTTTCTTTTAGTGCTACATGCTTTAACAAGATGTAATGTCTTGAAAAAAAAAGACATGGTTAGGAACTTTGTTGAAAAGTTGAAAAAAAAAAAAGCCAATTTCCATAAAAAACAATGATTTTCAACCTCTCAATGTGTTGCCAATTGAAGGATTTTAAAGCTTATTTTCCTTTTTAAAATTCCTAGCATCAAATGCAATATGGTAATGCAGCAAAAGTGGATATAGTATGAGTAGAAATTTTTGCTCTTTCTACTCATGCATCTGGTATATTCTTTAGAGCTCTGAATCAAAAGTTGTTGAGCCAAACCACAAAATGTGGTCAATTGTCTCGAAAGGGTTAAGATATACTTTTTCATTATTATCTGCAGTATTCATGCCAGTGGTGTTGATACCAGGCGTGAGGGATCTCAGAACAAAAACAAAAAACCTGTGAATTCTCCCCTACAAGGGTACCAACAAGGGTAGTCAATATGTCAATGCATACTTTCACCCTCTAAAATTGTTTTGATCAGACTCCCAAATTACCTGTCTCCTATGACACAGTGCCATTTTTCACCCATTGTAGACTAATAAATGTGTCATTTCTTACTTTCTACCTGCTAGATTGCTTTGGTTCTCTCCAATCACCCCCATGGGACTCCGCCACACCAAGCCATATTTCTTTCCATGTGAACCATGTTTTTAAAAAAAAACTTTTATATACATGTACATGTAACTATACCCCTCAGAAAAGGCAACATTTAAAGGGAAATCCAACCTTAATAGCAAGTTGCTTTGAAAGAAAGAGGAAAAATCAGAGAAGCAGATTGGTGAAAGTTTGAATGAAATCGGACAAGCAATAAGAAAGTTATGAATTTTTGAAAGTTGTAATCACTATACATATGGGAATTTCAAATTGGCCAAATAGGAAATGTCACTGTGATGTAGCTGTGGACAACTCCCCCATTGGCTCCAACACACAAAATGACTAAAATGTCACTTTTTTCAAAATGTATTAATCAGTAGGATCTTTTTCTTTCAAGAGGACCTATAACAATATGCTATCTCCATTATATTTTGAGTACTGCTCCGAGGGTAAAAGCGCCTCGAAGAAAACCGCAAATTAATGATATTTTTGTGTACCACAAATGGGAGAGTTGTCCACAAAAATGTCACAATCGAATCACCAAATTGCCAATTTGAGATTCGCATAGATGTAGTGATCTCATTTTTCGAACATCCATAACTTTCTTATTCCTTGTCCGATTTCTTTCAAACTTTCACCATCCTGTTTTTCTTATTTTTCTGCTTTCACACAAATAAACTCATTACCAAGGTTGGATTGCCCTTTAAAGTTTTCACCATGATTGCCTATTATGGAACTTTGATAGTGTACGTACAATTTAGATATTGCAAAAGGAGAAAACCCCATCCCATGTATAATATACATGTATGATAAAACATGTGGTTTATTTTCAATTGTCAAATACAGTGGAACCTCGTTATAACAAACTCCTTGGGACCAAGGAAATGACCTCTTTATACCGAAAACTTGATATATCAGGGATAAAAAACAATAGAATACAAAGAAATGGGACTGCCAAAATTACCTTGTTCTTGGGACCATCAAAATTACCTTGTTATATCAGGTTCAAAAAACAATAGAATATAAAGAGCCGGGACCAGAATATTACCTTGTTATATCAGGAATATTGTTATATCAGACCTCTTTATACTGAGTTTCCACTGTAACGGTATTCTTTATAACAAGGTTCCACTGTACACATTTAGGAACATCTGATAAAAACATGTATTTTTAAAAGGGGAGTCCCGATTGGTTGATGTAAGTAGACATGTCTAATATTAAGAGGTCTGAATTATGTAAAGTGTCTCCATTAAATTATGTGAATTATGAAGAACTCTGGTTCCCACACCAAACTGCCAAACTCTTCCTAGTTATTTTGTTTATTACTTTGTGCACTGATTATGTATCAAACTGTATTGGCTATCTTATTGTGATAATATGTCAATCTTTTGTTGAAAGGCGTGTTCACCTTTTCTTGATGATATGAAATACTACATTTATACAAATAAAGTGTGTCAGTCTTGTATTTTTCAGAGTTGCTGACCTTGTCATCTGAAAATAAAAGATGGATGTTTGTGCTCCTTAAAAATGTAGGATTGTTCAGTTGCATGGTTTATTATAAAAAAAAGATGGATTACATGTGTAAAAAGTTTGTGATAGTGATTATGATAATCTCTCCCCCACCCCCCTGATGGAGGACACTTGTTAGCCTTTGCATGAAGTACTGGGGGCTGGAATCAAACACACACAAAAATGAACCAACTTGCAAAATGTTAGGCCTTATACAATCAAAATTTATTGCAAATTTTTAATCAACATCAAAATCATAGTTCTTCTATACACCTAAAACATTGATCAAGCATAATTACACATAACTCGATCTCACATAATAGGGATTAGAAATGCGCATGACTATAATTAATGACCCGATAAGCAATGACCCGATGTTACGAGGGTGTATGTATGTCTAGTCATTCCCAATTAATTATAAAGGTTTCCCCAAAATATTGGCTCATTAAATGAGTAGACATTTGTATTAACTTTTACAACTCGTATATTGGGTTCTGTAATTTTCCTTTGTCAATAATAGCTATAGAATCCTCCCTCAAGACTGATAAAAAGTCTCACTACAATTTGATGTAATGTGGAAGAAAAGTTAACATATTTGAGATGGTGCCAAAATCAGGATTATTTCCAAACTTCATGAGAAAATTATAACAAATCTTAAAGAAATTTGATCAAGATATAAGCATGTACATGTACAACTGAACAAACTGTATGAAAGGAAAGACAAAAACAGCTTTATTCGATGAATGGAATTTATTTTTTTAAATTTTCACCAGTTCCACAAATTTCTCTGCTCAAACTCATCACACGTTTATAAAACTGCACATATTCAAGAAAATGACTCCTTTCTACATCGTTATGAAATAATAATGGTATAAGGTAATCTATACAAAAATTAGGAGTTCCATTACAAGATTGGCCAATTCAAAATCTCTATTTTGAAATAGGTGGAGAATGGATTGAAATACAATTAGGCTAATAATCTTGATCACAATTCAAAATTAACATCACATCCATTCTCAATGCTCTCATAATTATAAAGAACATTCATCTACAACCACTTTGATGTGGTGACTTCATATTAAACATCTATAATATTGAAATACTTTTTGAAGTTCATAATACTCTTATATCTGCAATAAAATGACTTGCTTTCGCATGATAAACTGTTAGATGCATATATTCAATTTAGCATTGTCAATTTTCAGGAATCCAATTCCACAAATTTACATCTATAATGCTGTAAAACCTGATTATTTTCTTCAGCATGTTACTGATTACATTTACAGGTAGTCCACATTTCCCTGAACTGACTACTATAATTCTGCAATAATAATAATAATAATACACCGTTCTTGTATAGCGCATATCACATTATGATATAACGTCCCTATGCGCTGTATTTACTGTATGTAAATTTAGGTAGTTAAATGAAGACAATGTACCAACTACTGTTAGCCAAATGCATTTGGTTAATTGTTACATAACACAGGACACTTTTTAAAAATATGTTTATACTGTGCAAGGGAATCTGAGGACCATCAAATGTTGAAATGTGAAGAAAGAGGAAGTGACAGAGATCTGATAGACAGAACGAAAAGAGAACATAGAAGAAATGGGCTGGAGTGAAGAGGAAGCGAGAGAGAGAAAGAGGGGAGGATATAGAGAAAGCACAGGTTAAGATCTGCATGATATCCCATCACAATTGTTGCACATAACAACACTTCTTGAAACTTTATCTGAAAAATATATGTTAACTTCTCCAAAATTTTTAAGAGCAAGCTAAATTTGGTCCCAATTAATATGAAACATACATCATCTTGTCAAACACTGTCTGAATATGTGAACACCAAAAATCTGCATTGCTGTACATTTGCGTACAATCGCAGATTCTCTCCCTTGCAAATATTTATCATGCTTCCATCTGTAGTAGTAGTATGTAGTGTTGAAATTCTTATACTTATGGCCCGTATTCTGCTAAAATTTAAACCTTTCCCTGGGTCTAAAGTCAAGTTCAAACAAAGGAGGTTAGATCATGGTCTAAGTTTTCCTTCTGTTAACCAAGAATCAGGGTTTAACCGAATTAGCAGAATACCAACAGTAGTTTTTCTTTTCTACCACAGTTATAAAGGACACAAATGACTCTTGGTTACTACATTAGTATAATGACCTCATCTTGACAAAATACACAACCCAAACAAAGAATATTCACGTGCTGAATAAAGACAAATGAAAAATAAAACCTGTATAATGATGACTAGGTGGACATTTCAATGATACCAGCCACACAATGACAAGTACTTGTATATGATAATGATGATGTATTCAGCTCCAAATAGCTGAACAGGCATACACATGAGGGGTAGTATCAACACATAGTAAGTATTTGTAATTTCACTTTTCTGAAAGTAAGCTGGCTGTGATGCAACACAACACAACATAATCTCAGTGGGTGGTGAAAATAAAATTTAAAGAAAAAAAAAAAGAAAGAAAAATTTCAGGGCTGAACAGGGCCACTGTACCCCAAAACAAAGATACTAGTAACTAGAAACATCAGTGGTCTATTGTGACATCTAAATACATGAAATATGTAGTTGCTTGCTATCGAAGTTCAGTCAATAAAATCTTAAAATTAAATGAATACACTGGTCACCTGTCAGGATTGTGTGGATTTTTTTTTTTTAAATGCTAGAAATATCATTTCCCTAGAAAAGGAAGAATAAGGGGGATCTACAGCTAAGGTTGGCTTGCAGAATGTGCTGATATTATCTCAAACTTCTTCTCCTTAACCAAATCGGTTTTGAATCTGACTTTAGCTAACAGTTTGTACTTTAGTCTGGTTCACTGCCCATTAAAAGTAAGAAAAACATTGATACACCTAGAATCCGATCCAATCTATTCCACAAAATCTGTGATATACCGCCTCAAAATCAAATAAACTTTCAAAAAATAAAACAAACAAACATTGTAAGTAAAACCTTACTATACTTAGCCTATACCTTTCAGAGACATGAAAGAATACAAAATATATCTGTGAATGGCAAATGCATCATCAACAAATGTATACTTAATTGGTTAACATCTTCTATCATATTGGTGTAAACCTACCCCTTACACACATCACTCATCAAAGCATTACAAATCAGAAACAACAAATTAATACTAGATTTTGCTAATCACTTTCAATAATGCCATTAATACATAAATGTAACAACTTCCACAGTGCCAAAATATACACTCTTACATAGACACACAATCAAAAGTCCACACATGGTGCATAAAGTCATACAATATACACATATAAATCTATATGTATTCAATAAAGGTGACTTCAGGAATTTGGTTATATGTGGAAGACCTGGGTTTACTCACACAACATTATTGCTCTCGCATACACAAGAAGCAGAATATATTTCCTGTCTATCAATAAACTTCATTAATTAAGTTAGGGGATACCTATACGAAAAATAACAAAGGTTACCTCCCACAGAATTTGTTAGGGGCTCTGATGGAAGATTAACCAAGGCTTTGTGGCATAAAATGGTTGTGTTACCTTTCAATCCAGACTGCACTTAAAATTTGGCATGGGTATTCACATTTGATGTAATTCAATTTGGTACGAGCACAGAAAATCCTTTGTAACTCATTAATCATTACGTGTTCACAAAAAAGACTTTGGGTGGTAAAATCCTCTGGTTTTTATATTCACTAATCCATATAAGAAGAGGGATGTGATTACTAATGGTGTAGGAGACAAATTGCACGCCTGTGCTTCCAACTTCCAACATTCCAACCATCCTGAATGAATTATTACAAAATAAGTAACAAGGTTTACTGTGTTGTCAAACATAAAGATTTCAAATCACTTCCGAAACATAACAGCACCATGATATATATACTGCTTAGATCAAAGCTATCAAAAATACTAATTTTCATTGAAGGTAAATATTATTTGAAAACTGCTCAAATAAAATCAGATAATATGCGATGGATACCATAAAAATAATCAAAAGAGAAACCACAGAGGGAAGGGCTTAGTGAAAAAAAAAAATTATCTAAATAATTAAGAAAAAACCAAAAATAAATTCAAATAAAGTCTCAGTCACTGTGAAAAACATTGAAAATATGACCCACTGTTCAAATAATGAATGATCAATGATGCATTAAATCGCTCTGATAATCAAATATTGGGATTCCACTCTGGTCGAAGTATAAACCCTGATCATGGATATATTGCAAATGAAACAATACATCATAGTGTCAGATAGGTGTGCATAAATTCACATAACAAAAATGAGATCAAATCTTCTACGATAAATGCATTCATTATAACCTCTATGCACATCATATGTACACTAAAACTCATATTCTATGGTGCGTGGGGGTCATCGGTTGTCAAATAAAAATCTAAATGGTTTTGCGAGTCATTGAGTAATAGATTGGGCCTGCTTTTAAAAAATATACATGAGCATATAACATGTTCCTATACACCAAAACTCTATGAGGAATCTGAAAGTCACAAAAGCTCATCATATATGCAGTGTACACACCTTGGCTAAATGTATAAATCCAATATATACTATGACTATCTAGATATATCATAGACTATGGGGTCCCTCGTATTGTTATCTTGCCACCTCCTGTGGGGCAGTGGTTGCTTCTGCTGGCTGAGGTTCAGATGGTGGGCTGGCGGGTTCTTCTACTTTCTCAGCGGGGTTGGTCTCTGTGGCCTCTTCTTTATTCTCAGGCTGTTGTTCAGGTGAGCCTGCTTTCTGAATGCCTCTGATGCTGTGGAATGGAAAAGGAAACAAATTGATTGAAATCACGTCACACATAACTACACCACCAAATAAAAAACAAAAATTTGACGACTACTTTTTTTTTCAAAGGAGTACAGTTTGCAACACATCATATAAGGCACTTTTACCTTGATATTGTACACAATGATGTTGGTATATGCAACCCGCAACCCTTTCACATACATTAGGAAAGAAGGAAAATGCACAAGAAACACAGCTCCATCATTTGCAGACATTCTTCATCTCACAAAACAAGCCCCCAAAATTAAAATATTCAACAGTTCATACACAGCCTTCACATTGTCTGCAGTCTTACAAACTGTCAAACCCAAAATCTTTTACAAGCGTTGTGTGCTCTGGGGAGAAAGACTTGACGATTGGTATAACCATCAATGAAGTGTCCCTAAAACATATCAAATCTTTGGAGGTGTGGTTCATTACCTGACAGGGATAAGGAATATTCCATTAATCATGTTGAGGGTTTCCAGCACGCTGCTCATGGAGGGATGGCTGATAGGGATGGGACGTAATGCTGCCTTAGGACCTCCTCTCTTAATCTCATTCATCTAAAATAAGAAGTGACAAAAAGACATTTTTAAACCTCTCTTTCATTCTTTTTTTTTAAAGAAATGATTGCAGCAATAACACTACATTGAGCTTCAGTCTTTGTATGACAATTCCTAGCAAATTATTAAGAAGTTTAGATTTAACTAAATGAATAAAATTACGGAAAGTAATTACAGCAACAACATAACAAAAAAAGAAAAAAAAAGTCAAACTATTTATTAAAATACATTTTCTAATTTGAAAATCATATGCAAACAGGTTACTTGTGCCAATTCATGACCTGCTTGCAAAACATTTCTGAGTAATTATGATGAATGATGATGGTTATTTCCAGAGGATTTGACATCTTAGTCTTTTGTAAAACAACCTCAATTACTGAGAATTTTTGGTTCTTGTACACATTCAGAGGACTACACTCACTGTCTTCTGCAGAGTAACGGCTTGCTGTGTGAGGTAGCTCAGGCATTCTGAACTCTCCTTTGTCTTCTCATGGTTATCACCAAACTGAAAGAAAGATGAAATTCATTGTCACTGGGTAGGCTCATTATTTCATCGGACATCATGTATTTCATAACTATATCCATAACCCATACAACAGCCAAATAGCTACAGTGTATTAAAGAACATGACTAATGAGACTTCTACAAATACCACCACTTCAAAAACAATTAGTTGGAGTACTACTAGGATAACCATTATGACTTTCGAGAATTAGACCCTGACAATTATCTTGCAAATGTGTGTATTTCTGTTGCCTTTAAAGAAATTACAAAGCATGGATGCCAACAACTACTACATAGTATACTATCACAATATCGACTACAACTATTTCCAGCAAAAGAAAACTTCTTTCTTTCGCTTCTACACATGCTCATTCACCGACCACCATCAAAGCTTTTTTTCCTAGAACCGACACCTACTACTTCTGAAACTTCAAGGTATTGATTGATATGATACTAACCTGTTCCCGATAGATGGTGTAGGCATCTTTCTCATTACGTAATGCTGAGCGGAAGTCACCACAGCAGGAGTGAGTTCTGGCTACAAGGTGGTATCTGTAATGAGAAAGGAGAAATGGGAATTTGGAGAAAATATCCAGAAACGGTGATCAACACATCTGGATACTATTATAGAAGTAAGAAATAAACACAATGAAGCTGCTGTCAACGGATGACATTCCTACTCTAAAAGGGTTTGTAATCAACAATCATGTTGAAAACAATACTCAGATATTGTGCACAATTGAAACATAAAGAAAAAAACACGGAGGATAACAAAACACAAAAAATGAGGAAAAGACTGGGCGTGCAGATCTGAACAAGATTCAATTAAAATTCAAATTCAAATTCGTATTTATTTCATTTCCAACAGAGAGAAAAGACAATGGCATTACAGATATTATTACAGAAAATATGAAAAATATATGTACAAATTCATTTTTTCTTGATAAGTGTACAAGTACACTGAACATGTAAATGAATTATTATAATGAATTATTAAAAGAAATCAAAAGAAAATCTTAATTTCTGAGGAGAGAAGGATAAAAAAACTGAAGAAAAAAATGGAAGAGATAAAAATAAGCGGGTAAAGGAAGAAGATGAATGAGAATGATGAAAAAGAGAGCTTCAGTAATTTCTGAGAAACTAAAAATTTGTGAACCTGTTCCTCATGTATCAAGCTATGATTACTAGTAATCATTCATGAAGAAGAGCAATAGTTCATTGGTGAGGGCAGTACTGTAACCATGGCAATCAGGATACAGAAACTGAAACTCTGCTTGCTATCAAACTATTCTTGGTAACATATATGTAACATTGGTATGTAACAACCAGCATTTATTCTTACGTGTGTGCTGCCTTGAGACTCTTAGCTCCAAAGTACTTGATGTTTGTTTCCAAAGCCTTTTCCAGAAACTTGAGAGCCAGCTCGAACTGATTAACACCATGAAGCACCAGACCAATATTACTCTGTAAGAGAATTAACACCAGAGAGAATTTATTGATATATTCAAGGATTAAATTATGCAGACACCTTGAACAGATCAACACAATGAAGTACCAAGTCAATATTACTCTGTAAAACAATTACCTCAAAACAGGATTTTATTTACAAATGTTACTGATAAATAAATTTCATTAGAGGACAAATATTACTCATGAATGGAAGTATGAACTCAATTTTTTGTGGAATCTATACATCTTCACGCAATTAAGAACTAATTTAGACTTTTCAGACTTTACACTTAAAGGAGAAAACCCCTACCGCCATGTATATTAATACATTCATATTCTTAAAATTGATATAAAAAGTCATCTACAGTTCATTAAAATGACCATCAGTTAAACTGAAGCAATCTGACAGGAGAGTTCTTAAAAATCACATTCAAACTTCTTCTTTTTTCAACTAACTAAAGAACAAGTTTGCAGAACAAATTTGATATTGATTCAACATGATGATGGCTAGGGATGATTTCCACAAAGTCCCAAGAATGGGTAAACATAAAGCCAGCCAATCAATAATGTGTCGAATTGAGACGGTGAATATAACAAGTATTCAAAGACAAAGTGAGCCACGATCACACTCACATCAAATAGCGCCATCTCTGGATGATCCTCTCCGTGTATGAGAAGTGTAAGATATCGAGCTCTGTACATAAGCTTGAGGGCACTCACTGCCTGGCCTGCTGCAAACCTGTAGAGGGCCAGGTGCATCTGTAAGAAAAGAAGTGATAATATTTGACTAATGAGTAACTGAAAAATTTTAAATAACATAAAGATTTTAAATATTTGAATTCAATTTGTTTTTTCTTCATAAAAGCTCTCTGAACTTAGAGATACTGAAATCTGAAAGAAACATGTATAATAATAATAATAATAACAATAATAGCTGTTTCTTATATAGCGTCTTACCAGTTACAATTATACTGTCCAAAGCACTTACAGCATTATTACCCCGGTCACTGGATTTATTTGTGATTCTGCACATTACAGTGCACATTCTCCACTACTCTGGGGAGCATTTTTAGGTCAAAGAGAGAAGGATTCAGGTATAAGTATGAATTACAAAATTTACCTACATTCCAGGGTAATTTCAAAGATATTATTTAAACAAATTTTTCCAGCGTGGGTACAGCGGGGGTAACAATATGATACTTTGTATCAAGCGCAGTAGAGTATATTTGTATAGTAACTATGCTATATAAATGGACCTTTTATTATCATTATTATTATTATGTGTTTTCATTGAATAACTTTTCAAATTTGGAGGGGCCATTCTGAGTTCAGAGGGTCATTTGTGCTTCAGTCCTTGCTACTGTTAAGCCCAGCATAACCCATGAAAGATATGATGATTCTAAAAGAATGAAGTACATATCTATGACTCAGACTCACATATTCTGTGATGGTGTTGGGATGGTCCAGACCATTACATCTCTCGCTCATCATGACAGCCTTGTGTTGCATCTCAATGGCTTCACTCTGTTCCCCCATCAGGTAGTGTAGTCTGGCCAGAGTACGCATACAAGCAGCGATCTCTGGGTGCATAGGACCGTATACATTGTTGAAGAGGTTGAGCGCCTCACTGATCAGCTCAAAACCTTCCCTGAAGCAACCTATGGGACCAAAGAAAAAGGGACTAGTCAGTTTCAAACATCCATAATGATATTCCACAAAGACATGAGCATTTCTTTTTCATTTCTATAACATTTTAATGGTATATTGGACTGATGATAAATCATGAAGTGGCGAAGCCCCAAATAAACAAGCCATTCAATCAGAAATCAAACAATATATACTGTAAAAGTGGAAATTTTCACGTGATCAATTTTTCGCGCTCACCCGAGTAAGGTGAATTTCACATGTTTTTATTTTCACCGACGTGCTAGGCTCATAGGCAAAAGAATACATAAACAAAAATATTTGCGAGTTTTTATTTTCGCGCAAAGTTCATGCCGCGCGAAATGCGCGGAAATTTCCACACCGCGAAATCTGTAAACATTCCATGTTTACAGTACTGTGGTACTGTAGTCTATTACAGAGGGAATACCACAGAGTGGTTCATTAACTCAAACTTTCCATCAAGATGTTAAGAGTTTGAATCTTTGCTCACTGTTCAAGTCCTATGACACAGAATTTACAGTTCTATCTTTTTATTCCGATTTAACACATGGAGACCTGGTAGAAGAAATTCCTCAAATGTTTTTGAGCACTGTACAAGCATCAAAGCTAAAACAGTGTGATTTTGATATGATTGATACAAGAGCGAGAACAGAAACCAACAGAATCATTATGGTTGATATAAACCTCAACTGCTATCTGTCTGAGGAGAGCCAGAAGGGTGTTAACTCCATGTAAAACAAGAAGACTTTCGAAAGAGCAATATTCCTGCAACCAACCTTGCTGTATCTTGGTCTGTCCGCTCTGGAAGAAGTGATAGGCATCCGATGCGGTGGGGTTGATGTGCTTGACTCGAGGGAACATGTTGAGGATGTCATTCTCATTGAAGGGTGGCTTGTTCTTGGAATCAAGATCATAGTCTCTCAAGAGAAGCTGGATGCCCAGCTTGGAGCAGAACTCTCGCAGTAGCGTCATCTTCTGGAGGTTGTAACGCTCGATGACAGAATCTATGCTCTCACTGCAGGTCATAACAAGATTGCAGTACTGATAGTTACAATGATGCAAATCTCCATGAATTCCCAATACTAAAGGCAGAAATACGCACAAACAGGAAAGTCATTGATTCATTATAAATGCAAACATGCCTTCTACACCTGTTCCAATGGACTGAATAAAAACTGATTTCATGATGATGATGACTATTCACAGCACATCAGTATGAACCCTTACTGTACTGGGGGGAGGGGCTTGAAATAGCCCTGTACACTAAGGCCCGAATTCACAAAGGTGGTAACAGATTTGTACCATGGTTTATGCAGATTTGTTAGTATAAGTGCGCTTGATTTTGCGTGTACACTTAGAAAAATCCAATAATGAACGCGCATGATTAGCAAAGTGCGCAAATTTTACGCTAGTTGCCATGGTTTAGACCATGGTTTATGTAAATTTACGCACAGTTTATTTCAATTAATTTACATAAACCATGGTCTAAACAATGGCAACTATCGTAAAAATTTGCGTACTTTGCTAATCACGTGTGTTCATTATTGGATCTTTCTAAGTGTACGAGCAAAATCAAGCGCACTTTTACCACAAAATCTGCATAAACCATGGTACAAATCTATTACCACCTTTGTGAATTCAGGCCTAAGGGTTAAGCTTTCTAAGCTATGTTCAAATTGAAATGTGTTGTGTAGATGTAGTCGAAGAATGGTCTAAACTTTAAGAGTGTGTTTCTAGAAATGTACATCTGCTAGCTGTGCATCATTCTGTGTCTCTCCGCTCAGCACACGATGATATCTGATACATATCTCATATGAAAAGTAGATTTCAAATTCATTTTGTAGCATAGGTCAGGACTATGTCAGGACTACTATGAAAAGTAGATTTCAGATTGATTGTGTAGCCTATGTCAGGACTGACTTACCATTTGACCTTGTAGTGGAAGTATTCCTTGCATTCAACCTTGATACTTGTCCAGAGATCAGAAGGTGTGAGGCTGCTCCATGATGTATTCTCTGAACACAAATATGAACAAGAAAGGAATAGATTGGATCTCTGAATACCTCTTACAATTATTTAAAGGTACTTCATCCCTTTTGCAGACCTGTTGTGAGAGTACGCGATAAATTACAAAAGAATTATAATTGGAAATCTTGTGCGGATGTGAAAAGGATAATAATTTGTTTTTAAGTAAGTAATAACAACAATTTGGTAACACATTATTTTTCTGACTCGAAAAAAAATAGCATAATTTAAAAAAATTATTTTTTGACCGTTACTAAAACATGAACTTGCGTTGATTTCTGAGTAGCTCCCTCTGCGACAAAAACAAGATTTTCATTTCTTACAAAGAAGTTATAGTACTTGTGACCATTGAAATTTCAAGTTTCAAGGAATTTTGTATAAGTATGCAAAAGGGATGAAGTGCCTGTAAGTCAATGTTCCAAACTACAGATAATCTAAAGTTCATGAATTTCATGGCAAGTAGCAGTTCAATATCTATAGGTCTGCACATGTGAGAGAAACATACTTTTTGTTGTCCGTCTGCAAAATTTCACTACCACTATTTTTCAGGCCTGCAAAAACACATATCCCTGATTTATGCTAGAGTCCAGAATTATGCAACTTAATGATATTAGGTGAAATACAGATTGTACCTGGATAAAGTACAATATGAACAAGGATGTATTCAAACATGTTACATTCATGCACACACAATATATGACTGCCTTCTTATATTGTTGTGTTTTGCTGCAATGTTGATGTTTAAGTTAATGCCAATTATTTTCAAAACTCTTTTCATATTCATCTTTATCATTTATCATTAAACATGCTACATGAAAGACAGTACATAACACATCAAATTACTTCCTATATTCTTATATGTTAAAACATGCTAGTATTTTTTCTAAGTAAAAATCTTTAAAACCCTTAAAAAGAGGACATTCTGAATATCTTTTCACCACCATCATGTCTGGGTATCTGCATTGCTATGTCATGAAAAATACAAACCTTGTCCAAGGGAGAGAACGTATCGTATCCTCTTTTTATTCTTCTTCTTCTTGTGATGACCATTACTCAACTGTATTTAATTAAAAAAATAAATAGAGAAATAAGTGAAAAGATCAAGAATATGAAAGATTTTTTTCCATTTTTACAGATTCAAATAATGCTGAATGGAAGGAAATGTAGAAGATTGATACATACGGTAGAGGAAAATAATTGTTATGGAACAAATCTGGAATGATTCAGTTCAGAATTGTTATGTCTGATTATATGTACATAGGCTTCAGCTGTTACCATTTTCATTTTATTTTTTCTTTTCTGAAAATGGTATGTTCTTCCTGCCGATCATGACACACTTCATATCTAATCATTGTTCATCAGTTTTCTTGAAGTTCCCTTTTCTTGTAATCATTTTTTTCAGGTAACTCTTAATATTTCAAAATTCAATTTTTTCTTACCTCATCATCTCCTTTTGGTGGTAGAGGGTTTGGTAAGGAGGAAAGGAGACAGTTGAGGAAATGACTGATGGCAGCAGATAGGCTAGTCATTGGGATGCCTTGCATGTAAGCCTTAAAGACATGCTTCACTGACCGACATATTAACTCTGTAATTACGATGCGCTGTAAATGACATTGAAAAAAAGAAAATTGACCTTCAGCACTTTACTCTTTTTTTTTCGGTTTCAATTCAGAATATGCTTTAAAAGCAAATTGCCATGTTGGTTATATTAAATAAATGATCCAACAACCAAGTGTATACTATGTTTAAGAATTTTTGATTTTTAAGAACTACTGTGAAAATCCTGTTCCTCTGCTAAATGGAGCCAAATAATATTAAAAGTATACAATTTAATGTAAATTAGATATGTGCTTCCACAGACAAGAGTAATGTTACTCTAAAAATTAATAATCATAAAATCTTCTTGGATAGATAATCGTTCTCTGCATTTATCCTCAATACTCCACAAAGATTTATCTTTGATTATTTTTTTATGCATTTGAATTATGTTTTGTATATCTGTCTGAATTTAAAACTCTATCCTAGTATTCATCACAGAATAAATATCCACTTCTATGTAAAGATCATATTCAAGTCACTAACAAAATTTGAAAATTCCATAATTTTCATGGTTTTCATACTCACATAGAGGTAGGAGAGAGGTTCACAGATGACTATCTTCTCTGCTAACACACCCATGTAACGAACATTGATGCCTCTGCAGGAAATATCAAAGGAAAGATAACAATATCAAGTAAAAACAACAAACATATTCACATTAAAACTCCTTTGAGTTTAACTACCCACAATGAATGCAGAAAAAAAGTGCAGAATTGAAAAACAAATTCATATCCATTACGCCAGCCATTTTACACGATTTCAAAACACATGAACATTTCACTTATCAACATAAACAACATTAAATCAAGGAAAACTGAGAAATGATATTCATTAGTCCACCAATAACTGGCCTTCTCCCTAGGATTCTTCATTCATCAACTGTCATACAATCAATGACTACAGACGTAAGTTACAGAAATATAATTCCCTATAAATTAAGATTAATCCGGTTTACTCTACATATGGCAATTCTACATGTGGCACTTCATCCACCCCCCCCCCTTCCCAAAGTTAGTAATATTCAACATTCAGAGCAATTAATGGTCTCTCTACCACCAATGAAACAATATGAAAGATAGATGTAAAAAGGCCTACCTCTGATGTAGCATCTCTACCAGTGTGTACCCATCAAGAGGTGCTATGCTGTGCTCCTTACATTCCTGGACCTGAAAGGGTTAATGAAGAAATTCAGATTCAGTCTTCATAAATATGATCTCAGCGATGGCAATCACATTCTATCACATTACTTGCCAAGCAGCTGAAATCTTGAAGCCCATTAACATAGGCCTGCACATGTGGCACATATTTATATTCATATTGGGGGTGATCTACAATGAAGTATTTTATTCAACATTATCCATACTGAAATGAAAGTAATTTCTCTAGTGATCAAAAATCAAAAAGTCATTTCTAAATGTAGATAAAATCAGCTATTACTAACTTCACTTAAACCTTGAAACATCTTTATCAGTATGTTGTATGCAGCTGCATACTGTATGCAAGAAAGTGACCAAATATATCTTTAAAAAACTACTTACAAAAGTTGGGATTTGAACAGCGACTATGAAACGAGCTGCATCTTTGAGTAGCTTCTTCTGCTTGACTAATGTATCCACCTGTAAGAAAAGTAAACCATTTTCATCATCACATCTACCAAAACAGCAAAGAAACATATTCAGAAATTATCACTCAAAACAAGATCAATCAGAAAGTGTTTCTAATGAACATGAACTTTGTTCACATAATATTCATACAGGAGACAGTGCTATCAACTTTCAACCCAAAAACTTCAGTATTGCAATGGATGAAATTCGGGTTAAAGTGAACCGATCACCTTAAAAAAAATGTGTGTACAGCTAGAAAGTATAAAATCAACCTCGAATAACTTTACCTTGCTTTCTATAGGTCAACAGGTAAGGAGTATAATGGAAATAAAGGATAATATGAAAATGCGCGAGCAGAACCCATCAATTTCTACCTCATGTGGATATAGGACCGTTCGCACGGCTCTATGCGAGCAGTTGATGCGGCTGCAAAACCAAAATTCGGAGCCCTACACTCAAACAAAGTACGTGGGACATACATGTAGCATGGGACATCGTCTGCTGTGTGTGATTCCAGTTTACTCCTATTCCAAAGATACCTGATTTGATTTTTTATTTTAAAGACATTATACTGATTGTCACATTAAATCTCCTTTAGAATTTGTAAGGGTACACTTGTTTTGCCCGATTTTGCAGTTAATTCATGGAAAAGACCTCACAGTGCTGAATTATTTGATTCTAAAAATGCATAAAATTGTACAGCAGCGGTGTTTTTCGGCGAGCCCAAACATGGTAACCGGTTGCATCAATCGTAGAGGGCGTTGCTTTATCCACTGGTAGGGATTGATGGCAGAACCCAACTCTGACTTGGGTTCCTCGTTGCGAGCACTTACGGGTGTGTCAACTAGCCTACTCACTAGTCCCTTTTACGTTAATTGAGAGTGTACTTAAAACTTGCAATATCTCTTAAAAGAAGCAATACTTGAAGCCCATATTTCTTATATTGTACAGCGACATGGAACTTTTGGTGACTGGTACACTCTAAAAATCACTGCCTCAATTTTTGGATGAGTCTATTTACACCATACATGATCCATTCATAACATACCTCAGATGGTGCATGGATGACACCTTCTGCATAGACATCTGGGTTGAATCTGACATCAAACTCAGCACTGCTCAATGAACCAGCAGCCTGGGCAGCTAGAGCTATTACCTCCTTGTGACTTGGATCAACTACAAAGAAAACAAAATATTAACATTCATAGCAAATTTGAAGTTATAAGAAAATCAACTATAGGGTGAATTTTGAGACAAAACACACAGGCTAGTGAACTTTTACATGTTTTTTTTTTCTTTCTTTCTTTTCAGTTTTAATCTAACAGACATGGATGTCTCATGCTCATGCAAAAATGTGCATCTGATTTTAATTAAAAAAAAAAAAAAAAGAATCCCTAAATCAGTAGCTACTGGGTTCTGAGGGTTGTTGTTGTTGTTTTGTTTTTTAATGCTAAGAAAGGTTTCTCTACAACATTTCCAACTGTGTCAAAGAGTCAAAAAGGTAATTTACAGTAAGTTCTATAAATGTAACCTTGTACTCTATTCCTCTCACCAAATCACTGCACTTCTTTTTTAAAGATTTAAATAATTCATTTGTTACTTGATTATTCCATTATGCTAGAGTGCCGTTAGAGCAGCCATGCTAAAGGGGGGTAATAATCGTAGAGCGCCAGGAGTGTCAAGTCTGACAGACATCTGCGCTATACAAGAACCCACTATTATTATTATTATTAATTATTATTATTATTATTATTATTATTGTTATTGTTATTATTATAATCATTATCATTATCATTATCATTATCATTATCATTATTATTATTATTATTATTATTATTATTATGATCATCATTATTATTATCATTATTAAAATAATAATAATTATTATTATTATCATTATTATTATTATTATTCAATTCTATTGTACTGTAAAAGCAGCTCAGGCCTTGATTCATTTCCACACATCTTTTCCACTCAGTGGGGAATTGAGCCTATTTTATCTCTAACCTTGACCCAAAACCAGTGTTGAATAGCTCATCTTGTCCAATCTCAGCATGCCTATTCATCACACTGTGCAGGGTTTTGTGGACCCATTCACCCATGGACCTAGCTTGGGGCAAATAAAGCCTAGTGGTGACAGAAAGGACTGTATATTGGGGAGGCCTGACAAAACAATCTTTATTTGGGGTAGAAAAGTGAAGTGACAAGTGTGAAAGATATGAAATATGATCTTTATTCAAAGTTAATAGGTGATGTCAATAACAAATTAAGGGTAAGGAGAATTACTAATACATCTGCAGGGTATCCTCCTCCATTACGTTAACCCATTATTCAAATATTTTTAGACATATTGCAATATGTCCTTCATGTTATACCAAACCTCAAATAAGAAGATATGCATAATGTAATATTACTTCTATCATCAGAACAAAGATTAAAATTCCTTTAAATTCAAATTCCGGGTGAGAGGCATTAATCAAAAGATGGAAAGAAATCTACAAAAGAGATTTGCATGAGGGGTGCACACGGTAAGATATCCATTCACGATATAATATTTTTATTATCAATTTAATTTCTCTTTTCTTTCCTCAACAGAGTAAACATAAAAAGGAAAATATACTCACATCCTTCTTTCTTGGGTGATGTAGCTAGAGCCTTGGCAGCTTCCTCTGTTGCGCTGTCAAGCTCCTTTGGCAGATCACTGCCTTCTGTGGAGTCCATATTCTTGAGCACAGGACACTTGTCAGCTCCAGTAAGTCCTTTGGTCTTCATTCCATCAATCATTCCTTCACTACTTGCTTTCTTTGCATCCTCCTCCTTCTTTACATCTTCACTCTTATTCTCTTCTTTATTCTTCTTACTATCATGATCTCCATTGACCATTTTGTCCTTTGATTCTCCATTCTCTTTGACCTCTGAACTTGTTTGTGTCTCTTCTTTTGGTTTTACATTCTGTTCTTCTTGGGACTGTCCATTTTCAGTGAGTTTAGCGCCCTCTTGCGGTTGCTGGTTGTGCATTAGCATGAGCGCGGCATGCCTGATGAAGACCATGTATCTGTGACTGTGTGTTGAGAGGGAGAATACATCAATAATTTTTCATAGGACTCCAGGATAGATATTCAAAGTAAATTACGATTTTCAAGATCATTTGAATAAACATCATTATAACAATAAAATGGATTTATACAGTGCATCATAAACTATGCAGTCTCTCATCTCATCAACATCGTCATCACCGCCACTGCCATTGTCATGAAAATCCATTGTCATCAAAATCATCATCATCGTCGTTGTCATTTCCAGCATCACCACCACTGTGGTGGTCATCAAACATCATCAGCAATAGCAGTAGCAGTTAATGTAATGCTGCATGAATTGCTGAACTGCTCATGACACAATATGCAATGATACTAACTTTTCAAATTAAAAAAAAAAATTCATATGACAAAACAAGAGTAGCAACATGGCATATAATCACCAATTGCTATCACTTGTAAATTACTAGGGTCAATGCCCAATAAAAATGCCCCAAAATCTATATTACACTTCTTAGAAGCAAAAGAATATCCAAGAAGTATTATATGTGATACCAAGATACTTACTCCACAAATGCATCCACTACCTCTTGTCTGAGGCAGGCCAGCTTGTGCCTGTGTTGCCTTGGGAAGCCAAGTTTCTTCATGTCTTCTGCAAATTCTTCTTCTTCCACTGTCAGACAAAGCAGAAAAAATAACAATAATGGACTCTTCTTTCAAAAAGTTTCTCTCTTGGAGGCCTCTCAAATATCGTTATCAACAAAATTATGAGAAATTGGTGGGAAAAGAATTAATAGATCTGCTGAAAGCAAGTAAGACAGTAACTCTAAATAAAAATATAGGAGTAACATCTTTTGGGCTCTAACAAATGACATCAAATCCTTTTCATTTTGATTACTGGAAAGAAAATTCTATCAAAATCTATAATGGGGATATATACTTGATTATTCAATGTACTTGCGGTAGTCAAGTACACTGAAGAAAAGTGGCTCATCATTAGTGCTGGGACGCTTAATATTCAGTGGCAATATGATATAATGAGGACAAACAATGATAGACACTTTTTATTTCACCATTTCACAAATCTAATAAAGAGTAAGAGAGAAAGAACATGTGTAAAAATGTGAATTCATCACTTACTTTGTAGGAAGTTCACATCTGGAGGGAAAGTACGGAGAAGATCTAACACGTAGTGACGACCATCATTACCTTTGATGCCCTACAGGATAAGGAAAGTGGATACATAATCAGTACAACACTCAAAGTGTTTGATCATGCTCTCCAAACAAATGGATATGAACATTGTTGATGCCATCCTAATAACAGTCATGGTTGTTTTCTTTGTGTTTGTGAAAGGCTTCCTCATCCAGATTTTACCACCCATTTCTTCAACAAAGGACTGAAGATTTGAACATTCACTAATTTTTTTTCCAAAAAAAGTTATATCTCTGATATCTTCACTGCAATGAAGTTTATTATAACAAGTACCAACACTCAATAATCCTCAGATGATGTATATGAAAAATCCTTGTCTCATAAATTACTCTAAAGATTATCACATACTGCTTCATTGTAATACTCAGTTTTCTCCTAATATATTTTTAGCATCTCAATATCCAGGGTCTATTTCCTCCTTGACGAACATGATCGCTACCACCTTTTGCATGGATCCTAGTACAGTGTAACCTACATATCAAGAATGCTCTTTGCAGTCTTTGTCAGCAGGTACGTGCAGTATTTCTGAACAGGTTTCCATGAAAAACATTTTCAAGGAGAATAAAACTGTGGTCATTATGAAACCAGAAGTCTTTCTATGTAGGCTGTCACTACAGCAGGTTTCACTCAACATTCCGAAGCAGACAGACTAACAAAATATGAAGATACATCAATACATCGGTGACTTTACCCACTTAGCCTGAAAAGACACACACGTGCATGATAGAGTTCAATACACCCTGTACAGTAAAGAGCCTGAAAAAGCCTGAAACAGACAGGTCACAGGGCCTGACATCGACCAAAAGCCTGAAAACTGGCATCCTGATATATGTTACATTCATAAACATTATTGAGGAGCGATGGCTCAGTGGTGGAGCAGTGGTCTTGTAACTGGGAGGACACAGGTTCGAAACCAGGTGGATGCGCTAGTGCCCTTTGGTATAAAAGGCATTAATCCTCATTACCTAGCCCCTCGGTCCCCAGGTCCCCTGGTTGCTTACTTACAAGCATACACATGCTTTCTTAGCAGTCAGGTAAAATACACCATAAAAACCATTTATTACCTTGCATTCTATAGATGAGTAGATCTCAATCTCTTCATCTTTATGGTTCATCACACTGTGAGGCAGGATCTTGAGGTGCTGGGATGTCTTACTCAACTGAAAGTAAACAGCAATACATATGTAAGCACCTTTAACTGTCTCCAGAAGTTAAATATCATACAGGCATTACAATAAAGGTATTGAGTAGATCGTATAAAAGTATGCTAAATCTTATTGTCTGTGAAAACATATATTCTTAAATTTGTATGGGTAAGAACTTATTAAAATTATAGATGCAGTCCCTACAAAACGGCTTTTCTGATCTCAAGCTGCCGGAAAAAAGTTTTAGTCCATTCCAGAAGCAATTTCTCACTATGCTAACACAAATGTAGAAATCAACAACAATGCACTATATAAAAGAAAAGAAAAAATTTCTTCTAAAAACAAAACAGGGATGTCAGGTGGTTTTAGCCCCATTACGATACATGGTATACAATGTAAAGTCTGAAAAAGCCTGAAGCAGAGAGATGACAGAGCGTGAAATTACACAAACGCCTGAAAAACTGGAACCTATGACATAATCAGTGTCTAAGGAATAATTTATTTTTTAAAACATCCACAGACTTCCAAATAAACATGTAATTGCTCCACTTACAAGTTCTTTGTATTTGTCGTTTGTGACTACGGTCTTGCCGAAGTCGATAGAGCCATAGATGACGGATTCCTCCTGCTCTCTTTCTAGGATACCAGGGATGATGGATTGGGCAGTGATGCGGTAACCACGGTAATCAACTACTACTGTACCAAGTGTGTACAGACCATCCAGGTCATAGGTGTTGTAGGACTTGACTCCTTTTAGATCATTGCCCTGAAATGAGGAAAGTTCAAAGGTCAAGATAGGACATGTTTCTGCATTACATGTACTTAATTTGGCATAGGTCACACAGGGGTCATTCTAGAAATGACTTTGAGCAAGACATCTTCAAAGTGAATGGAATGAAACAATTTTATGACAAGGTTACTGAAAAGATATAACTAGTTCATTTCTCAATGGAATTATACTGTTAATACATTTGATTTTTTTTAGTCTGACCGCGAACTTCTTAGATGTTGTGATAATAGTACTATTGTTAACATATGTCTCATTCAAGGACCTCTATGACTTTTATATCAATGACCCAAAATCCACTAAATTCATAACCCTAGATGATGATGCATAAACAAGTTTGAAGTTTTGAATATCCTCATAATGAAAGAATGAATAATACAGAACCAAAATCCTTATTCACATTCACTTGCAGAATGCCTTTGCCTCCTCTTTCTCTATAGGCCTATAAGTCAGTTGTTCAGCTGTAGTAAGTATGTACTGGAGAAGGAAGAGTGACTTACCGGAGCTACATAGGCAGCATGGTCCCCTCCAAAATCTTTATAATGATCTCTGACATCAAAACCCAGACTGAAGAAGATGTTATTCCAAATGAACATCTGCATTCTGTAGAGTGATATAAAGACAAACCAGACCAATGAAATTGAGAATCAAGTCACCTAGGACACATACGAAAGACCCTACACCCTACCATTACAATATGTGGTCAGTAATTACTGCAGAGTCATTTTACCTGAACACTACAACAAGTTCATGATGTACAAGTTGAAACAATTTAATCTTACCATGAACTACAGACACGTGAACGTGTGGTGGTCAGCTTTGAAAATGTTGAAGAATCTCTTATGTAGAGTCTTCTGCAGGGTAAATGGCCGTTACAGTGCCATCAACGACTGCCATGGCAACTCTTGTCGCGGCTGTTCCCAAGGTCGCTATGAACCTTGAAAGATCGCCCTCTCTCTCTTTTAGCCATGGTTACACTAACATCAAATAAAATAACTGGCCTATCAGATACCCTACTTACATGGGAGTCTTCACCAGGATTGATGGCCATTACACTGCCTTCATCCCTGTCAAAGCTCCTCTAGCAGCATCGACAAAGTCACTGTGAACCTTGACGATCGGCTCTCTCTCTCTCTCTCTCTTTCTCTTTTAACCATAGTTTTAACAATAGCATTGTTAAAATGAATGTGATAATACAGGCTGATCAAATGCCCTTATTGCTTTGAGCATTCAATTGTATGCCCAACTTACTTGGAATCTTCACCAGGATTGATAGCCATAACATTGCCATCAATGACAGCCATAGCACCTCTAGTTGCAGCTGCTACAAAGTCACTATGAACCTTGAAGATCGCCCTCTCTCTCAGAAGCCTCTCAGGAAGGTTCTTACGGGCTAGCTCTCTAGTGGTCTGGATCTCCTCGTTCCAGTCCCTGGTCTGGCCGGGGATGTGTTCTTCGTAGCCTAGTCTTGATGTGTAGGCTGTAATGGGAACAAATTTAGATAATGTCTGTCAAGAGAAGCAAAGTTCCTCATATTTCACTTTGAGCATGACAGAAGAACAGAACCATCATAATTTGAAGGTGTGTCAACAAACTTCATCACAATGGTAATCACCTCATTGTCTGTCTGGCTAGGAGTTTTTGTTTCTCAATTATAGGAGGCCCTGAAAGGGCAAGAACACAGTGCTCCTTTTAAGACAGTCAAAGACAGAGGTCTGTAATCTGGGATGTATAAAGAGAAGAATTTCACTGAAATTTATAACAATTCACTGGACGTCTGACCCAGCTGTCTACAAAAGTTAAGGTTGCTAAAATTTCCCATAACTAAAAAGTAATCCATCATTCTTAAAATGTCCTCTTTAATTTAGTAGCTAGCTGTTATTTCTTAAAACATCTCCATCTTTTCCAAAAGTACCATTTTTGTTGTTGATCTTCTTGTTTTGTTTTGTTTTGTTTTGTTTTTTTCTAGTACAATAAAAATCAAATTCTTACCATCCTCTGCCCTTATTGAGTCCACTGTGTGTTCCATTTGAGGGGCTAACCAGGAGTAGACCTGGAAAGGTGTGGGCACCCTCTCAAATGGATGCCGTTGAGATCTTCACGTAGGAAAGACAAACAGAAGGAAATAAGACTACTACAATCAATGACCTACCACCTGAAAGTCAGTGCTGGTAAACTGAACAGATGTAAATAATTAAGAAAATTCAAATTTTTGCATCCTTCAATAATTTGCAAGTGTGCTTGATGGCAAAATATTAATTAGAAAATAATCCACTTCAAACATATCTAATATTAAATTCTTCATGAGAGTCAGAGATCTATATGAAATGTAAGAAATATTTTTTATCTATCTTCCTCATCTCAATAATGCACCTTTCATAGAAAAAACACATAAGATATCACAGAACATTACCAACATGAGTTCTATTATAAACTCAAGTGCATTCTCATGGTACAGCAGTTAGATGGAAGTCATATTTGGTTATTTGTCAAGCTTTCCTCCTTTGGAATAATTATCATCCTGTTCCTGTTATCTTAAGACCCCACATATTCTTCACCAGGGGGGGATCCAGGATTTCGTATAAGGGGGGGGGGGGGGCACACAAATGCAGGATTGTCAACTTTGGGAAACTGCTTGGAGGGAGACCCATATTTTTTTGGTCTCGCCAGCCCTCCAAAAGTCACTCAGTGGGGGGGGGGGGGGGAGTTTATGGGGTCCTGTTCCCCTCCATAATTCTCTGACAAGCAACAACAAAAAAGGGGGGCACAATCGCAAATAGGGGGGCCACAATGCATTGTTTTCCCTCAAAAGGGGGGGGGGGGGCATGGGTCAGGATTGCCCCCCCCCCTACATCCGCCACTGTTCTTCACCATAAGACGTTCCCATTTGAAAACAAGACAACGTAATGCCAAATGCTTCCCACAACTTATCTAACAGTTTACCTCCATGGTGCATTTAATTATTTCCATTATCAGTATTAGGTTTTTACATTCAGTACTGCATCTAGTAAATCAACCCTAGACTACTCAATTGTCATTATTATTCTAACCTTTTCTTGAGCAGCTGAGCAAAGTTTTTCTTGAAGCTTGGGCTGACTTTGTTGAGTAGCTCGATGAGAGAGTGGGACAGGTGCTTCTGATCAGCTGGTTTGGGGTTAAACACTTCCTGGGTCGATCTGATGATTAAAGAGATACAGTGTATGAGGTTAATGATAGAGCATCGCAGAGTGAACACTGTTTCAACACCTGTAAGGAAACACTTGTATTTCTACGTTTCAGTGCCATGAAATTTATTCAGCTAGTTTGGGGTTGAAAAATCTGTAGCCAATCTGATGACTGAAAAAGTACACTGAATGAGGTAAAAGGGGGTATTAAAGATAAAGTTGAGTTCTGGGCCCTCTTGCATAAAAAGTTGCGATTAAACGCAACTCAAAAAATTAAACGCAACTCCAAAATACGCGATCCTGATTGGTTGAAAATCGAGTTGCGTTTAATTTTTTGAGTTGCGTTTAATCGCAACTTTTTATGCAAGAGGGTCCAGGTCATGCAATTACAATATGAAAGTAACTGTCTTAGAATTGGTCTCAGTGTATACTGGAAGGTTTTGGAATCATCAAAATCATATAAAAAATTACAAATTGACCCAATCTCGCTGAAGAGTACATGCACTGCACACAGAAATGGGTGTATGGGACTGCACAACACATGTAGCATGAATGTTTTGCCCAAACAACAGCTATTTCTCTTCATATTTTGAATATGAGGGCATTTGAAGAGCAATTTGGAGGCAGATATAGATGTACAGTGCATGGATCAATGAGATGCATACTGTGAAGCCTGCTCTACATATGCATACTAAGTGAGAAAATTGAAGTTTGAACCCTAATTTGCAAAAAAAATTTGTTCAGCATCTTAATACCAATAAAGATTGTTTAAACATGTAATTTTTAAAATTGTTGCAGTCAGTATTTAGTTCACTATGACAATCATTGCTAGCTCTGTGGGCTGTTATAAGAGAGTTCAGTTACAACTGAAGATATCAAATACATTAATGATATACATTACTTTTTCCTCATTGACAAAAGGTCATGTAATTATAAAAGTATAGCTCAGTGCTTTTATAGTTCCAATTGGTTCCAAACAAAATGATCAGTTTTCTTAATTCCTTCATTTTCAGACACTCTACCTACACAACAGCTTTTGGAATATCGATATATATGAGAAATCCTTCATATTTGATCTGTAACATTTAGTAATGTAAAGTCATGACTGGTTGCTTGAATCAATCACAACATTTGCTAATCTTCTGGGTTCAACAGGTAATTGTTATAATAATAGCATAACAATATAATTAATTGGTAATTAAAAAGGAGCACTTTACAAAAAGACCCTTTTTCCTCTTGCAGGCCATGGAATAAAAAGGACCTTTATAGGAACTTGCTCACTCAGTCCTCTTGCAATGGTGACCTTATATCAATGAACTCAGTTCAAAACAACTATGCTGCAGGAAAACTGACAGTCCTGTGGGGTTCACCACAAACTTGAACAGCCCTGCAATACCCTTAAAACACCTGTAGCAACAGCACCCAGAATCTGGTTCTAGGTTGACGTGTAAAACGACAGCATTGCATATGAATAGACTCTCAGGCTGTGTAGTGACTTTTGCCAGGCCATCCCCTCTCAAATTCTTCTACATAGGCCCGTCCTCCTCTACTCACGCTCCAACATACTCACTTGAGCTAATCAGTGAGGATGCAAACAGCGGGCCATTTTGCCCCTGCACGTGGGATGTTAGCTCAAGCTACATGTATTATCCTATTGATGCAAACTCAGGTTTGTTCGCAAAACACCTGCAAATTGGCAAATTAGCACGCTAAGTCACCAATTAAGATGCAATCGGACTATGATATCCTCTGAATCTTGAGCAAATTTCTCAAGTGCGAAGAGTGCTCAACGCGGGCTAATGGAGAGGGGAACGTAAAACTTGGGACTCTTTTCCTTGAGAAGCGCTAATGGGTTTATAGAATAGAATAATAAAGGATGGATTCTGTGATTAATGCCTTTAATGCATTATTTCATCCAAAATGTATAAGATCTTGATATGACATTCGACTAATGTCGTGATACAAAGAACCATTAGCCAATGGTCATATGGGCCATTCTTTGTTAAAAATGAAACAGTCAGACAATTACCTCTAATTTTGCCTTTTTATTGCTGGAAAATCAGATACATTTTATTAATTTTTTACATCACCAGTTTCTAACATGAAAAAGATTTCCCTATTAACAAGAATAAGTCATTTCCCAATGTTTTTAAAAGTCACAATTAAAGAGCCCCTTTTGGACTGTCACACATGTGACTGACCCTTTAACCTCTAGAAGAAAGATTCATGTCATATGTTTTTTTCAAAACAAGTTCACATCAACCCTTCTATAGCATAAAAAAGTGTTACCAGGGAAATACATGAGAAAGGTAAGAATTTGAATAATTAACAAGTTTTGTGCGAGGTCACACATGTGAACAACCTTATCTTGACCTAAAAAAAATAAAAGATGTACTCTTTTAAAATAATTACCCTCCATTGGGGGTAACATTTATTATACAAATATTCAAAATGAGAAACTTCTACTACAAGACAAATAATGAAAAATTAGGTTTGAATGAACTATTTTTCAGGATTTTGGTCACACATGTGACTGGGAATGGCCCATATACAGAAATTTTGCATTTTGGGTTTGATGAAATAAATGGATACTCACATCATCCTAAATGACAAGCTTGTTAAGGCTAATAAGGAAGCACCCAGTCTCTATCTCTATGACTCTGCCTGGCTGGCTGGCCTGGCTGCTCTGCTCGTTGCAACAGGGAGGAATGGGGGCCTAATTGGCTCAACTTGAAAAGCTGACCTCTACTAATTCAATGGAATCTCATGGTCATTATTGAGGTTTGTTATTGTCTGATGTGAGGACGACAGTAACGTGATAGTTACATGACAGATATTTTGTAATGTATCATTGTAATCAAATCTTCTACTGTCAATCAGAGGGACATTATCTCATTCAGGGCATTTATAACTAACCTAATCAAAAAAAATCGACATGTATGTTTTATTCCCAAGTGATATGGAACAAAAATAACAATAACAACAATTAATCAAATGATACTATGAAAAAAAACAATGACTATTCAGTGCATATGTCCACAAAAACAATAATGCAATAGGAAAATATTCCAATATCAAAAATTTGGTCTATATCAAAACTCTGCTAACAAACTCTTCTTGTCCTATTCACACTTTGAGGTCTTCCTTTTATCTTTTAAAAGATTAAAAACAATAATGCAATAGGAAAATATTCAAATATTTAAAAAATTTAGTCTATATCAAAACTCTGCCAGCAATCTCTTCTTGTCCTATTCATGCTTTGAAGTCTTCCTTTTATCTTTTAAAAGATTAAAAATAGTTCATCAAACATCTATTCAAAACTTTCATAAATGAAAGAAAGGTTGTGAATTTCATTTAGCACAGGTGAAACAATGAAATTCCTACATAACACAGCTAGTGCATTTATAATGACATACACATGTAATGTACACAACGCTGGCATCGCCAAAATTTATAGAGAAACTTCATTTCTACCATTTCTCCCCAGACGGCATCACGTGTGCATTGATTGCGCTGGAGATGTTTGCACAATATGTATGCGGATCAAATTAGCAGTCACTCTCTAGGGATAGGTAGTGTGTCTACAACCCAATGAGAGATAGGCAAGCATGGCGTTACTATGTATTCCAAGATCTCAAGCAGTCCTTGCATGATAGCTTTCCTCTATACACAACATACATGTACATGTACAAACTAAATGCGGATGATTTTGCTTCTATAAAGGCATTTACACTGGGAAAGGATGAAATATTAATACTTCTCTGTAGCTATCGTTACATTATTTTTGATTTTTTTTTTTTTTGGGGGGGGGGGGAATTTAGGTAGCTTAGCTAAATGGAGCAGCACGAAAAGACGAGTCCGGAATGCACAAGGCGAAATTGTTGATGATAGTGGTGAACTAACAATTGTAATTGGACTATTTAATGACAGTTTGGGTAATATTGAGCCTAATCAAGGTAGTAGAGGTAGTTTTACCCACCCTATGGCTTAATGATATGTTGTTATCTTAATGCAATAAAATAATAATTTTCAACAATACGCATTTTGAGTTCTAGATGCATCTTTATGCGCAAGACTCATCTTTACGTACCAGTACATTTCGCTATTTAAACTACCTTAATGCGACTTTTATTTATTTCATTTTCTTCAGTCTGATGCACATTTTATAACATGGGATCCTATTCGTAAAAAAAATTTTTCCAGTATTTCCTTTAAAGTGATTTGGTAACTTTGTAGAGGCTTGATAAAATCTGAGCTGTCTGGCCTTACATTCTATCAGTGTATGTAATATGGTGTAAAAATGAAGCCCAGGAAAAAAAAAGCACTTCAAAATTATCATGTGCTTCACAAAAGTAAACATATGCAAGTGACTGGAAATGCCAGACTCATTTTCCCCCATAGACTCAGTGTTAGACTAAAGCGTATGGCCATACGCTTTCGTAAATGGGAGTATTCAGTCATAAATATTTTAATAATAGCATTATATATTTGAAAACCTTTTTATGCTTGGCTATTTATTTATCCTTCTGAACATCATTATACAAGACAAATATCAAAATTCAACAATTTATTAAATCAAGCCTCCACAAAGTTACCGAATCCCTTTAAACCATGACAGAATGATTAAAGGTGAAAGACATATCTCTTGAGTGAATCCTAGGTGGAAACAAATTGCATACCATTAAATAAAAACACAAGACATCACAATCACTCCAAGCAAACTGGGTATTGAAGATTCCAGCAATGAATTGTTAGGCATGCTTGGATTACTTACTGGTTGATGTAGAAGCCTCGTGTTGACGCTGTGAGATGGTATGATGTTCCTTCAGAACACACAACGTACAAGTACATCAGGTCACCTATTGACAAAATGAAATAGAGAACATTTCAATAACATTTTTTTAATGTCTCTATAGCATCTGATCCCAAAGAATTCTCACAAATCCTTTCAGCTGGTGGCAAACCCTACCCATGAATGTAGATGTTCTATTATAAGTTAAAGGTAACAGATAGTTTTGGGAAGCCCTCAAAAACTTTTCGTGAGATTTCTTTGATTTTACTAAATAAATAGCAGGGTACTAACATAACTAAGATGCTGTGAAGTTTTTTCCTCCTCAAGTGAAATATTTACTGAATGAGAGGTGAAAAGTAATAAAAATCCCTGGCCCAAAAAAGAGGGGATATAAATTCAAACAACGTGGCCACACAAACTACTCACATGAGGATTGCTGTGTGTATAGAATACGCTACACATAGTGCGAAGCGCTGGGTTTATTGTGCGGGGAACCTTCAGGTGGATATGATCTTAGCGTGAGGCAGTGAAAAGCCGTTACCAAGCGTTTCTTACAGATATTTACACTAAAATTTGTTCGAAATCGTGAATGGAATGTTAAATAATCTCGTACATGTGTCTTGTGATAAAAGGAGAATAGTATGTGACTATGTTAGATAAGTTTCTTGCCAGTATGATTTTTGCTACCGAAACTGTCTATGAGCTTTAAGCCTAAAAATAATGAATTTCAATAAGAACAGTTTTTAAGTAAGAAAGATCAAGTGCTACAAAAATTGACAAGTCTGTGATTTCTTTTGCATGTTTTGCTCTTCATTTTGGACAAAATATGACAAAAATTTTCATTTTCCTTCAAACATAATGTTTTCTCAAACCTCTGATTGAAATATTTATATGGGAACATGTTCTTAAAGGTCCTCCCTATGTAATAAATAACTCCTTCATCCCAGCTTCAAAAACAATATTTTGGAGTATTTCCTGAACAAAACAAATACATCTAAGTGAATTGCTGTCACAGAAAGAACATCAAGCAGCAAATTTCTGCATGGATTTTTAAACCTTCAAGTTCTTTCTTCTTCATCAGCCCTTTTCCTTAAATTTTCACAGACCCGTACTCTTGATTTTTCTGCACTATATACAGATCAAGTTAATAATGTCAGGGTGGACTTCTCCTTTAATCCCTGCTTGCGACTCGATGTGCATTCTGGGCATCTAAACCTTGGAAGAGGCACACACAAACTTTACTATCATCTAAACAAATAAATAGCTATCCCCTCTCTCTTTCTCTCTAAAAAAAAAAAAAAAAAAAAAAAAAAAAATTATATCATCCACCTGAACAAAACTCCAGTAACCTCTTTCATTCCATAAGGTGTCAGCTCATCAATATATTATTGGATTTGGTTGAGGGCTAGGTGTGAAATCCAATAAGTGTGTCATAAATTCTTGGTTCACAAAACTGAGCAAATCATACTGGGTACTACTACTACTAGAGTACCGTGTAAAGTTGTTTGCAAAACTGACCAATGCATTACAAAATTGTACAACTGCTAATTGTACAATTAGCAGTGACCATGAGCAATTAGATATTGATCTTGTGTTTAGTAGTGCAAATGAAAAGGCTGAGATTATTTCATTTGATTGAACATGTTTTTTGTAAGTCATAGGTCGTAATGACGAGAACAAATTTCATCAGGATAATTCAATTCACTACAAACAGCATTCAAAGGTAAAAAAAAAACAGTATTCATTTTGGCAAGGCCCCCCCCCCCCCCCCCCTTTGGACACCCTAGCCTATATCACATGCTCATATATGAGAAAGAAAGAAAGATGATAGAGAGAGAGAGAGAGAGAGATGACTAGGCAGATTATGTAGAGACAGACAAAAAAATAATAATACAAATCATGGACAGACAGACAAAGTTAGCAAGAGACTGGTTTGTTATTAGGCTTCAAGCTCTACAACAGTCTGTCCATATACCTCATCTAACAGATGTACTTTACAGCTATATAAATCATTATTTGATCATAACCAATCACCATGTGACATTCCTTCAATAAATGTGACTTATTGCTGTGATTATTGTTCAATACCATGCACAACATACTACAAAAGATTTATTACATAACAGTGATATCCTGATTGTCACTGATCAGAACTGCCTGCCTGCCTGTACACTCATTAACAATCACGGGATGCCTTTGTAAGTGCTGCAGATTAGCATCTGAATTCATTGCATCATTGTCCTTGAGTACTGATAGGGTGTTATGGCATAGTTTGCAGGCAACAAACTTTGGTCTATCAGCACATAACAGAGGGTCTCAAATGTGAGACTATAGAGACCATAGGTCCTGTATTGTAGCTGCTTGCACAGCCACAGACAGCCAGAGTCCGGCCAAGCTCAAATCTTTATAGAATTGTGTTGCAGTGTCAAAAAAGAGAGTGTGTGCCTACAGACCAGTTACACCAGGTCTCTGGATCTAAATGGATTTATAGTGATAGAAATATGCTAAATTTTTGTATAGTTTACTTTACACTAAATAAAAACTGGGCCTATTTCTTGGTAAGGTTACCTTCCATTGCCTTGGAATAAATGCCATATAATCCAATTTTATATCTAATAATTTACATGTACACTGTAGTTCTCATGACTATTCAATTTTTTTTTTCTCATACTGATTACACTTCTCCCATTGTCAATCAAATAGTGAATAATGCAGGTCCATTATTAAAGGTATTGTACAGTAGTGGGAAAGGTGGCGCTTTGGATATTTAACTACTTTGTCAGCTGGAATGGAAATTACTACATATGCTGTTGTGAAATGATTAATTTCGAACTTAGGTGACATTTGTTTGAAGAAAAATGGTTTAGAAATGGCTAAAATATCCCAAAAAATAAACATCGAAATACAAGCGCGGTACCGCGTTGACAGTTCACACACGTGTAAACAGTGTGTGTGAACCGCTGTGTGCCGTGGAGCTGGGAGCGTCGGGGTAGGTGGTCCTTAGCGAGGGTATAAGGTAACCGTTGATATTCGATCATTTGAATTATTTTACTGAAAATCACCGGAAATCATGAATAGAATACCGGATTATCTCACTCATGTATCTTTTTATGCAAGCCAAACAATATGAGACTGTTTTTGAGCAGTTTCATGCCAACTTTCATTTTGCTAACACTACTGTTTATTACCTTTAAAGCATAGTAACCAAATTACATCAACAACCCCTCCATTGATTTTCTATTTTAATTGTTAACTCATTTTCAAATCTCCTCATACCATTTGCTTTATCTACTGCTAACCCTTCTTCTTCTCTTTTAATTAATCTTCATAAATTTATCATTAAAATTATTCCTACTAAATAGGACTATAATAGCTAAATACATCTCACTCTGAAGTAAGACGAGCTATTTCTCACCATGCATCTTTCGTGTCCCTGGGGTGGGTTCCATCCTGACAGAGTCAACACCTTCAGACAGCTCAAAGATCGGTTGTTCTCCTTGAAGGCTGGCTGCATCGGCAACAGAGGGCGGTCTTTAGACGATGGCATGATGAACTCTGGGGGCGTGCAGTCCACCACGTCTGATGTCGCAGAGGATTTGCTGCGCTTCCGGTCCACTGGTGGAAGTAATAAAACATTATGATGAGGGTAATATTAAAGGTACAGGATCTCGTAAATGTTTTGAAAGTTTTCTATGGTTGTGAAGTGCATTTTAGAAGTTTCAAGCAAATTGTTAACCTCAACTCTACACTTCATGGGACTACATTAATGCACATGACACTCTGTGAAATCAACATTTTTTTTAGAACTTAATCCAATAAACTTAATTGCTATGCAGTCTTTGAACAAAGCATTTTGTATTTTCATCACGGGCATAAATATGCAACCATATCAACAAGCAAGATGAATTCTTAATATTCAATTTTAATCTAAGGCAAAACGTTCCACAACAAAAAATATCATAGCATATACTCGGCCAGAGGGTCACAGTTT
>CM046840.1:18171890-18330987 GCA_025618425.1 Heliocidaris tuberculata
GAGTATGGTGGTGGATCCAGTGTCGAACATTTTCAAAAGGCAGTGTTTACAGCCATTTACAGCCACACGCGTGTGGCTGTAAGGTAGAGACACACGCGTGTGGCTGTATACACTCGCCAGGCCTGAGGATACAGCCACACGTGTCTACTTAGACTCTATGCAGCGGCGCAAGTGCAACAGACATGCACTGCAACTATGCATCTAGTTTAATTCCTCTGCATTATATCCTGACTTATGGATCCTGCGGAGTACCCTCGTAGAAGTAGAAGTAGCACGAGCGATGTGGACCGTATATTTATGCAATGGTACATGTTGCAAAACATCATCATGAACTTGAAGGTTTTATCTCTTGAAATTCACTGACATAGACTGTCTAGAAAAATATACAATGTTTTTTACCTCATTGCCATCTGATGACAATGAAGTAAAAATATTGTTTGTATGTCAGTGAATTTCAAGAGATAAAACCTTCATGAATGATGATGAAGTTTTGCAACATGTACCGTTGCATAAATATATGGTACACATCGTTCGTGCTATGCATTTGCTATGTGCCGCGCTGCTGTGTAGAGTCTACATGTAAGTAGACGTGTGTGGCTGTATCCTCAGGCCGAGCGAGTGTATACAGCCACACGCGTGTGTCTCTACCTTACAGCCACACGCGTGTGGCTTTATACATGCCTTTCAGAAAATCAACGATAGCAAATAAAATATCAAACGAATATCTGTCAAACTTACATAATGAATGCTCAAAGTCCTACAGAAAAAGAAGTTGATGGAATTTTTAAAAAGACAACTTAGATTTAATACGATATTCCCTTCCGAGTGAACCCCTTCCAACGGCGCGGCGTTTTGGTCCCTAGAAAAAGGTACTGTATTTCTGAACGTGTGAAACCTATGGGAAAAAGACACAACCTTTTTTGTTTCAAGAGTGTGGTTTTCATACGCATAATCCCACGCGTATGAAAACCCATTTTAGGCGCTTAACTGTACACGTTCGGTAATACAATCCTTGACTATAGTATAACACATGTAACAAGTTAGATCTAACATTACAGTTAGACCACTAATAATGACTGTTAACAGTCTAAGTTAAAAAGTTAACATGAATAGTTACTATTTTCCTATCCTGGATCACTCACGGGTAGCCTGGAAGGCTCTTTGAAGAGTAAAAAAAAAAAAAGCTGACGCTACTCTTCAAAGAGCCTGGTTTTGTAACCCCACTCTACAATAGAGCAGCCATTTTAGAGTCTAAAGAACCTCCTGAAAATCGCCTTTACCGTGAGCCAGCTTCTCTCATCTCCTCTTCACCATAGCTTTAGAATATTAAAACCCCATTTTTTACCCTAGAATTAAAAAATATTGGGGAAAAAATGTAAAATATTAATTTTAATGGTTACCGGTAGTCCGAACGACGCCCGAAAAAGCCTCCGCAGCTTCACTGCGCTCATAGACCCGGAAGTGTCCCATAATGTCATCGACCTACAGTCACTCACGCAATTTTCAGATCCACCATACGTTAGACAAGACCGCAACTGCATGCATGCAGAAGATGCGCAATCAAAATGCGTGCGATGCCCGCGTGCTTGTAGCGGTCTTGTCCAACGTATGGTGGATCTGAAAATTGCGTGAGTGACTGTAGGTCGATGACATTACGGGACACTTCCGGGTCTACGAGCGCAGTGAGGCTTTTTCGGGGCGTCATTCGGACAACATTCAACCTACTGGTAACCATTAATATTAATATTTTACATTTTTTCCCCAATATTTTTTAATTCTAGGGTAAAAAAATACGATAAACCATGATATACTTTTGCATAAGTTACAAAACTACGGTATTAGAGGGCTGCCTTTAAAATGGTTTCGTGACTATCTAAGTAATCGATCCCAATTTATTCCTCATAATGGTGCTACTTCAACGAGGTCATCAATAGTGTGTGGAGTTCCACATGGATCTGTATTAGGCCCTACTCTTTTTCTGATGTACATAAATGACCTCCCTAAATCATCAAATTACTTTAATTTCAGATTGTTTGCAGACAATTCGAATATATTTCATTCTTTTCCGCCAGGAAATTCTCATATTGATTTATTAGAAGTGACTGAGAATCTAGCATACGTTAGTCAATGGTGTGATGCCAATAAGATTACTGTTAACATTAAGAAAACTAACTTTATGATTATCAAGCCAAGACGTAAGTCTGCCCATGTTGAAGGGTTGGTGAAAATGAAAGATCATATTTTAAAAGAAGTGTATGTTGCCCCGTTCGTTGGTATTCATTTTGACAGGCATCTTACTTGGGTTGATCATATCAACTCTGTTTGTAATACACTCCGCAGGAAAGTAGGAATTCTATATCAAGTGAGACATTTTGTTCCAAAGAGGGTACTTTTATTACTATATCATTCATTTATCCAAACACATATATCATATGGTCTTGAGGTACATGTATGGGGATGCACATCAGCTGCAACTATAAATAATGTTCGTGTTATACAAAAGATGGCAATAAGAGCGATTACTTTTAGCAAATATAGATCACCTTCCGCGCCCTTATTTCATTCATTACGTATATTAGACATTTCAAAATTGTACAAATTTTTAGCGTCAACATTTATGTATAAGTTAATAAACCAACAACTGCCTCATTCAATATATGATTATTGTAAGTTTTTTGAAAACAAATATGATACAAGGCAGAAAGATGCTAAGACGCTACTCTTGCCTAGAGTGAGAACAGAGCATGGAAAAAATTCAATATCATTCGCAGGACCAGAAGTATGGAATAGTCTGCCGAAAGATATCAGAAGAAAATGCTCTTTCCATTCATTCTGTACAGCTACAAAAGATCATTTATTACAAGAGTATATTCAACACCCATTGTAAATATCATCTTACTTGTAAACATGTAGATAGTAGCTACTATATTTTATGTCATACAATCTTTTTACAATGTAATCCATTTATAATGTAAGTGTATTCATATTTGTCTCAAGGGCGCCACACCCTATTAGCAGTATTGCTATCTAGTGGTGTCCTATTACCAAAGATTTGTTTTTCAAATGTATACTATATTGTGATCAATTTTTGGTAATAAAGTTCTTTCATTCATTCATTCATTCATTCATTCATTCATTCATTCAAAAATGGGGTTTTAATATTCTAAAGCTATGGTGAAGAGGAGATGGGAGAAGCTGGCTCACGGTAAAGGTGATTTTCAGGAGGTTCTTTAGACTCTAAAATGACTGCTCTGTTGTAGAGTGGGGTTAAAAAACCAGGCTCTTTGAAGAGTAGCGTCAGCTTTTTTTTTTTTTACTCTTCAAAGAGCCTTCCAGGCTACTCACGGGACCATCACTATATGGGGCTGTGTCAATTTTGGCCTGTCACGACCTCTAAGTTGAGGAGGTAAAAACACCAGCAATATAATCGGCAAAATTTTGAGAAAATACTTCCCTCTATATTTTAGAATGATAGAAGATCTAATTTCATGCCAGATCCTTCGAAAGGATCTTTGTCATCTTGATCAAGTGAAATTTTCAGGCTGTTTTTGGTCAGTGATCTTGCTCCTCTCCTGCACACATATGGGCAAGATATCACACACTTGCCTATAGGAGGCAATTGCTCACGGTATGAAGGTACTGAGTGCGAGGTTATCTCCAATAACCTCACATAAGCGTGAGTGATCCTGGATAGGAAAATAGGCAGTTTTGTGTCACAGAGTTAGACCCAATGTCCAAATGTCCAAGAAAAACATGAAAAAAGTGCCAAGAAACGGCAAAGACCAAATTAGCCAAAGACTGGCAAAGTCGAATACAAAGTCGGAGATGTCTAACAAGTTAATTCATTTAATTGAATTCATCAATCATGTCAAGACATCAGTTCAGTGTTGCAATGGTCTAGCATGTCTAGACCTACAAAATGTAGATCTGTGTTCTTTTTCTCTGACTGATTATTATCACAAATATCAGTATGCATACATTATCCCGGCCCAGGGTGCAGGGGGCCAACCGCGTAGCAAGGATTTAATTTTAGGGGGGGGGGGCAGTTGTGAGCACGCAAAGCATGCTCCCCAGGGCAATGATATGGGTGCAGGGTACATGTAACAGGAGTAGGCACAGGGAGGGGGACTTTCCTTCTTGCGCGAAGCGGGAATGCTTTGACGTTTTAGCACTGAAATTTGAGAGAAATATAACGGCTCGTAGCACCTTTTTTTAGGAAGAAAGTTAGTTCGACGCCCTGGCTGCTTTTCAGTTATTTGGATGCATTACTGCACTGTACAAAATTTTTTGAAAAATAAATAAATGTAACGGGTTGGCGCATGAAGGAGGAGTTTACCCCCTTCCCGTGCGAAAGCTTTGACGTTTTAGCAAATTTGAGAGAAACATATAATGCGGCTCGTATAGCACCTTATTTTTAGGTGAAAAGTTAGTTCGATGCCCTGACTGCTTTTGAATTATTTGGACGCAATACTGCACTGTACACGTAACAGGGGTGGGCGCAGGGAGGAGGAATTTCCCCCCTTCCCACGCGAAGCACGAAAGCTGTGACGTTTTAGCAATTTAGAGAGAAAGATAAGTACTCTTAGCACCTTTTTTACGCTTTTTTTCTCACACTTCCCCCCGCTTTTCTTGAAAAGGAATAAGAACTTGGAGCTGAATACAGAGGGTGTAGTGCCTGCGTTCAGTATCTTCCCTAGGTATCCCTACATGTAGGTACATGTAGGAGTAGTTTTGATACCCTAAACAGGGAAACCCGTCTAACATCTCTGATTTTTACACCCCTTAATGGTGATTTTATATCATACATGTACATGTTATTTTACCTCCTATTTGAGGATTACATCATCATTATAGAAATTTTTTAGCCAAAAAGGAACCAAAAAAGAAATTTAAGCTAATTTGGATCACATTACCGAACTATATTTTCTCCCCTAATTTTCATTTAATTTTCTTATCACCTCTGACTTTGAGACCCTTTTCCTTGATTTTTGCTGTTTGATACCCTAAACTCGTAACCTGGGTTACTCACCTAATGCTGGAAAATTACCCTTGTTATCCGTTTTCGTGTACGCGGATGATGTACAGGCCCCCCCCCCCCACCGGGATCCTGGCTCTTTAACTTAAGTCTAACTTAAGTTAAAGTTAAACTCACTTCAATAAATTAAACAAAGTCAAAGTGAAATCTAACTGTTTTTTATTGCTCCCTCAAGTTTTCTCTTCTTTTTTTTCAGTAATTGTTGTTCAGGCTTCTTTTTATCCATTGACCAATCATTAATCTGCTCTGGCTCTGCTGGAACATATCTTTATCAGTCTTTCTTTCATTTGATTATTTTTAAAGGGGAATTAACCTCAAGATATAAATGTGCTTATATTCAAAGATGTAATCTATTCCTTCTTGTTGTCCTACGTAGTTTTGCATTAAAATATATGAGATGGATCATGGGTATAAATCAAGATTTTCTCAGCAAAATTTATCGTCTGCTAGTGATACCTGGGGGCTGCCATTTTCTTGATGTGTACAGAAAGATATTTTTAATCCGAATGCAAAATTGTCTTTCTTCCTGATACAAAATCCCATTTGAGATTCAAAATATTTAACAGATATATATTCTAAAAACGAAAATGTGTTTTATATTTCTTTGAAAATTACTATTTTACTAAATGTAAATCTATTTTCTTGATACCATGACGTACGCGACGGAGCAAATTAATTCAAATTTTTGGAAAATAACTTTCCCGAGCATCAATAGTGATAAACTATGCATTCACCTGCTTTGAGATAATGGACTTCAATAGTCAGAATGCTCGTTGTATAAATTATGTTCTGCTCTGCCAGGCAAGCCCAAGAAATTGATTTCTATTTAGCAAAACCAGAGAATTTAAAAAGAAATCTATAAATTTCACATTTCAGAATATATGTGTAACACCTGTTATGTATTTTCCATCATATATGGGGATTTTTTGTAATGAAATGAAGCAATTTAGCTCTAGGGTTAAAAACAATTATCTTCCTGACCGGAACGGTTTCCAATGGTTCATGCACAACTCCATATCATCAAGAAAATGGCATCCTCCATGTAAAGTGTTAGCACATGATACCGTGTGCTAGAATGTCTTTATATAAACCCTTTTCTGATATTTCATTTCTAAAGTGATACAGGTCAATGACTAAGAATATAGTACACCTTTGAACATAAGTACATTTATATTCTGGGGTTAATTCTCCTTTAATGTTGTCATTTGGCCCACATCCTCTCTTTCCAATGAATTTCCTTCATTATTTTATCTTCTCTTTCTTTTTCAATTTCAGTTCCTTCTGTTCGTTCATTATCATTTCCTTCCATTATCATGACATTAGGGTGCCAGTGTTGAGGCAATGTGAGCTACTTAGGTTGATTTCAGGACTTTCAGGCAGTAATACCCTAAGTCAGGCTTCATATTGTACATGTATTGAAGCCTACAGCAAATATGGGACTTCAACAGTGGTCAACTGCTGGGATCACTTTACATGTACCGTATATCCTTCAAAATGTCCTTATCTTTCTACTTCTTTCCTCCATTATATGATTTTCTCTTCTGATTCAAGATATCCTTCTTTATACAGTTTGTATCAAAACAATTATACCCAACTTTGATCGCTTCATAGGAAATTTTTTTATAGAATCTACTCTGTGACCTCAAAATTTATTTTGTGGTGAATAAACAGTAACTAATAATAAATCCATTGATACCCTATTTAGGTCTATAACAGATGATAACAGATGACCAAGCACCAGTATGAGTATTTTTTTTTAAAAGTTGTGTCAAAATTCCCTTGTACATTGTTTGCATACTTTATGCATTATTTATTTCAGTCTGAGAACAATTGCAAAGTTTTTTTTATTGACTTTATGCCTTTGATGAGCAAAAGTGTAAATATCAAACTTCAATCAAACTCACTGTCGTTTCCCTCTTCCTTTTCACCATACAAATCTAGAATAGACACCAAGAATGGCCTTCAACAAGTTCATGCACCCTCGTAATCGCTATAAGGACAACAAGCCAAACTTTGATGAACTAGCAGAAAAGTACCCGGATTTTGCACGTCATGTGATCAGAAACCAAGCAGGCAAAGCGACCCTCGACTTCCATGATTCAGAGTCGCTAAGGTCACTGACTTGCACACTCCTGAAGGAAGATTTCGGACTTGAGGTTGAACTGCCTCTAGATAGGCTCATCCCAACCCTGTCACTACGACTCAATTACATCCACTGGATAGAGGATCTCTTAGCATCCACTGGCCACAGCAAAGAGACAGTGTGGGGTATTGACATTGGTGAGTTCTGTTATTCATTTCAAACATTGAAAAAAAATTAATATGAAATACCATCATAAACACCATACATACATAGCTCATGACATTTTAAGTGTAGCATATACCTGTAGATGTTTCTCGTACAATATTGAAAATTTGAATAAGATTGACACTTACAGTTACATGTTAAATATGAGACAATTTTTAAATGAGATGAAAAGGGGCTTATTAAAAAACAAGGGTTGTAAAGGAAAGTCTTTGTTGTGAGGGGTTTCATCAAATATACATCCTTTTGTCGCTAAAGACCAGAGGTCTTTGCTATCGTAATGTGATATGAATATTTACAGATGTCAAAAAGGAGAGGATGCTATTTATTGAAATTCAGGGGATTTATTCTGAAGTGAGGGAGTAATTTGCTATCAGACACGGGTTGTGTTGTGTCTGGTTATAGAGTTATTGATTATATAAGAGATGAGGACATATTCTAGACACGCTGTGCAGTATTTCAACTAATTTCAAGTCCTAGCAAAAGCCAAATATTGACTATCTGATTGGGTCATTTAAGAGATTAAATCGATGAGAAAGATCTTGGGGTTTAACAATTTGAATTTGCTTAATGATAAACATCACCTGAACTCCTTGCACAGATCATGAAGCCATTGATAAAATAAAGTGAATTTTTTTTGTATGTGATTCATATCTACATGTATTGTACTCTTTCCTCAATTAGTATACTGCTTTTAACAAATTTTACAAGTGGTCTATATTTGCAAAAGCTTCATGCCGGAAGAGTTTCTGGTTTTACAGGCACTTTCTTGGTTTGGTCATCACACAGGTTGCGGAGCATCCTGTATCTATCCATTGCTTGGGGCTCAGATGAATGGCTGGAACTTCCTTGCTTCAGAGATAGATGCTTTGGCCATTCACTATGCCAAGGAAAACATCACACGGAATGGACTCACTGATAAGATAACAGGTAGAAGAGGCACTCATTCATTTTTAGGTTCTGATTATTCCCTCTGCACCAGCGTAATCTTTTTAAATTTATTTTTCATTCAAAAAGACCGATTTCCATAGGGGCCGGCATTATTGCTTTCTTTTCCAAATAGCTCTTGTTCAAAGCTTCCAGAGCCAACTCAATCTCTGCTCACATGATTTTTCTTGTTGCTCTTGAGTGGTGATGAATTGATAAGAAAGAGAAAAAAAGCTTTGTACAAAGGCCTTCTGTGTTTTTGTTGGTTTATTTTTTGCTTGTTTGTTTTTACAGTAAGATGAGAGAATATTACTTAATGGCAATTTCTGTCATTTGATTAAAGCAAAGAGGCTAGGGGTCGGCAAAATATGTAGATTATGCAACTTGGTATTTCAGCTGCTAACGCTGTTGCACAAAGTCTGCATCATTGTGTAAAAATGATGTAAAGTTTGTTTGTTTGTTGCATGCTGTGCTGAGAACCAAAATACGGTGATGATTGTAAAACATGCTGTGCATACGATGCTGTGGTGACAATGTGCCAATTGCTCTGTGGTAAACTCTATCTCTAGTCCAATTCTTCACTTCAACCCAGGACCAGGTACTTACCTAGCCATTTATCTCTAAATCAGGGGAGCGTTTCATGAAGTGTTTTGTCAGTGATTTTTACCGACAACTGTTATAAGCTACTGAAATCCTTGCATCTGATTGGCTGAGAGCAAATTTGTCGGTGAAAATCACTGACAAAACGCTTGATGAAACGCTCCCTACCTTAATCCAAGTCCTAGCCCTGAATTTTTGATGAAATAAAGGGCAGAGCAAATGTTGGATCACTGCAGTTATAAATCACCTTTTCTCTTTCCCTTGCAGTTGTTGAGACCATGGAAGACAGCATGTTTGAGCAGGTGTTAGACAGCGCCCCCTATAGACAGTCTGTCTACCACTTCACTGTGTGTAACCCGCCCTTCTTCGGCAACTCTCTGGAGGCACAAGGCATCATGGGGTCTCGCAGCATGAGCCGACCCGAGCCCAAGTCAGTTAGCACAGCCGCTGAACTAGAGATGATTGCTGAGGGAGGGGAGGTGGAGTTCGTTCGTAGAATGATTGCAGAGAGCCTACGTCTCAGGGATCAAGTTGTGTAAGTTATCAAGCACTCAGGCTCCATGATGGCCTCGCATATTTATGCATGTCTTTAACTACCAATATTCAATCACCTATATTTATTGTTTCCATTTCCAAGGAAATTATAGTATAAAAATGTTGACTGCTTTGAGGGGCACAGTTAAAACTATGGCCCGGGGTGAGCTCGCAACTGTGCTATGCCCCAAGACCACAGTCGAGGGGCATAGCAATAGCAATAGCAATTGCAAGATCATCGAGGGCTATGGTTTTAACCGTGACACGAATAAGAAGCAGTCAACATTTGTTTTATATACTGCATCCTTCGTTAGCTCAGAAATTCATTTCAATGACAGTACCGTAAAGTAATTCTCATCGATCGCTCTTTCAAAATTTTGTTCGGTGTACACGTAGCCTATGGTGCCGGCCGCACGCGCGTATCTTAATTGCCATAGCTACGCGCACACGTACAAAGACATAATTATATGGTACGCGCAAGCAGAACTATGCTCATGATAGTCTTTCCTCCTATAGTACTTATACATGTATAATTTCTCTATTTCCCTGTTTCTTTTTTTTTTTTTTTCATCAGTTGGTACACCTCCATGCTTGGGAAGAAATCCAGTCTGGCCCTAGTGCGGGAGGAGCTACGGAAACAAAAGGTGAGTTTTCTTCTGTGATGTGAAGATAAACCAGTTTTCTGTAAACCATGTTTCTATCATGCTTTCCTTACAGTAAATACAAGACCGGGGGGGGGGGGGGGGTTCATAAAGCTGTTCGTAAAGTTACGCACGACTTTACGAATGACTTGAATATGGCAAGCCAAATGTGATTTTTAATCATTTTTAATCGCATCCGCTAAAGTTGAAATATGCAGACGTACATGTAGATTAACATTCTTATTCTTAAGAAGCATTTTTAAAGCAAAGTATATTTTTTGCTACAATCTAAATGAGATTATTGGAAATACAGTCATACTTTGTTAAAACGTCAGGAAAAACTGTGGGCATTTCATTTGGCACTTCTTATTCAAGTGGTTCATAAAGTTATGCGTAACTTTACGAACAGCTTTATGAAACACCCCCAGGGCCTTCTGACATAAAGATTGGCTTACATCAATTGTGAAAATCTATTGTATCTCAATTCTTGCTGTAACTGATTGCACAGTGTATCTTACAATGATTTTGTCTTTCTGTCACATAAACTTGATTGTAAGTTACTTTGACATTGAGGAGGCTTACAGTTCACCATGTGGATAGTCCTGAAAAGGACTGTTGAGTTAGAAGAAGAAAGTGGGGAAAGTTAAAGAGGATAAGAAATGGAAAGGCGAGATAGACAGTAAGAGAATGTAGAAGTAATCTTTCTTGAAAGTGTGAAGTCCTGAAAAGGACTGTAAACCAGATTAGAAGGCTGAGAGTGGAGAAGGCTCAATGTTTCGGACAGGTTGACTGTCCGTCATCAGGAGTCTTCAAGAAAGATTACTTCTACATTCTCTTACTTTCTATCTCGCCTTTCCATTTCTTCTTCTGTTAACTTTCTCCACTTTCTTCTTCTAACTCAATAGTCCTTTTCAGGACTAACCATGTGGTGAACCGTATGCCTTCTCAACGTTATCAGTACCACTATGCAAACCACTACCTTCAAGTTACTTTTGATTGTAAAGATATGATTATTCAAGGAGATACTATTCATTTTGGAGAGATACAGTTACTTATTACAATAACTCTCTATGTTACAGGGCCAAGATTCAGTGGTATTTGTTGTGGTTACGTGGGTCTTGGGCTTGTAATTGGACTTTTCGTAAATTCAACCAGTGTAGAGCTGGAAGAACAACATGTTGAGTTATGCTTTTAAACTATAAATTTGTAAAGACAGGAATAATCTTTTTTCAAAACATTCCTGTTACTTGAGTTGGATACGAATGTAATGAATTCATGCAATTATGGTGGTTGATCCAGTGTCCGAACACTTTTCAGAAAATCAACGATAGCAAATAAAATATGAAACGAATATCTGTCAAACTATACATATTGAATGCTCAAAGTCCTACAAAAAAAGAAGTTGATGGAATTTTAAAAAGACAACGTAGATTTAATACGATATTCCCATCCGAGTGAACCCCTTCCCAACGACGCGGCATTTTGGTCCCTTGAAAAAGGTACCGTAATTCCGAACGTGTGAAACCTATGGGAAAAAGACACAACCTTGGTATCAATAGTGTGGTTTTCATACGCGTAATCCCACGCGTATGAAAACCCATTTTAGGCGCTTAACTTTACACGTTCGGTAATACAATCTGTTCGGAGTTACAATACTTGACTATAACTTTTTTTTTTTTTTTTCTGTAACAGATCAGGAACGTGACGCACACAGAGTTTTGCCAGGGAAGAACAATGCGCTGGGGTATTGCATGGACATTCAAAGAAAACATAGAAGCACCAGTAAGACAAGTGAATTCTACAAATATTCCCTTTCCAAAATGAATTCGTTAACCCTTTCAGGACAGGAATTATTTAAGGGCTAAATTGATCACATTTTGTTCTTCAAATTGGCAACAATAGTATTTTTCTTTTAGTGCTACATGGTTCAAATAAGGTGTAATGTCTTTGAAAATAATATACATGGTTAGAAATTTGTTGAATAGTTGAAAGAAATTGCCAATTTTGATGAAAAACAATGATTTTAAACCTCTCAATGTGTTGCCAATTTAAGGATCTCAAAGCTTATTCTTGTTTTTAAAATTCCTGGCATCAAACGCAATATGGTCACGCAATAAAAATGGACATAGTGTGTGCAGAAAATTTTGCTCTTTCTACTCATGTATCTGGTATATTTTTTAAAGCTCTGGATAAAAAGTTATTGAGCCAAACCACAAAATGTGGTCAATTGTCTTGAAAGGGTTAAATATTTCATATGGAAAGGAAACCTGTAATAGTGTTCAGTAACAACTGATATGGCATGATGTTGTTTAGATAGATGAACACCAAAAATATTCTTCTTATTTGGATAAGAAGTGATAGAGATTTGTTCCTTTTTCTGCCTACACAATATTTATGCTGTGCCTGTATGAAGTGCAAATTTCAATTTTTGATTGCTTGATATATATACTATTTGAAAGGCATTACAGTAAAAAAGAAAATCCATATATGTTTCGCCAGAATAATTTGTATGATTACAGAAAGAATAAATAGAAACTGTGTCCAATTCTCTCATTTTTTATCAGCTTCCAGCTTGCAAGAAGAGAAAAGTAGCTGAGAAGGCTGTTCCTTTCACCATCCCAGTCCCAGATACTTACATCAAGCGAGTGTTGGAGCCTGGTTTGAGTGGAGGGTTACAGAACAAGATCCAGGCTGTAGCCAAGGCTATTCACCATATGATGCAGGGGCTAGAGGTATGTTGGATTGGATTAGATGCAGTGTTGTCAATGTGCCAATTATTTATTGTCTTTAGCTTTAATAGAGAATTGTGTGTAGTTTGATTGTTTTTGATGGTTTGATGGTTTATTTTACCTGACTGCTAAGAGAGCATGTACATGCTTGTAAGTAAGCAACCAGGGGACCGACATCCCTCTCTGAGGGACTTGGTAATGAGGATTAATGCCTTACCAAAGGGCACTAGCGCATTCACTTGGTTTCGAACCCGGGTCCTCCAGTTACGAGACCACTGCTCTACCACTGAGCCATCGAGCCTCCACGTGTATGCTTGTGTATTAGATGGCTGTAGCCAAGACGGTGCTGCTTACAAGGCTAGGACTTTAGTTATACCAGTTTACACTCATCTTATTATGAGAGGAGGCTTATCAAACCAGGATATATATGGGCAACAATATAACAGAGAAGACATAAGTAGAGTAAAAATCTCGCAAAAGAATAAATTGTATAGATAATTAAGGCAGGTTTCACATTACATTTTCAACATGAGTTTCCTAATCAGAAAAGAATGGAAGACAAAATCTTCTTTTGACGTAACAAATAATTGCTTTTCTGGACAATTTAAAACACATTTTTCCTCATCACTTTAGAATAAACTAATGTACAATTCAATCACCTGGAGGGACTTTTTGAAATGTGAAATAGCATATTTAGAGTGTTATATGTGATATTCATTCAAATTCATAAGAGATACTTTTATAGTAATCCTGTCTAAATATGGACAGCCACTTTTTCAAATCTCAATTCTGCCCTGATTGTTTTTCAATGACATAACTACTGAAAGTATATGTTTTCTTCTTTTTTTTTAAACAGATGTCTGTGAATAGGAAGCCATCATCGAAATGGTGTCCTAAGTTTATCCTGACCGCCCCAAGAAACACATGGTCACATCAACGCAGGAAACGACGTCGAGAGAAACTCATCCAGATGAAGTCATCAGTCAGCCCATCCACAGCACAAGCTCCTCCACCTGAAGAAGCTGTGTCATCATCATCTTCTTTGTTTCCCTTGTCTTCTTTGTTAATGACAGATGAGGAGAGACCTGGTGTGGATGCACCTGGCTCCAAAGACAATGTCCCTTCATCATCAGCTTCGTCATCATCTGAAGATGATGGGCGTATCCAAAAAGCAACATCTGATCTTCCAGTTGTGATCCCATCACATTCCTCATCTCCAAGTGCAAGCACCACCGCCTCTTCGGCAGATGGCAATGTACTGACAAAAGCTAGGCTTGACACTTCCCCTTTAGCAGGTCCTAGCAAACCCACAGCCAAGTTTTGTCTTGAGAAGCTCCAAAATGCTGCAACCACCCTCAGCAGCAAGATCCCAAAGGCATCTTCTGAGTCGAACATGGAGTCAACACATCTATGGCATGAAGATACTCAAGGAAAGACAGACATATCAAGACAACCTCCTGAAGCAAAAAGTATGATGACAGATGGCACCAGATGCAAGGACCAGTCATCATCAGATGAAGCTGAAGATAGCTTTCCATTGGACATACATCTTGATATTAAACTAGGTGATAGAAGGACCATTGTATTGGTTGCAAGTGTAGTGGACTCCACAAGAAGGAATCTCCTTCACCAAGTTGTCCAGTACATCAAGAACCAAATGAAGTAAAGCAACTCTTAGGCAAACCGAAGAACTTCATCAGAGTGATTATACCATCAGTATTGTTCATGAACATATCTGGGTGGAAAATGAAAGATTTCACAGAAGTATGCTCTTTTTCTTCGTCATACAGTTAACTTAGCATAAGTCGAATCTGTTGGGACCACAAAAAGTAGTTCGACTTAGGCAAAATTTGACTTCGGAAATGTAAATATCACATATTTTGCATAGTTTGATAAAAAAATTGATTTGACTTAGGGAAAGTTTGACTTATAAATGCGATTTCGAGTTATGCAAGGTTAACTGTATTTTCTAAAAAGCCCCCATGTTTTGCAGATAGCAATCATTTCATATTTCCTTGGCCTTTCCTCTATCTTGTTTGCCACCTTTGACTTTCATTTTTGTACTTTTGGCAGTTTATTTGCCTTTTTAGACTGTCCAGTGTGTCAAATATTAGACTTAGAAATGCTGGAGGAACAGTACAACTATATTTGAGTTTACTATAGTGGCTACCTCTTCCAAGGGGCATCTACATTTGTCACTTTTTTCCAGCACAGAGACAATTTTGTATTTTGAAACCTATTGACTCAAAGAGACTATCTGCCTTGAACAATTATTGCGCACATGACTTGTCCCTCCATAGCAGTCCAAAGAAGTCCAAACCAAAATGGAGAGACCAGAGACTTTGTAAGTATTACTGGATTCAGAAAATCATGACATTCAGGGTTCCCACAGCCATGGAAAAACCTGGAAAGTCAAGAAAAAATAAATTCTTCTGGAAAGTCCTGGAAAATTAAAATCTCCCAAAGTCATGGAATGTCATGGAAATTGGTCGTGGGTGTGGGCCGTGGGTGGCTATGGCAGCCTTCCATCACACACATAAAATATTATATATCACTGCATGGTATTCGTACTCCGCTTGGATGCCGCAATCCATACCAAAATGGTACATGTAGTTAGTTATCTGCTAATGGATAAAGGCAAAAATGGGTCATGGAAAGTCATGGAATTTGGTTCCCAAATTTCTGTGGGAGCCCTAGATGTTCTGCGAGAGTTTACATATAGTTTGGATATTGTTTAACCCTTTCAGGACAGGAATTATTTAAGGGGTAAGTTGATCACATTTTGTTCTTCAAATTAGCAATAATAATATTTTTCTTTTAGTGCTACATGGTTCTAACACAATGTAATGTCTTTGAAAACCATATACATCATTAGAAACTTAGTCGAAAAGTTGAAAAAATTGCCAATTTTGATAAAAAATAGTGATTTTGAACCTCTCAATGTGTTGCCAATTTAAGGATTATGAAGCTTATTCTCCTTTTTGAAATTCCTGGCATCAAACGCAATATGGTCATGCAACAAAAATGGACATAGTGTGTGTAGAAAATTTTGCTTTTTCACCTCAAGCATCTGGTATATTTTTTAGAGCTCTGAATCAAAAGTTATTGAGCCAAACCACGAAATGTGGTCAATTGTCTTGAAAGGGTTAAAATCATGAACAGACATAGGCGATTGTGGTAGTGGTAGGTAAAGATATTTATGCAATACATGTGTACTACCTAAATATATGTTGGTCAGGATGCATGTCTGAAAAGTTATCATCAGGAGTTATGGTGCTGAAACTGTCTTACAAGCATTACTATTTTATTTGAAAAGTTCGGTAAATATTTGTATTTCAGAATTATCTTTTTATATACAGGTAGTGTAGAGGTTGTTTTGATTAGTAAATGTACACAAATTAATGTATGAATATGGAAATGATTTCTTATTACATTGACTCTTTCAGGACAGGAATTATTTGAGGGCTAAATTGATCACATTTCATTCTTCAAATTGGCAACAATATTTTTCTTTTAGTGCTACATGCTTTAACAAGATGTAATGTCTTGAAAAAAAAAGACATGGTTAGGAACTTTGTTGAAAAGTTGAAAAAAAAAAAAGCCAATTTCCATAAAAAACAATGATTTTCAACCTCTCAATGTGTTGCCAATTGAAGGATTTTAAAGCTTATTTTCCTTTTTAAAATTCCTAGCATCAAATGCAATATGGTAATGCAGCAAAAGTGGATATAGTATGAGTAGAAATTTTTGCTCTTTCTACTCATGCATCTGGTATATTCTTTAGAGCTCTGAATCAAAAGTTGTTGAGCCAAACCACAAAATGTGGTCAATTGTCTCGAAAGGGTTAAGATATACTTTTTCATTATTATCTGCAGTATTCATGCCAGTGGTGTTGATACCAGGCATGAGGGATCTCAGAACAAAAACAAAAAACCTGTGAATTCTCCCCTACAAGGGTACCAACAAGTGTAGTCAATATATCAGTGCATACTTTCACCCTCTAAAATTGTTTTGATCAGACTCCCAAATTACCTGTCTCATATGACACAGTGCCATTTTTCACCCATTGTAGACTAATAAATGTGTCATTTCTTACTTTCTACCTGCTAGATTGCTTTGGTTCTCTCCAATCACCCCCATGGGACTCCGCCACACCAAGCCATATTTCTTTCCATGTGAACCATGTTTTTAAAAAAAAACTTTTATATACATGTACATGTAACTATACCCCTCAGAAAAGGCAACATTTAAAGGGAAATCCAACCTTAATAGCAAGTTGCTTTGAAAGAAAGAGGAAAAATCAGAGAAGCAGATTGGTGAAAGTTTGAACGAAATCGGACAAGCAATAAGAAAGTTATGAATTTTTGAAAGTTGTAATCACTATACATATGGGAATTTCAAATTGGCCGAATAGGTAATGTCACTGTGATGTAGCTGTGGACAACTCCCCCATTGGCTCCAACACACAAAATGACTAAAATGTCACTTTTTTCAAAATGTATTAATCAGTAGGATCTTTTTCTTTCAAGAGGACCTATAACAATATGCTATCTCCATTATATTTTGAGTACTGCTCCGAGGGTAAAAGCGCCTCGAAGAAAACCGCAAATTAATGATATTTTTGTGTACCACAAATGGGAGAGTTGTCCACAAAAATGTCACAATCGAATCACCAAATTGCCAATTTGAGATTCGCATAGATGTAGTGATCTCATTTTTCGAACATCCATAACTTTCTTATTCCTTGTCCGATTTCTTTCAAACTTTCACCATCCTGTTTTTCTTATTTTTCTGCTTTCACACAAATAAACTCATTACCAAGGTTGGATTGCCCTTTAAAGTTTTCACCATGATTGCCTATTATGGAACTTTGATAGTGTACGTACAATTTAGATATTGCAAAAGGAGAAAACCCCATCCCATGTATAATATACATGTATGATAAAACATGTGGTTTATTTTCAATTGTCAAATACAGTGGAACCTCGTTATAACAAACTCCTTGGGACCAAGGAAATGACCTCTTTATACCGAAAACTTGATATATCAGGGATAAAAAACAATAGAATACAAAGAAATGGGACTGCCAAAATTACCTTGTTCTTGGGACCATCAAAATTACCTTGTTATATCAGGTTCAAAAAACAATAGAATATAAAGAGCCGGGACCAGAATATTACCTTGTTATATCAGGAATATTGTTATATCAGACCTCTTTATACTGAGTTTCCACTGTAACGGTATTCTTTATAACAAGGTTCCACTGTACACATTTAGGAACATCTGATAAAAACATGTATTTTTAAAAGGGGAGTCCCGATTGGTTGATGTAAGTAGACATGTCTAATATTAAGAGGTCTGAATTATGTAAAGTGTCTCCATTAAATTATGTGAATTATGAAGAACTCTGGTTCCCACACCAAACTGCCAAACTCTTCCTAGTTATTTTGTTTATTACTTTGTGCACTGATTATGTATCAAACTGTATTGGCTATCTTATTGTGATAATATGTCAATCTTTTGTTGAAAGGCGTGTTCACCTTTTCTTGATGATATGAAATACTACATTTATACAAATAAAGTGTGTCAGTCTTGTATTTTTCAGAGTTGCTGACCTTGTCATCTGAAAATAAAAGATGGATGTTTGTGCTCCTTAAAAATGTAGGATTGTTCAGTTGCATGGTTTATTATAAAAAAAAGATGGATTACATGTGTAAAAAGTTTGTGATAGTGATTATGATAATCTCTCCCCCACCCCCCTGATGGAGGACACTTGTTAGCCTTTGCATGAAGTACTGGGGGCTGGAATCAAACACACACAAAAATGAACCAACTTGCAAAATGTTAGGCCTTATACAATCAAAATTTATTGCAAATTTTTAATCAACATCAAAATCATAGTTCTTCTATACACCTAAAACATTGATCAAGCATAATTACACATAACTCGATCTCACATAATAGGGATTAGAAATGCGCATGACTATAATTAATGACCCGATAAGCAATGACCCGATGTTACGAGGGTGTATGTATGTCTAGTCATTCCCAATTAATTATAAAGGTTTCCCCAAAATATTGGCTCATTAAATGAGTAGACATTTGTATTAACTTTTACAACTCGTATATTGGGTTCTGTAATTTTCCTTTGTCAATAATAGCTATAGAATCCTCCCTCAAGACTGATAAAAAGTCTCACTACAATTTGATGTAATGTGGAAGAAAAGTTAACATATTTGAGATGGTGCCAAAATCAGGATTATTTCCAAACTTCATGAGAAAATTATAACAAATCTTAAAGAAATTTGATCAAGATATAAGCATGTACATGTACAACTGAACAAACTGTATGAAAGGAAAGACAAAAACAGCTTTATTCGATGAATGGAATTTATTTTTTTAAATTTTCACCAGTTCCACAAATTTCTCTGCTCAAACTCATCACACGTTTATAAAACTGCACATATTCAAGAAAATGACTCCTTTCTACATCGTTATGAAATAATAATGGTATAAGGTAATCTATACAAAAATTAGGAGTTCCATTACAAGATTGGCCAATTCAAAATCTCTATTTTGAAATAGGTGGAGAATGGATTGAAATACAATTAGGCTAATAATCTTGATCACAATTCAAAATTAACATCACATCCATTCTCAATGCTCTCATAATTATAAAGAACATTCATCTACAACCACTTTGATGTGGTGACTTCATATTAAACATCTATAATATTGAAATACTTTTTGAAGTTCATAATACTCTTATATCTGCAATAAAATGACTTGCTTTCGCATGATAAACTGTTAGATGCATATATTCAATTTAGCATTGTCAATTTTCAGGAATCCAATTCCACAAATTTACATCTATAATGCTGTAAAACCTGATTATTTTCTTCAGCATGTTACTGATTACATTTACAGGTAGTCCACATTTCCCTGAACTGACTACTATAATTCTGCAATAATAATAATAATAATACACCGTTCTTGTATAGCGCATATCACATTATGATATAACGTCCCTATGCGCTGTATTTACTGTATGTAAATTTAGGTAGTTAAATGAAGACAATGTACCAACTACTGTTAGCCAAATGCATTTGGTTAATTGTTACATAACACAGGACACTTTTTAAAAATATGTTTATACTGTGCAAGGGAATCTGAGGACCATCAAATGTTGAAATGTGAAGAAAGAGGAAGTGACAGAGATCTGATAGACAGAACGAAAAGAGAACATAGAAGAAATGGGCTGGAGTGAAGAGGAAGCGAGAGAGAGAAAGAGGGGAGGATATAGAGAAAGCACAGGTTAAGATCTGCATGATATCCCATCACAATTGTTGCACATAACAACACTTCTTGAAACTTTATCTGAAAAATATATGTTAACTTCTCCAAAATTTTTAAGAGCAAGCTAAATTTGGTCCCAATTAATATGAAACATACATCATCTTGTCAAACACTGTCTGAATATGTGAACACCAAAAATCTGCATTGCTGTACATTTGCGTACAATCGCAGATTCTCTCCCTTGCAAATATTTATCATGCTTCCATCTGTAGTAGTAGTATGTAGTGTTGAAATTCTTATACTTATGGCCCGTATTCTGCTAAAATTTAAACCTTTCCCTGGGTCTAAAGTCAAGTTCAAACAAAGGAGGTTAGATCATGGTCTAAGTTTTCCTTCTGTTAACCAAGAATCAGGGTTTAACCGAATTAGCAGAATACCAACAGTAGTTTTTCTTTTCTACCACAGTTATAAAGGACACAAATGACTCTTGGTTACTACATTAGTATAATGACCTCATCTTGACAAAATACACAACCCAAACAAAGAATATTCACGTGCTGAATAAAGACAAATGAAAAATAAAACCTGTATAATGATGACTAGGTGGACATTTCAATGATACCAGCCACACAATGACAAGTACTTGTATATGATAATGATGATGTATTCAGCTCCAAATAGCTGAACAGGCATACACATGAGGGGTAGTATCAACACATAGTAAGTATTTGTAATTTCACTTTTCTGAAAGTAAGCTGGCTGTGATGCAACACAACACAACATAATCTCAGTGGGTGGTGAAAATAAAATTTAAAGAAAAAAAAAAAGAAAGAAAAATTTCAGGGCTGAACAGGGCCACTGTACCCCAAAACAAAGATACTAGTAACTAGAAACATCAGTGGTCTATTGTGACATCTAAATACATGAAATATGTAGTTGCTTGCTATCGAAGTTCAGTCAATAAAATCTTAAAATTAAATGAATACACTGGTCACCTGTCAGGATTGTGTGGATTTTTTTTTTTAAATGCTAGAAATATCATTTCCCTAGAAAAGGAAGAATAAGGGGGATCTACAGCTAAGGTTGGCTTGCAGAATGTGCTGATATTATCTCAAACTTCTTCTCCTTAACCAAATCGGTTTTGAATCTGACTTTAGCTAACAGTTTGTACTTTAGTCTGGTTCACTGCCCATTAAAAGTAAGAAAAACATTGATACACCTAGAATCCGATCCAATCTATTCCACAAAATCTGTGATATACCGCCTCAAAATCAAATAAACTTTCAAAAAATAAAACAAACAAACATTGTAAGTAAAACCTTACTATACTTAGCCTATACCTTTCAGAGACATGAAAGAATACAAAATATATCTGTGAATGGCAAATGCATCATCAACAAATGTATACTTAATTGGTTAACATCTTCTATCATATTGGTGTAAACCTACCCCTTACACACATCACTCATCAAAGCATTACAAATCAGAAACAACAAATTAATACTAGATTTTGCTAATCACTTTCAATAATGCCATTAATACATAAATGTAACAACTTCCACAGTGCCAAAATATACACTCTTACATAGACACACAATCAAAAGTCCACACATGGTGCATAAAGTCATACAATATACACATATAAATCTATATGTATTCAATAAAGGTGACTTCAGGAATTTGGTTATATGTGGAAGACCTGGGTTTACTCACACAACATTATTGCTCTCGCATACACAAGAAGCAGAATATATTTCCTGTCTATCAATAAACTTCATTAATTAAGTTAGGGGATACCTATACGAAAAATAACAAAGGTTACCTCCCACAGAATTTGTTAGGGGCTCTGATGGAAGATTAACCAAGGCTTTGTGGCATAAAATGGTTGTGTTACCTTTCAATCCAGACTGCACTTAAAATTTGGCATGGATATTCACATTTGATGTAATTCAATTTGGTACGAGCACAGAAAATCCTTTGTAACTCATTAATCATTACGTGTTCACAAAAAAGACTTTGGGTGGTAAAATCCTCTGGTTTTTATATTCACTAATCCATATAAGAAGAGGGATGTGATTACTAATGGTGTAGGAGACAAATTGCACGCCTGTGCTTCCAACTTCCAACATTCCAACCATCCTGAATGAATTATTACAAAATAAGTAACAAGGTTTACTGTGTTGTCAAACATAAAGATTTCAAATCACTTCCGAAACATAACAGCACCATGATATATATACTGCTTAGATCAAAGCTATCAAAAATACTAATTTTCATTGAAGGTAAATATTATTTGAAAACTGCTCAAATAAAATCAGATAATATGCGATGGATACCATAAAAATAATCAAAAGAGAAACCACAGAGGGAAGGGCTTAGTGAAAAAAAAAAATTATCTAAATAATTAAGAAAAAACCAAAAATAAATTCAAATAAAGTCTCAGTCACTGTGAAAAACATTGAAAATATGACCCACTGTTCAAATAATGAATGATCAATGATGCATTAAATCGCTCTGATAATCAAATATTGGGATTCCACTCTGGTCGAAGTATAAACCCTGATCATGGATATATTGCAAATGAAACAATACATCATAGTGTCAGATAGGTGTGCATAAATTCACATAACAAAAATGAGATCAAATCTTCTACGATAAATGCATTCATTATAACCTCTATGCACATCATATGTACACTAAAACTCATATTCTATGGTGCGTGGGGGTCATCGGTTGTCAAATAAAAATCTAAATGGTTTTGCGAGTCATTGAGTAATAGATTGGGCCTGCTTTTAAAAAATATACATGAGCATATAACATGTTCCTATACACCAAAACTCTATGAGGAATCTGAAAGTCACAAAAGCTCATCATATATGCAGTGTACACACCTTGGCTAAATGTATAAATCCAATATATACTATGACTATCTAGATATATCATAGACTATGGGGTCCCTCGTATTGTTATCTTGCCACCTCCTGTGGGGCAGTGGTTGCTTCTGCTGGCTGAGGTTCAGATGGTGGGCTGGCGGGTTCTTCTACTTTCTCAGCGGGGTTGGTCTCTGTGGCCTCTTCTTTATTCTCAGGCTGTTGTTCAGGTGAGCCTGCTTTCTGAATGCCTCTGATGCTGTGGAATGGAAAAGGAAACAAATTGATTGAAATCACGTCACACATAACTACACCACCAAATAAACAACAAAAATTTGACGACTACTTTTTTTTCAAAGGAGTACAGTTTGCAACACATCATATAAGGCACTTTTACCTTGATATTGTACACAATGATGTTGGTATATGCAACCCGCAACCCTTTCACATACATTAGGAAAGAAGGAAAATGCACAAGAAACACAGCTCCATCATTTGCAGACATTCTTCATCTCACAAAACAAGCCCCCAAAATTAAAATATTCAACAGTTCATACACAGCCTTCACATTGTCTGCAGTCTTACAAACTGTCAAACCCAAAATCTTTTACAAGCGTTGTGTGCTCTGGGGAGAAAGACTTGACGATTGGTATAACCATCAATGAAGTGTCCCTAAAACATATCAAATCTTTGGAGGTGTGGTTCATTACCTGACAGGGATAAGGAATATTCCATTAATCATGTTGAGGGTTTCCAGCACGCTGCTCATGGAGGGATGGCTGATAGGGATGGGACGTAATGCTGCCTTAGGACCTCCTCTCTTAATCTCATTCATCTAAAATAAGAAGTGACAAAAAGACATTTTTAAACCTCTCTTTCATTCTTTTTTTTTAAAGAAATGATTGCAGCAATAACACTACATTGAGCTTCAGTCTTTGTATGACAATTCCTAGCAAATTATTAAGAAGTTTAGATTTAACTAAATGAATAAAATTACGGAAAGTAATTACAGCAACAACATAACAAAAAAAGAAAAAAAAAGTCAAACTATTTATTAAAATACATTTTCTAATTTGAAAATCATATGCAAACAGGTTACTTGTGCCAATTCATGACCTGCTTGCAAAACATTTCTGAGTAATTATGATGAATGATGATGGTTATTTCCAGAGGATTTGACATCTTAGTCTTTTGTAAAACAACCTCAATTACTGAGAATTTTTGGTTCTTGTACACATTCAGAGGACTACACTCACTGTCTTCTGCAGAGTAACGGCTTGCTGTGTGAGGTAGCTCAGGCATTCTGAACTCTCCTTTGTCTTCTCATGGTTATCACCAAACTGAAAGAAAGATGAAATTCATTGTCACTGGGTAGGCTCATTATTTCATCGGACATCATGTATTTCATAACTATATCCATAACCCATACAACAGCCAAATAGCTACAGTGTATTAAAGAACATGACTAATGAGACTTCTACAAATACCACCACTTCAAAAACAATTAGTTGGAGTACTACTAGGATAACCATTATGACTTTCGAGAATTAGACCCTGACAATTATCTTGCAAATGTGTGTATTTCTGTTGCCTTTAAAGAAATTACAAAGCATGGATGCCAACAACTACTACATAGTATACTATCACAATATCGACTACAACTATTTCCAGCAAAAGAAAACTTCTTTCTTTCGCTTCTACACATGCTCATTCACCGACCACCATCAAAGCTTTTTTTCCTAGAACCGACACCTACTACTTCTGAAACTTCAAGGTATTGATTGATATGATACTAACCTGTTCCCGATAGATGGTGTAGGCATCTTTCTCATTACGTAATGCTGAGCGGAAGTCACCACAGCAGGAGTGAGTTCTGGCTACAAGGTGGTATCTGTAATGAGAAAGGAGAAATGGGAATTTGGAGAAAATATCCAGAAACGGTGATCAACACATCTGGATACTATTATAGAAGTAAGAAATAAACACAATGAAGCTGCTGTCAACGGATGACATTCCTACTCTAAAAGGGTTTGTAATCAACAATCATGTTGAAAACAATACTCAGATATTGTGCACAATTGAAACATAAAGAAAAAAACACGGAGGATAACAAAACACAAAAAATGAGGAAAAGACTGGGCGTGCAGATCTGAACAAGATTCAATTAAAATTCAAATTCAAATTCGTATTTATTTCATTTCCAACAGAGAGAAAAGACAATGGCATTACAGATATTATTACAGAAAATATGAAAAATATATGTACAAATTCATTTTTTCTTGATAAGTGTACAAGTACACTGAACATGTAAATGAATTATTATAATGAATTATTAAAAGAAATCAAAAGAAAATCTTAATTTCTGAGGAGAGAAGGATAAAAAAACTGAAGAAAAAAATGGAAGAGATAAAAATAAGCGGGTAAAGGAAGAAGATGAATGAGAATGATGAAAAAGAGAGCTTCAGTAATTTCTGAGAAACTAAAAATTTGTGAACCTGTTCCTCATGTATCAAGCTATGATTACTAGTAATCATTCATGAAGAAGAGCAATAGTTCATTGGTGAGGGCAGTACTGTAACCATGGCAATCAGGATACAGAAACTGAAACTCTGCTTGCTATCAAACTATTCTTGGTAACATATATGTAACATTGGTATGTAACAACCAGCATTTATTCTTACGTGTGTGCTGCCTTGAGACTCTTAGCTCCAAAGTACTTGATGTTTGTTTCCAAAGCCTTTTCCAGAAACTTGAGAGCCAGCTCGAACTGATTAACACCATGAAGCACCAGACCAATATTACTCTGTAAGAGAATTAACACCAGAGAGAATTTATTGATATATTCAAGGATTAAATTATGCAGACACCTTGAACAGATCAACACAATGAAGTACCAAGTCAATATTACTCTGTAAAACAATTACCTCAAAACAGGATTTTATTTACAAATGTTACTGATAAATAAATTTCATTAGAGGACAAATATTACTCATGAATGGAAGTATGAACTCAATTTTTTGTGGAATCTATACATCTTCACGCAATTAAGAACTAATTTAGACTTTTCAGACTTTACACTTAAAGGAGAAAACCCCTACCGCCATGTATATTAATACATTCATATTCTTAAAATTGATATAAAAAGTCATCTACAGTTCATTAAAATGACCATCAGTTAAACTGAAGCAATCTGACAGGAGAGTTCTTAAAAATCACATTCAAACTTCTTCTTTTTTCAACTAACTAAAGAACAAGTTTGCAGAACAAATTTGATATTGATTCAACATGATGATGGCTAGGGATGATTTCCACAAAGTCCCAAGAATGGGTAAACATAAAGCCAGCCAATCAATAATGTGTCGAATTGAGACGGTGAATATAACAAGTATTCAAAGACAAAGTGAGCCACGATCACACTCACATCAAATAGCGCCATCTCTGGATGATCCTCTCCGTGTATGAGAAGTGTAAGATATCGAGCTCTGTACATAAGCTTGAGGGCACTCACTGCCTGGCCTGCTGCAAACCTGTAGAGGGCCAGGTGCATCTGTAAGAAAAGAAGTGATAATATTTGACTAATGAGTAACTGAAAAATTTTAAATAACATAAAGATTTTAAATATTTGAATTCAATTTGTTTTTTCTTCATAAAAGCTCTCTGAACTTAGAGATACTGAAATCTGAAAGAAACATGTATAATAATAATAATAATAACAATAATAGCTGTTTCTTATATAGCGTCTTACCAGTTACAATTATACTGTCCAAAGCACTTACAGCATTATTACCCCGGTCACTGGATTTATTTGTGATTCTGCACATTACAGTGCACATTCTCCACTACTCTGGGGAGCATTTTAGGTCAAAGAGAGAAGGATTCAGGTATAAGTATGAATTACAAAATTTACCTGCATTCCAGAGTAATTTCAAAGATATTATTTAAACAAATTTTTCCAGCGTGGGTACAGCGGGGGTAACAATATGATACTTTGTATCAAGCGCAGTAGAGTATATTTGTATAGTAACTATGCTATATAAATGGACCTTTTATTATTATCATTATTATCATTATTATTATGTGTTTTCATTGAATAACTTTTCAAATTTGGAGGGGCCATTCTGAGTTCAGAGGGTCATTTGTGCTTCAGTCCTTGCTACTGTTAAGCCCAGCATAACCCATGAAAGATATGATGATTCTAAAAGAATGAAGTACATATCTATGACTCAGACTCACATATTCTGTGATGGTGTTGGGATGGTCCAGACCATTACATCTCTCGCTCATCATGACAGCCTTGTGTTGCATCTCAATGGCTTCACTCTGTTCCCCCATCAGGTAGTGTAGTCTGGCCAGAGTACGCATACAAGCAGCGATCTCTGGGTGCATAGGACCGTATACATTGTTGAAGAGGTTGAGCGCCTCACTGATCAGCTCAAAACCTTCCCTGAAGCAACCTATGGGACCAAAGAAAAAGGGACTAGTCAGTTTCAAACATCCATAATAATATTCCACAAAGACATGAGCATTTCTTTTTCATTTCTATAACATTTTAATGGTATATTGGACTGATGATAAATCATGAAGTGGCGAAGCCCCAAATAAACAAGCCATTCAATCAGAAATCAAACAATATATACTGTAAAAGTGGAAATTTTCACGTGATCAATTTTTCGCGCTCACCCGAGTAAGGTGAATTTCACATGTTTTTATTTTCACCGACGTGCTAGGCTCATAGGCAAAAGAATACATAAACAAAAATATTTGCGAGTTTTTATTTTCGCGCAAAGTTCATGCCGCGCGAAATGCGCGGAAATTTCCACACCGCGAAATCTGTAAACATTCCATGTTTACAGTACTGTGGTACTGTAGTCTATTACAGAGGGAATACCACAGAGTGGTTCATTAACTCAAACTTTCCATCAAGATGTTAAGAGTTTGAATCTTTGCTCACTGTTCAAGTCCTATGACACAGAATTTACAGTTCTATCTTTTTATTCCGATTTAACACATGGAGACCTGGTAGAAGAAATTCCTCAAATGTTTTTGAGCACTGTACAAGCATCAAAGCTAAAACAGTGTGATTTTGATATGATTGATACAAGAGCGAGAACAGAAACCAACAGAATCATTATGGTTGATATAAACCTCAACTGCTATCTGTCTGAGGAGAGCCAGAAGGGTGTTAACTCCATGTAAAACAAGAAGACTTTCGAAAGAGCAATATTCCTGCAACCAACCTTGCTGTATCTTGGTCTGTCCGCTCTGGAAGAAGTGATAGGCATCCGATGCGGTGGGGTTGATGTGCTTGACTCGAGGGAACATGTTGAGGATGTCATTCTCATTGAAGGGTGGCTTGTTCTTGGAATCAAGATCATAGTCTCTCAAGAGAAGCTGGATGCCCAGCTTGGAGCAGAACTCTCGCAGTAGCGTCATCTTCTGGAGGTTGTAACGCTCGATGACAGAATCTATGCTCTCACTGCAGGTCATAACAAGATTGCAGTACTGATAGTTACAATGATGCAAATCTCCATGAATTCCCAATACTAAAGGCAGAAATACGCACAAACAGGAAAGTCATTGATTCATTATAAATGCAAACATGCCTTCTACACCTGTTCCAATGGACTGAATAAAAACTGATTTCATGATGATGATGACTATTCACAGCACATCAGTATGAACCCTTACTGTACTGGGGGGAGGGGCTTGAAATAGCCCTGTACACTAAGGCCCGAATTCACAAAGGTGGTAACAGATTTGTACCATGGTTTATGCAGATTTGTTAGTATAAGTGCGCTTGATTTTGCGTGTACACTTAGAAAAATCCAATAATGAACGCGCATGATTAGCAAAGTGCGCAAATTTTACGCTAGTTGCCATGGTTTAGACCATGGTTTATGTAAATTTACGCACAGTTTATTTCAATTAATTTACATAAACCATGGTCTAAACAATGGCAACTATCGTAAAAATTTGCGTACTTTGCTAATCACGTGTGTTCATTATTGGATCTTTCTAAGTGTACGAGCAAAATCAAGCGCACTTTTACCACAAAATCTGCATAAACCATGGTACAAATCTATTACCACCTTTGTGAATTCAGGCCTAAGGGTTAAGCTTTCTAAGCTATGTTCAAATTGAAATGTGTTGTGTAGATGTAGTCGAAGAATGGTCTAAACTTTAAGAGTGTGTTTCTAGAAATGTACATCTGCTAGCTGTGCATCATTCTGTGTCTCTCCGCTCAGCACACGATGATATCTGATACATATCTCATATGAAAAGTAGATTTCAAATTCATTTTGTAGCATAGGTCAGGACTATGTCAGGACTACTATGAAAAGTAGATTTCAGATTGATTGTGTAGCCTATGTCAGGACTGACTTACCATTTGACCTTGTAGTGGAAGTATTCCTTGCATTCAACCTTGATACTTGTCCAGAGATCAGAAGGTGTGAGGCTGCTCCATGATGTATTCTCTGAACACAAATATGAACAAGAAAGGAATAGATTGGATCTCTGAATACCTCTTACAATTATTTAAAGGTACTTCATCCCTTTTGCAGACCTGTTGTGAGAGTACGCGATAAATTACAAAAGAATTATAATTGGAAATCTTGTGCGGATGTGAAAAGGATAATAATTTGTTTTTAAGTAAGTAATAACAACAATTTGGTAACACATTATTTTTCTGACTCGAAAAAAAATAGCATAATTTAAAAAAATTATTTTTTGACCGTTACTAAAACATGAACTTGCGTTGATTTCTGAGTAGCTCCCTCTGCGACAAAAACAAGATTTTCATTTCTTACAAAGAAGTTATAGTACTTGTGACCATTGAAATTTCAAGTTTCAAGGAATTTTGTATAAGTATGCAAAAGGGATGAAGTGCCTGTAAGTCAATGTTCCAAACTACAGATAATCTAAAGTTCATGAATTTCATGGCAAGTAGCAGTTCAATATCTATAGGTCTGCACATGTGAGAGAAACATACTTTTTGTTGTCCGTCTGCAAAATTTCACTACCACTATTTTTCAGGCCTGCAAAAACACATATCCCTGATTTATGCTAGAGTCCAGAATTATGCAACTTAATGATATTAGGTGAAATACAGATTGTACCTGGATAAAGTACAATATGAACAAGGATGTATTCAAACATGTTACATTCATGCACACACAATATATGACTGCCTTCTTATATTGTTGTGTTTTGCTGCAATGTTGATGTTTAAGTTAATGCCAATTATTTTCAAAACTCTTTTCATATTCATCTTTATCATTTATCATTAAACATGCTACATGAAAGACAGTACATAACACATCAAATTACTTCCTATATTCTTATATGTTAAAACATGCTAGTATTTTTTCTAAGTAAAAATCTTTAAAACCCTTAAAAAGAGGACATTCTGAATATCTTTTCACCACCATCATGTCTGGGTATCTGCATTGCTATGTCATGAAAAATACAAACCTTGTCCAAGGGAGAGAACGTATCGTATCCTCTTTTTATTCTTCTTCTTCTTGTGATGACCATTACTCAACTGTATTTAATTAAAAAAATAAATAGAGAAATAAGTGAAAAGATCAAGAATATGAAAGATTTTTTTCCATTTTTACAGATTCAAATAATGCTGAATGGAAGGAAATGTAGAAGATTGATACATACGGTAGAGGAAAATAATTGTTATGGAACAAATCTGGAATGATTCAGTTCAGAATTGTTATGTCTGATTATATGTACATAGGCTTCAGCTGTTACCATTTTCATTTTATTTTTTCTTTTCTGAAAATGGTATGTTCTTCCTGCCGATCATGACACACTTCATATCTAATCATTGTTCATCAGTTTTCTTGAAGTTCCCTTTTCTTGTAATCATTTTTTTCAGGTAACTCTTAATATTTCAAAATTCAATTTTTTCTTACCTCATCATCTCCTTTTGGTGGTAGAGGGTTTGGTAAGGAGGAAAGGAGACAGTTGAGGAAATGACTGATGGCAGCAGATAGGCTAGTCATTGGGATGCCTTGCATGTAAGCCTTAAAGACATGCTTCACTGACCGACATATTAACTCTGTAATTACGATGCGCTGTAAATGACATTGAAAAAAAGAAAATTGACCTTCAGCACTTTACTCTTTTTTTTTCGGTTTCAATTCAGAATATGCTTTAAAAGCAAATTGCCATGTTGGTTATATTAAATAAATGATCCAACAACCAAGTGTATACTATGTTTAAGAATTTTTGATTTTTAAGAACTACTGTGAAAATCCTGTTCCTCTGCTAAATGGAGCCAAATAATATTAAAAGTATACAATTTAATGTAAATTAGATATGTGCTTCCACAGACAAGAGTAATGTTACTCTAAAAATTAATAATCATAAAATCTTCTTGGATAGATAATCGTTCTCTGCATTTATCCTCAATACTCCACAAAGATTTATCTTTGATTATTTTTTTATGCATTTGAATTATGTTTTGTATATCTGTCTGAATTTAAAACTCTATCCTAGTATTCATCACAGAATAAATATCCACTTCTATGTAAAGATCATATTCAAGTCACTAACAAAATTTGAAAATTCCATAATTTTCATGGTTTTCATACTCACATAGAGGTAGGAGAGAGGTTCACAGATGACTATCTTCTCTGCTAACACACCCATGTAACGAACATTGATGCCTCTGCAGGAAATATCAAAGGAAAGATAACAATATCAAGTAAAAACAACAAACATATTCACATTAAAACTCCTTTGAGTTTAACTACCCACAATGAATGCAGAAAAAAAGTGCAGAATTGAAAAACAAATTCATATCCATTACGCCAGCCATTTTACACGATTTCAAAACACATGAACATTTCACTTATCAACATAAACAACATTAAATCAAGGAAAACTGAGAAATGATATTCATTAGTCCACCAATAACTGGCCTTCTCCCTAGGATTCTTCATTCATCAACTGTCATACAATCAATGACTACAGACGTAAGTTACAGAAATATAATTCCCTATAAATTAAGATTAATCCGGTTTACTCTACATATGGCAATTCTACATGTGGCACTTCATCCACCCCCCCCCCTTCCCAAAGTTAGTAATATTCAACATTCAGAGCAATTAATGGTCTCTCTACCACCAATGAAACAATATGAAAGATAGATGTAAAAAGGCCTACCTCTGATGTAGCATCTCTACCAGTGTGTACCCATCAAGAGGTGCTATGCTGTGCTCCTTACATTCCTGGACCTGAAAGGGTTAATGAAGAAATTCAGATTCAGTCTTCATAAATATGATCTCAGCGATGGCAATCACATTCTATCACATTACTTGCCAAGCAGCTGAAATCTTGAAGCCCATTAACATAGGCCTGCACATGTGGCACATATTTATATTCATATTGGGGGTGATCTACAATGAAGTATTTTATTCAACATTATCCATACTGAAATGAAAGTAATTTCTCTAGTGATCAAAAATCAAAAAGTCATTTCTAAATGTAGATAAAATCAGCTATTACTAACTTCACTTAAACCTTGAAACATCTTTATCAGTATGTTGTATGCAGCTGCATACTGTATGCAAGAAAGTGACCAAATATATCTTTAAAAAACTACTTACAAAAGTTGGGATTTGAACAGCGACTATGAAACGAGCTGCATCTTTGAGTAGCTTCTTCTGCTTGACTAATGTATCCACCTGTAAGAAAAGTAAACCATTTTCATCATCACATCTACCAAAACAGCAAAGAAACATATTCAGAAATTATCACTCAAAACAAGATCAATCAGAAAGTGTTTCTAATGAACATGAACTTTGTTCACATAATATTCATACAGGAGACAGTGCTATCAACTTTCAACCCAAAAACTTCAGTATTGCAATGGATGAAATTCGGGTTAAAGTGAACCGATCACCTTAAAAAAAATGTGTGTACAGCTAGAAAGTATAAAATCAACCTCGAATAACTTTACCTTGCTTTCTATAGGTCAACAGGTAAGGAGTATAATGGAAATAAAGGATAATATGAAAATGCGCGAGCAGAACCCATCAATTTCTACCTCATGTGGATATAGGACCGTTCGCACGGCTCTATGCGAGCAGTTGATGCGGCTGCAAAACCAAAATTCGGAGCCCTACACTCAAACAAAGTACGTGGGACATACATGTAGCATGGGACATCGTCTGCTGTGTGTGATTCCAGTTTACTCCTATTCCAAAGATACCTGATTTGATTTTTTATTTTAAAGACATTATACTGATTGTCACATTAAATCTCCTTTAGAATTTGTAAGGGTACACTTGTTTTGCCCGATTTTGCAGTTAATTCATGGAAAAGACCTCACAGTGCTGAATTATTTGATTCTAAAAATGCATAAAATTGTACAGCAGCGGTGTTTTTCGGCGAGCCCAAACATGGTAACCGGTTGCATCAATCGTAGAGGGCGTTGCTTTATCCACTGGTAGGGATTGATGGCAGAACCCAACTCTGACTTGGGTTCCTCGTTGCGAGCACTTACGGGTGTGTCAACTAGCCTACTCACTAGTCCCTTTTACGTTAATTGAGAGTGTACTTAAAACTTGCAATATCTCTTAAAAGAAGCAATACTTGAAGCCCATATTTCTTATATTGTACAGCGACATGGAACTTTTGGTGACTGGTACACTCTAAAAATCACTGCCTCAATTTTTGGATGAGTCTATTTACACCATACATGATCCATTCATAACATACCTCAGATGGTGCATGGATGACACCTTCTGCATAGACATCTGGGTTGAATCTGACATCAAACTCAGCACTGCTCAATGAACCAGCAGCCTGGGCAGCTAGAGCTATTACCTCCTTGTGACTTGGATCAACTACAAAGAAAACAAAATATTAACATTCATAGCAAATTTGAAGTTATAAGAAAATCAACTATAGGGTGAATTTTGAGACAAAACACACAGGCTAGTGAACTTTTACATGTTTTTTTTTTCTTTCTTTCTTTTCAGTTTTAATCTAACAGACATGGATGTCTCATGCTCATGCAAAAATGTGCATCTGATTTTAATTAAAAAAAAAAAAAAAAGAATCCCTAAATCAGTAGCTACTGGGTTCTGAGGGTTGTTGTTGTTGTTTTGTTTTTTAATGCTAAGAAAGGTTTCTCTACAACATTTCCAACTGTGTCAAAGAGTCAAAAAGGTAATTTACAGTAAGTTCTATAAATGTAACCTTGTACTCTATTCCTCTCACCAAATCACTGCACTTCTTTTTTAAAGATTTAAATAATTCATTTGTTACTTGATTATTCCATTATGCTAGAGTGCCGTTAGAGCAGCCATGCTAAAGGGGGGTAATAATCGTAGAGCGCCAGGAGTGTCAAGTCTGACAGACATCTGCGCTATACAAGAACCCACTATTATTATTATTATTAATTATTATTATTATTATTATTATTATTGTTATTGTTATTATTATAATCATTATCATTATCATTATCATTATCATTATCATTATTATTATTATTATTATTATTATTATTATGATCATCATTATTATTATCATTATTAAAATAATAATAATTATTATTATTATCATTATTATTATTATTATTCAATTCTATTGTACTGTAAAAGCAGCTCAGGCCTTGATTCATTTCCACACATCTTTTCCACTCAGTGGGGGAATTGAGCCTATTTTATCTCTAACCTTGACCCAAAACCAGTGTTGAATAGCTCATCTTGTCCAATCTCAGCATGCCTATTCATCACACTGTGCAGGGTTTTGTGGACCCATTCACCCATGGACCTAGCTTGGGGCAAATAAAGCCTAGTGGTGACAGAAAGGACTGTATATTGGGGAGGCCTGACAAAACAATCTTTATTTGGGGTAGAAAAGTGAAGTGACAAGTGTGAAAGATATGAAATATGATCTTTATTCAAAGTTAATAGGTGATGTCAATAACAAATTAAGGGTAAGGAGAATTACTAATACATCTGCAGGGTATCCTCCTCCATTACGTTAACCCATTATTCAAATATTTTTAGACATATTGCAATATGTCCTTCATGTTATACCAAACCTCAAATAAGAAGATATGCATAATGTAATATTACTTCTATCATCAGAACAAAGATTAAAATTCCTTTAAATTCAAATTCCGGGTGAGAGGCATTAATCAAAAGATGGAAAGAAATCTACAAAAGAGATTTGCATGAGGGGTGCACACGGTAAGATATCCATTCACGATATAATATTTTTATTATCAATTTAATTTCTCTTTTCTTTCCTCAACAGAGTAAACATAAAAAGGAAAATATACTCACATCCTTCTTTCTTGGGTGATGTAGCTAGAGCCTTGGCAGCTTCCTCTGTTGCGCTGTCAAGCTCCTTTGGCAGATCACTGCCTTCTGTGGAGTCCATATTCTTGAGCACAGGACACTTGTCAGCTCCAGTAAGTCCTTTGGTCTTCATTCCATCAATCATTCCTTCACTACTTGCTTTCTTTGCATCCTCCTCCTTCTTTACATCTTCACTCTTATTCTCTTCTTTATTCTTCTTACTATCATGATCTCCATTGACCATTTTGTCCTTTGATTCTCCATTCTCTTTGACCTCTGAACTTGTTTGTGTCTCTTCTTTTGGTTTTACATTCTGTTCTTCTTGGGACTGTCCATTTTCAGTGAGTTTAGCGCCCTCTTGCGGTTGCTGGTTGTGCATTAGCATGAGCGCGGCATGCCTGATGAAGACCATGTATCTGTGACTGTGTGTTGAGAGGGAGAATACATCAATAATTTTTCATAGGACTCCAGGATAGATATTCAAAGTAAATTACGATTTTCAAGATCATTTGAATAAACATCATTATAACAATAAAATGGATTTATACAGTGCATCATAAACTATGCAGTCTCTCATCTCATCAACATCGTCATCACCGCCACTGCCATTGTCATGAAAATCCATTGTCATCAAAATCATCATCATCGTCGTTGTCATTTCCAGCATCACCACCACTGTGGTGGTCATCAAACATCATCAGCAATAGCAGTAGCAGTTAATGTAATGCTGCATGAATTGCTGAACTGCTCATGACACAATATGCAATGATACTAACTTTTCAAATTAAAAAAAAAAATTCATATGACAAAACAAGAGTAGCAACATGGCATATAATCACCAATTGCTATCACTTGTAAATTACTAGGGTCAATGCCCAATAAAAATGCCCCAAAATCTATATTACACTTCTTAGAAGCAAAAGAATATCCAAGAAGTATTATATGTGATACCAAGATACTTACTCCACAAATGCATCCACTACCTCTTGTCTGAGGCAGGCCAGCTTGTGCCTGTGTTGCCTTGGGAAGCCAAGTTTCTTCATGTCTTCTGCAAATTCTTCTTCTTCCACTGTCAGACAAAGCAGAAAAAATAACAATAATGGACTCTTCTTTCAAAAAGTTTCTCTCTTGGAGGCCTCTCAAATATCGTTATCAACAAAATTATGAGAAATTGGTGGGAAAAGAATTAATAGATCTGCTGAAAGCAAGTAAGACAGTAACTCTAAATAAAAATATAGGAGTAACATCTTTTGGGCTCTAACAAATGACATCAAATCCTTTTCATTTTGATTACTGGAAAGAAAATTCTATCAAAATCTATAATGGGGATATATACTTGATTATTCAATGTACTTGCGGTAGTCAAGTACACTGAAGAAAAGTGGCTCATCATTAGTGCTGGGACGCTTAATATTCAGTGGCAATATGATATAATGAGGACAAACAATGATAGACACTTTTTATTTCACCATTTCACAAATCTAATAAAGAGTAAGAGAGAAAGAACATGTGTAAAAATGTGAATTCATCACTTACTTTGTAGGAAGTTCACATCTGGAGGGAAAGTACGGAGAAGATCTAACACGTAGTGACGACCATCATTACCTTTGATGCCCTACAGGATAAGGAAAGTGGATACATAATCAGTACAACACTCAAAGTGTTTGATCATGCTCTCCAAACAAATGGATATGAACATTGTTGATGCCATCCTAATAACAGTCATGGTTGTTTTCTTTGTGTTTGTGAAAGGCTTCCTCATCCAGATTTTACCACCCATTTCTTCAACAAAGGACTGAAGATTTGAACATTCACTAATTTTTTTTCCAAAAAAAGTTATATCTCTGATATCTTCACTGCAATGAAGTTTATTATAACAAGTACCAACACTCAATAATCCTCAGATGATGTATATGAAAAATCCTTGTCTCATAAATTACTCTAAAGATTATCACATACTGCTTCATTGTAATACTCAGTTTTCTCCTAATATATTTTTAGCATCTCAATATCCAGGGTCTATTTCCTCCTTGACGAACATGATCGCTACCACCTTTTGCATGGATCCTAGTACAGTGTAACCTACATATCAAGAATGCTCTTTGCAGTCTTTGTCAGCAGGTACGTGCAGTATTTCTGAACAGGTTTCCATGAAAAACATTTTCAAGGAGAATAAAACTGTGGTCATTATGAAACCAGAAGTCTTTCTATGTAGGCTGTCACTACAGCAGGTTTCACTCAACATTCCGAAGCAGACAGACTAACAAAATATGAAGATACATCAATACATCGGTGACTTTACCCACTTAGCCTGAAAAGACACACACGTGCATGATAGAGTTCAATACACCCTGTACAGTAAAGAGCCTGAAAAAGCCTGAAACAGACAGGTCACAGGGCCTGACATCGACCAAAAGCCTGAAAACTGGCATCCTGATATATGTTACATTCATAAACATTATTGAGGAGCGATGGCTCAGTGGTGGAGCAGTGGTCTTGTAACTGGGAGGACACAGGTTCGAAACCAGGTGGATGCGCTAGTGCCCTTTGGTATAAAAGGCATTAATCCTCATTACCTAGCCCCTCGGTCCCCCGGTCCCCTGGTTGCTTACTTACAAGCATACACATGCTTTCTTAGCAGTCAGGTAAAATACACCATAAAAACCATTTATTACCTTGCATTCTATAGATGAGTAGATCTCAATCTCTTCATCTTTATGGTTCATCACACTGTGAGGCAGGATCTTGAGGTGCTGGGATGTCTTACTCAACTGAAAGTAAACAGCAATACATATGTAAGCACCTTTAACTGTCTCCAGAAGTTAAATATCATACAGGCATTACAATAAAGGTATTGAGTAGATCGTATAAAAGTATGCTAAATCTTATTGTCTGTGAAAACATATATTCTTAAATTTGTATGGGTAAGAACTTATTAAAATTATAGATGCAGTCCCTACAAAACGGCTTTTCTGATCTCAAGCTGCCGGAAAAAAGTTTTAGTCCATTCCAGAAGCAATTTCTCACTATGCTAACACAAATGTAGAAATCAACAACAATGTAATATATAAAAGAAAAAAAAATTTTCTTCTAAAAAACAAAACAGGGACGTCAGGTGGTTTAAGCCCCATTACGATACATGGTATACAATGTAAAGTCTGAAAAAGCCTGAAGCAGAGAGATGACAGAGCGTGATATTACACAAACACCTGAAAACTGGAACCCATAACATAATCAGTGTCTAAGGAATAACTAATTTTTCAAAACATCCACAGACTTCCAAATAAACATATAATTGCTCCACTTACAAGTTCTTTGTATTTGTCGTTTGTGACTACGGTCTTGCCGAAGTCGATAGAGCCATAGATGACGGATTCCTCCTGCTCTCTCTCTAGAATACCAGGGATGATGGATTGGGCAGTGATGCGGTAACCACGGTAATCAACTACTACTGTACCAAGTGTGTACAGACCATCCAGGTCATAGGTGTTGTAGGACTTGACTCCTTTTAGATCATTGCCCTGAAATGAGGAAAGTTCAAAGGTCAAGATAGGACATGTTTCTGCATGACATGTACTTAATTTGGCATAGGTCACACAGGGGTCATTCTAGAAATGACTTTGAGCAAGACATCTTCAAAGTGAATGGAATGAAACAATTTTATGACAAGGTTACTCAAAAGATATAACTAGTTCATTTCTCAATGGAATTATACTGTTAATACATTTGATCTGACCGCGAACTTCTTAGATGTTGTGATAATAGTACTATTGTTAACATATGTCTCATTTCAAGGACCTCTATGACTTTTATATCAATGACCCAAAATCCACTAAATTCATAACCCTAGATGATGATGCATAAACAAGTTTGAAGTTTTGAATATCCTCATAATGAAAGAATGAATAATACAGAACCAAAATCCTTATTCACATTCACTTCCAGAATGCCTTTGCCTCCTCTTTCTCTATAGGCCTATAAGTCAGTTGTTCAGCTGTAGTAAGTATGTACTGGAGAAGGAAGAGTGACTTACCGGAGCTACATAGGCAGCATGGTCCCCTCCGAAATCTTTATAATGATCTCTGACATCAAAACCCAGACTGAAGAAGATGTTATTCCAAATGAACATCTGCATTCTGTAGAGTGATATAAAGACAAACCAGACCAATGAAATTGAGAATCAAGTCACCTAGGACACATACGAAAGACCCTACACCCTACCATTACAATATGTGGTCAGTAATTACTGCAGAGTCATTTTACCTGAACACTACAACAAGTTCATGATGTACAAGTTGAAACAATTTAATCTTACCATGAACTACAGACACGTGAACGTGTGGTGGTCAGCTTTGAAAATGTTGAAGAATCTCTTATGTAGAGTCTTCTGCAGGGTAAATGGCCGTTACAGTGCCATCAACGACTGCCATGGCAACTCTTGTCGCGGCTTTTCACAAGGTCGCTATGAACTTTGAAAGATCGCCCTCTCTCTCTTTTAGCCATGGTAACACTAACATCAAATAAAATAACTGGCCTATCAGATACCCTACTTACATGGGAGTCTTCACCAGGATTGATGGCCATTACACTGCCATCATCCCTGTCAAAGCTCCTCTAGCAGCATCGACAAAGTCACTGTGAACCTTGACGATCGGCTCTCTCTCTCTCTCTTTCTCTTTTAACCATAGTTAACAATAGCATTGTTAAAATGAATGTGATAATACAGGCTGATCAAATGCCCGTATTGCTTTGAGCATTCAACTGTATGCCCAACTTACTTGGAATCTTCACCAGGATTGATAGCCATAACATTGCCATCAATGACAGCCATAGCACCTCTAGTTGCAGCTGCTACAAAGTCACTATGAACCTTGAAGATCGCCCTCTCTCTCAGAAGCCTCTCAGGAAGGTTCTTACGGGCTAGCTCTCTAGTGGTCTGGATCTCCTCGTTCCAGTCCCTGGTCTGGCCGGGGATGTGTTCTTCGTAGCCTAGTCTTGATGTGTAGGCTGTAATGGGAACAAATTTAGATAATGTCTGTCAAGAGAAGCAAAGTTCCTCATATTTCACTTTGAGCATGACAGAAGAACAGAACCATCATAATTTGAAGGTGTGTCAACAAACTTCATCACAATGGTAATCACCTCATTGTCTGTCTGGCTAGGAGTTTTTGTTTCTCAATTATAGGAGGCCCTTAAAGGGCAAGAACACAGTGCTCCTTTTAAGACAGTCAAAGACAGAGGTCTGTAATCTGGGATGTATAAAGAGAAGAATTTCACTGAAATTTATAACAATTCATTGGACGTCTGACCCAGCTGTCTACAAAAGTTAAGGTTGCTAAAATTTCCCATAACTAAAAAGTAATCCATTATTCTTAAAATGTCCTCTTTAATTTAGTAGCTAGCTGTTATTTCTTAAAACATCTCCATCTTTTCTAAAGTACCATTTTTGTTGTTGATCTTCTTGTTTTGTTTTGTTTTGTTTTGTTTTTTTCTATTACAATAAAAATCAAATTCTTACCATCCTCTGCCCTTATTGAGTCCACTGTGTGTTCCATTTGAGGGGCTAACCAGGAGTAGACCTGGAAAGGTGTGGGCACCCTCTCAAATGGATGCCGTTGAGATCTTCACGTAGGAAAGACAAACAGAAGGAAATAAGACTACTACAATCAATGACCTACCACCTGAAAGTCAGTGCTGGTAAACTGAACAGATGTAAATAATTAAGAAAATTCAAATTTTTGCATCCTTCAATAATTTGCAAGTGTGCTTGATGGCAAAATATTAATTAGAAAATAATCCACTTCAAAAATATCTAATATTAAATTATTCATGAGAGTCAGAGATCTATATGAAATGTAAGAAATATTTTTTATACATCTTCCTCATCTCAATAATGCACCTTTCATAGAAAAAACACATAAGATATCACAGAACATTACCAACATGAGTTCTATTATAAATTCAAGTGCATTCTCATGGTACAGCAGTTAGATGGAAGTCATATTTGGTTATTTGTCAAGCTTTCCTCCTTTGGAATAATTATCATCCTGTTCCTGTTATCTTAAGACCCCACATATTCTTCACCAGGGGGGGATCCAGGATTTCGTATAAGGGGGGGGGGGGCACACAAATGCAGGATTGTCAACTTTGGGAAACTGCTTGGAGGGAGACCCATATTTTTTTGGTCTCGCCAGCCCTCCAAAAGTCACTCAGTGGGGGGGGGGGGAGTTTATGGGGTCCTGTTCCCCTCCATAATTCTCTGACAAGCAACAACAAAAAAAGGGGGGCACAATCGCAAATAGGGGGGCCACAATGCATTGTTTTCCCTCAAAAGGGGGGGGGGGGGCACGGGCCAGGATTGCCCCCCCCCCTAAATCCGCCACTGTTCTTCACCATAAGACGTTCCCATTTGAAAACAAGACAACGTAATGCCAAATGCTTCCCACAACTTATCTAACAGTTTACCTCCATGGTGCATTTAATTATTTCCATTATCAGTATTAGGTTTTTACATTCGGTACTGCATCTAGTAAATCAACCCTAGACTACTCAATTGTCATTATTATTCTAACCTTTTCTTGAGCAGCTGAGCAAAGTTTTTCTTGAAGCTTGGGCTGACTTTGTTGAGTAGCTCGATGAGAGAGTGGGACAGGTGCTTCTGATCAGCTGGTTTGGGGTTAAACACTTCCTGGGTCGATCTGATGATTAAAGAGATACAATGTATTAGGTTAATGATAGAGCATCGCAGAGTGAACACTGTTTCAACACCTGTAAGGAAACACTTGTATTTCTACGTTTCAGTGCCATGAAATTTATTCAGCTAGTTTGGGGTTGAAAAATCTGTAGCCAATCTGATGACTGAAAAAGTACACTGAATGAGGTAAAAGGGGGTATTAAAGATAAAGTTGAGTTCTGGGCCCTCTTGCATAAAAAGTTGCGATTAAACGCAACTCAAAAAATTAAACGCAACTCCAAAATACGCGATCCTGATTGGTTGAAAATCAAGTTGCGTTTAATTTTTTGAGTTGCGTTTAATCGCAACTTTTTATGCAAGAGGGTCCAGGTCATGCAATTACAATATGAAAGTAACTGTCTTAGAATTGGTCTCAGTGTATACTGGAAGGTTTTGGAATCATCAAAATCATATAAAAAATTACAAATTGACCCAATCTCGCTGAAGAGTACATGCACTGCACACAGAAATGGGTATATGGAACTGCACAACACATGTAGCATGAATGTTCTGCCCAAACAACAGCTATTTCTCTTCATATTTTGAATATGAGGGCATTTGAAGAGCAATTTGGAGGCAGATATAGATGTACAGTGCATGGATCAATGAGATGCATACTGTGAAGCCTGCTCTACATATGCATACTAAGTGAGAAAATTGAAGTTTGAACCCTAATTTGCAAAAAAAATTTGTTCAGCATCTTAATACCAATAAAGATTGTTTAAACATGTAATTTTTAAAATTGTTGCAGTCAGTATTTAGTTCACTATGACAATCATTGCTAGCTCTGTGGGCTGTTATAAGAGTTCAGTTACAACTGAAGATATCAAATACATGTAATGCATTACTTTTTCCTCATTGACAAAAGGTCATGTAATTATAAAAGTTAGGGCTCAGTGCTGTTATAGTTCCAATGGGTGAGGAAACAAAATGATCAGTTTTCTTAATTCCTTCATTTTCAGACACACCTACATTTACACAACAGCTTGCTTTGGAATATCGATATATATGAGAAATCCTTCATATTTGATCTGTAACATTTAGTAATGTCTAAGTCATGACTGATTTGCTTGATAATCAGGGTTAACAATCTTGCTGAGAGCATTATTCACAGGTAATGTTTTATAATATGCTTAACTACATAAAAAATATTAATTGGGTAATCCTAAAAAGGAGCACTTTACTGAAAGGGAACCCTTTTGTCCTCTTGCAGGCCATTGGAAGACTATGGTCTTGATATCAAGGAAGTCACTCAGAACTATCTGGCCGAGGGAAAACTGACGGTCATGTGTGGGGTTCAACACAACGTATGCTTGAAGCAGAAACTGAATACCCTTAAACAAACCCGGTGCATGAGCCCTTCAGATCTGGTTCTGGCACTGGACGTGTAAAACGAGATGTTGATAACAGACAACTCAAATACACACATATATGCATGGCCTCTCTGCAGGCTTGTGGACGAGCTGACCTTTTCCCAGGCCATCCCCTCTCAAATTCTTCTACATAGGCCCGTCCTCACTAGCCCAATCACTACTCACTTGAGCTAATTTGCAGTGAGGATGCAAACAGCGGGCCATTTTGCCCCTGCACGTGGGATGTTAGCTCAAGCTACATGTATTATCCTATTGATGCAAACTCAGGTTTGTTCGCAAAACAGCCTGCAATTTGGCAAATTAGCACGCTAAGTCACCAATTAAGATGCAATCGGACTATGATATCCTCTGAATCTTGAGCAAATTTCTCAAGTGAGCGAAGAGTGCTCAACGCGGGCTAATGGAGAGGGGAACGTAAAACTTGGGACTCTTTTCCTTGAGAAGCGCTAATGGGTTTATAGAATATCTAAAGGAGGATTCTGTGATGTAATGCCTTTAATGCATAATTTATTTCATCCAAAATGTATAAGATCTTGATATGACCATTGACTAATGTCGTGATACAAATAGAACCATTAGCCAATGGTCATATGGGCCATTCTTTGTTAAAAATGAAACAGTCAGACAAGTGACCATCTAATTTTGCCTTATTGCTGGAAAATCAGATACATTTTATTAATTTTTTTTACATCACCAGTTTCTAACATGAAAAAGATTTCCCTATCTTTAACAAGAATAAGTCATTTCCCAACCATAATGTTTTTACAGAAACATTTAAAAGCGCCCTTTTTGGACTGGTCACACACGTGACTGACCCAATTTTAACCTCTAGAAGAAAAGAATGTTCACTCATTTATGAAAAATTGCTTTCAAACTGTTCAGAGCAATCCCATCATACAGCAATAAAAAGTGGAACTTGCATTCCAAGGGAAATACGAGAAAGGTAAGTTTGAATACCAACAAGTTTTGTGCGAGGTCACACATGTGAACAACCTTATCTTGACCTCTAAAAGAAAATGATGTACTCTTTTAAAAAATAATTACCCTCCATCTGTTGGGGGTAACATTTTTATTCAAATATTCAAAATGAGAAACTTCTACTACAAGACAAATAATGAAAAATTAGGTTTGAATGAACTATTTTTCAGGATTTTGGTCACACATGTGACTGGGAATGGCCCATATACAGAAATTTTGCATTTTGGGATGAAATAAATGGATACGTCACACTGAATCATCCTAAATGACAAGCTTGTTAAGGCTAATAAGGAAGCACCCAGTCTCTATCTCTATGACTCTGCCTGGCTGGCTGGCCTGGCTGCTCTGCTCGTTGCAACAGGGAGGAATGGGGGCCTAATTGGCTCAACTTGAAAAGCTGACCTCTACTAATTCAATGGAATCTCATGGTCATTATTGAGGTTTGTTATTGTCTGATGTGAGGACGACAGTAACGTGATAGTTACATGACAGATATTTTGTAATGTATCATTGTAATCAAATCTTCTACTGTCAATCAGAGGGACATTATCTCATTCAGGGCATTTATAACTAACCTAATCAAAAAATCGACATGTATGTTTTATTCCCAAGTGATATGGAACAAAAATAACAATAACAACAATTAATCAAATGATACTATGAAAAAAACAATGACTATTCAGTGCATATGTCCACAAAAACAATAATGCAATAGGAAAATATTCCAATATCAAAAATTTGGTCTATATCAAAACTCTGCTAACAAACTCTTCTTGTCCTATTCACACTTTGAGGTCTTCCTTTTATCTTTTAAAAGATTAAAAACAATAATGCAATAGGAAAATATTCAAATATTTAAAAAATTTAGTCTATATCAAAACTCTGCCAGCAATCTCTTCTTGTCCTATTCATGCTTTGAAGTCTTCCTTTTATCTTTTAAAAGATTAAAAATAGTTCATCAAACATCTATTCAAAACTTTCATAAATGAAAGAAAGGTTGTGAATTTCATTTAGCACAGGTGAAACAATGAAATTCCTACATAACACAGCTAGTGCATTTATAATGACATACACATGTAATGTACACAACGCTGGCATCGCCAAAATTTATAGAGAAACTTCATTTCTACCATTTCTCCCCAGACGGCATCACGTGTGCATTGATTGCGCTGGAGATGTTTGCACAATATGTATGCGGATCAAATTAGCAGTCACTCTCTAGGGATAGGTAGTGTGTCTACAACCCAATGAGAGATAGGCAAGCATGGCGTTACTATGTATTCCAAGATCTCAAGCAGTCCTTGCATGATAGCTTTCCTCTATACACAACATACATGTACATGTACAAACTAAATGCGGATGATTTTGCTTCTATAAAGGCATTTACACTGGGAAAGGATGAAATATTAATACTTCTCTGTAGCTATCGTTACATTATTTTTGATTTTTTTTTGGGGGGGGGGGGAATTTAGGTAGCTTAGCTAAATGGAGCAGCACGAAAAGACGAGTCCGGAATGCACAAGGCGAAATTGTTGATGATAGTGGTGAACTAACAATTGTAATTGGACTATTTAATGACAGTTTGGGTAATATTGAGCCTAATCAAGGTAGTAGAGGTAGTTTTACCCACCCTATGGCTTAATGATATGTTGTTATCTTAATGCAATAAAATAATAATTTTCAACAATACGCATTTTGAGTTCTAGATGCATCTTTATGCGCAAGACTCATCTTTACGTACCAGTACATTTCGCTATTTAAACTACCTTAATGCGACTTTTATTTATTTCATTTTCTTCAGTCTGATGCACATTTTATAACATGGGATCCTATTCGTAAAAAAAAATTTTCCAGTATTTCCTTTAAAGTGATTTGGTAACTTTGTAGAGGCTTGATAAAATCTGAGCTGTCTGGCCTTACATTCTATCAGTGTATGTAATATGGTGTAAAAATGAAGCCCAGGAAAAAAAAAGCACTTCAAAATTATCATGTGCTTCACAAAAGTAAACATATGCAAGTGACTGGAAATGCCAGACTCATTTTCCCCCATAGACTCAGTGTTAGACTAAAGCGTATGGCCATACGCTTTCGTAAATGGGAGTATTCAGTCATAAATATTTTAATAATAGCATTATATATTTGAAAACCTTTTTATGCTTGGCTATTTATTTATCCTTCTGAACATCATTATACAAGACAAATATCAAAATTCAACAATTTATTAAATCAAGCCTCCACAAAGTTACCGAATCCCTTTAAACCATGACAGAATGATTAAAGGTGAAAGACATATCTCTTGAGTGAATCCTAGGTGGAAACAAATTGCATACCATTAAATAAAAACACAAGACATCACAATCACTCCAAGCAAACTGGGTATTGAAGATTCCAGCAATGAATTGTTAGGCATGCTTGGATTACTTACTGGTTGATGTAGAAGCCTCGTGTTGACGCTGTGAGATGGTATGATGTTCCTTCAGAACACACAACGTACAAGTACATCAGGTCACCTATTGACAAAATGAAATAGAGAACATTTCAATAACATTTTTTTAATGTCTCTATAGCATCTGATCCCAAAGAATTCTCACAAATCCTTTCAGCTGGTGGCAAACCCTACCCATGAATGTAGATGTTCTATTATAAGTTAAAGGTAACAGATAGTTTTGGGAAGCCCTCAAAAACTTTTCGTGAGATTTCTTTGATTTTACTAAATAAATAGCAGGGTACTAACATAACTAAGATGCTGTGAAGTTTTTTCCTCCTCAAGTGAAATATTTACTGAATGAGAGGTGAAAAGTAATAAAAATCCCTGGCCCAAAAAAGAGGGGATATAAATTCAAACAACGTGGCCACACACACTACTCACATGAGGATTGCTGTGTGTATAGAATACGCTACACATAGTGCGAAGCGCTGGGTTTATTGTGCGGGGAACCTTCAGGTGGATATGATCTTAGCGTGAGGCAGTGAAAAGCCGTTACCAAGCGTTTCTTACAGATATTTACACTAAAATTTGTTCGAAATCGTGAATGGAATGTTAAATAATCTCGTACATGTGTCTTGTGATAAAAGGAGAATAGTATGTGACTATGTTAGATAAGTTTCTTGCCAGTATGATTTTTGCTACCGAAACTGTCTATGAGCTTTAAGCCTAAAAATAATGAATTTCAATAAGAACAGTTTTTAAGTAAGAAAGATCAAGTGCTACAAAAATTGACAAGTCTGTGATTTCTTTTGCATGTTTTGCTCTTCATTTTGGACAAAATATGACAAAAATTTTCATTTTCCTTCAAACATAATGTTTTCTCAAACCTCTGATTGAAATATTTATATGGGAACATGTTCTTAAAGGTCCTCCCTATGTAATAAATAACTCCTTCATCCCAGCTTCAAAAACAATATTTTGGAGTATTTCCTGAACAAAACAAATACATCTAAGTGAATTGCTGTCACAGAAAGAACATCAAGCAGCAAATTTCTGCATGGATTTTTAAACCTTCAAGTTCTTTCTTCTTCATCAGCCCTTTTCCTTAAATTTTCACAGACCCGTACTCTTGATTTTTCTGCACTATATACAGATCAAGTTAATAATGTCAGGGTGGACTTCTCCTTTAATCCCTGCTTGCGACTCGATGTGCATTCTGGGCATCTAAACCTTGGGAAGAGGCACACACAAACTTTACTATCATCTAAACAAATAAATAGCTATCCCCTCTCTCTTTCTCTCTAAAAAAAAAAAAAAAAAAAAAAAAAAAATTATATCATCCACCTGAACAAAACTCCAGTAACCTCTTTCATTCCATAAGGTGTCAGCTCATCAATATATTATTGGATTTGGTTGAGGGCTAGGTGTGAAATCCAATAAGTGTGTCATAAATTCTTGGTTCACAAAACTGAGCAAATCATACTGGGTACTACTACTACTAGAGTACCGTGTAAAGTTGTTTGCAAAACTGACCAATGCATTACAAAATTGTACAACTGCTAATTGTACAATTAGCAGTGACCATGAGCAATTAGATATTGATCTTGTGTTTAGTAGTGCAAATGAAAAGGCTGAGATTATTTCATTTGATTGAACATGTTTTTTGTAAGTCATAGGTCGTAATGACGAGAACAAATTTCATCAGGATAATTCAATTCACTACAAACAGCATTCAAAGGTAAAAAAAAAACAGTATTCATTTTGGCAAGGGCCCCCCCCCCCCCCTCTTTGGACACCCTAGCCTATATCACATGCTCATATATGAGAAAGAAAGAAAGATGATAGAGAGAGAGAGAGAGAGAGAGATGACCAGGCAGATTATGTAGAGACAGACAAAAAAAAAATAATACAAATCATGGAAAGACAGACAAAGTTAGCAAGAGACTGGTTTGTTATTAGGCTTCAAGCTCTACAACAGTCTGCCCATATACCTCATCTAACAGATGTACTTTACAGCTATATAAATCATTATTTGATCATAACCAATCACCATGTGACATTCCTTCAATAAATGTGACTTATTGCTGTGATTATTGTTCAATACCATGCACAACATACTACAAAAGATTTATTACATAACAGTGATATCCTGATTGTCACTGATCAGAACTGCCTGCCTGCCTGTACACTCATTAACAATCACGGGATGCCTTTGTAAGTGCTGCAGATTAGCATCTGAATTCATTGCATCATTGTCCTTGAGTACTGATAGGGTGTTATGGCATAGTTTGCAGGCAACAAACTTTGGTCTATCAGCACATAACAGAGGGTCTCAAATGTGAGACTATAGAGACCATAGGTCCTGTATTGTAGCTGCTTGCACAGCCACAGACAGCCAGAGTCGGGCCAAGCTCAAATCTTTATAGAATTGTGTTGCAGTGTCAAAAAAGAGAGTGTGTGCCTACAGACCAGTTACACCAGGTCTCTGGATCTAAATGGATTTATACTGATAGAAATATGCTAAATTTTTGTATAGTTTACTTTACACTAAATAAAAACTGGGCCTATTTCTTGGTAAGGTTACCTTCCATTGCCTTGGAATAAATGCCATATAATCCAATTTTATATCTAATAATTTACATGTACACTGTAGTTCTCATGACTATTCAATTTTTTTTTTCTCATACTGATTACACTTCTCCCATTGTCAATCAAATAGTGAATAATGCAGGTCCATTATTAAAGGTATTGTACAGTAGTGGGAAAGGTGGCGCTTTGGATATTTAACTACTTTGTCAGCTGGAATGGAAATTACTACATATGCTGTTGTGAAATGATTAATTTCGAACTTAGGTGACATTTGTTTGAAGAAAAATGGTTTAGAAATGGCTAAAATATCCCAAAAAATAAACATCGAAATACAAGCGCGGTACCGCGTTGACAGTTCACACACGTGTAAACAGTGTGTGTGAACCGCTGTGTGCCGTGGAGCTGGGAGCGTCGGGGTAGGTGGTCCTTAGCGAGGGTATAAGGTAACCGTTGATATTCGATCATTTGAATTATTTTACTGAAAATCACCGGAAATCATGAATAGAATACCGGATTATCTCACTCATGTATCTTTTTATGCAAGCCAAACAATATGAGACTGTTTTTGAGCAGTTTCATGCCAACTTTCATTTTGCTAACACTACTGTTTATTACCTTTAAAGCATAGTAACCAAATTACATCAACAACCCCTCCATTGATTTTCTATTTTAATTGTTAACTCATTTTCAAATCTCCTCATACCATTTGCTTTATCTACTGCTAACCCTTCTTCTTCTCTTTTAATTAATCTTCATAAATTTATCATTAAAATTATTCCTACTAAATAGGACTATAATAGCTAAATACATCTCACTCTGAAGTAAGACGAGCTATTTCTCACCATGCATCTTTCGTGTCCCTGGGGGTGGGTTCCATCCTGACAGAGTCAACACCTTCAGACAGCTCAAAGATCGGTTGTTCTCCTTGAAGGCTGGCTGCATCGGCAACAGAGGGCGGTCTTTAGACGATGGCATGATGAACTCTGGGGGCGTGCAGTCCACCACGTCTGATGTCGCAGAGGATTTGCTGCGCTTCCGGTCCACTGGTGGAAGTAATAAAACATTATGATGAGGGTAATATTAAAGGTACAGGATCTCGTAAATGTTTTGAAAGTTTTCTATGGTTGTGAAGTGCATTTTAGAAGTTTCAAGCAAATTGTTAACCTCAACTCTACACTTCATGGGACTACATTAATGCACATGACACTCTGTGAAATCAACATTTTTTTTAGAACTTAATCCAATAAACTTAATTGCTATGCAGTCTTTGAACAAAGCATTTTGTATTTTCATCACGGGCATAAATATGCAACCATATCAACAAGCAAGATGAATTCTTAATATTCAATTTTAATCTAAGGCAAAACGTTCCACAACAAAAAATATCATAGCATATACTCGGCCAGAGGGTCACAGTTTGCAGCTCAGGATTGGTGTCATTGTGTGCTCTATTTCTCACATGAGATGCTTGACGTGTTGAAATTACGAGAGAAAGTTGGCAGAGACTTCCCTAACCTTTAGGATGTCACAATCTACAAAGCATACCATGGTCTCTTTACATTCACAGTTGGTCTCTCAAGGTTGAGGTAGAAGGACTCAAGCACCAACATTGATTCTTTTTGAAATGTTATGATGAAGAAGAGCTAAGATTAAAGGCCTTATAGCCCTCTCATGACACCATTATGATGTACAAAGATCTTTGAGGTACTACTTTTATGACTTTTCATAATAATCAAAATATAAATGGCAATCAATGACGTGTCATCAATAAATCTGGACAAATAGTCCTACTATCACTATAAACCCCATTTCCAGTCTGGACTCAACCCTCATCTCACCCACTTTGACAACTTCATATTATAACCGGAAGTGGTAAGTCCGGTAAGAGAATACATCCAAAGGAGCCTTCTACTGGCAAGTTGCAAGTCAGTTCACACTATGCCCAAGATCTTCTAGGGAATAGTCTGTATCGACACCAAAAGACCAAAACTCAAATAACCCATCTTAGATCCTTCTTGCTGGGATGAATGTAAAAACAATAGGAACCGCAATGATTCCACTGAGATTTAACCCCACTGAGTGATATTGAGATGAAGCCCTAAACTCAAATCACCTTAGAACTTACATCTTTCTAGCTGCGAAAGTATCCATTCCAGTGAGATTACCCACTTTGAGTGAGACAGTGTAGAGGTAAAGACATAAACTCAAATAACCCATCTTACATCCTTCTTGCTGGGATATATGTACATACCAGAGGGACTGCATCCATTCCACTGAGATTTACCCCTATTGAGTGAGACGATGTAGAGGTAGGAGGTGATTTAACTCAAGATCACTGTTTGTGTCTCACAGCATCAGCTGCATCTTGTTATTACCATCAGACCCGTTGAACATCACAATGTATAGCGAAATGGTACAGAAGCATCATCCCCCCCCCCCCCCCCCCCCCCCCCCCCCCCCCCCGTTTGCAGGTACAAAGCCTTTCATTCGTAATATGTAACAGACGATCTACAGAACCCCACAGACCCTGTACTGTACTTGCTCCTGAGATTGGCAAAGTTAGGGTTTCAATTAGTTTTCGATCAGTATGCTCTGATCATCTTCTCCTGAAGCCGATTGTCTTCAGAATGATCAGAGCATACTGATCGAAACGTCAAGAACCAAAGAGCCCTTAACCCTTTCGAGACAATTGACCACATTTTGTGGTTTGGCCTAATAACTTTTGATTTAGAGCCTTAAAAAATATACCAGATGCATGAGTAGAAAGAGCAAAAAATTCTGCACATACTGTGTCCATTTTTGTTGCATGATCATATTGCATTTGATGCCAGGAATTTTTAAAACAAGAATAAGCTTTAGAATCCTTAAATTGGCAACACATTGAGAGGTTCAAAATCATTGTTTTTCATCAAAATTGGCAATTTTTCAACTTTTCAACACAATTTTTAACCATGAATATTGTTTTAAAAAACATCACACCTTATTAGAACCATGTAGCACTAAAAGAAATATATTATTATTGCCAATTTGAAGAACAAAATGTGATCAATTTAGCCCTTCAATAATTCCTGTCCTGAAAGGGTTAACGGAGGTCACCAACCCTTTGCAAGGCTCTTATTCCTTTGAAAGAATACATGGTGTAAACCTGAAAACTTTACCTACAATGCAATATCCCCACCATGAAAAGTATCGCTGATACTTCACTAAAAATTCAAAAATTACTTTTCAGTTTACAGGAACATAATACATGCTCCTACAAGTGTAAGATTTCTATGGATGATTTTTACATTTCTTTTTAACCAGAGCTCAAGTATGCATGGAAATAGCATCCCTCTATATAGCCACTCCATGCCTATGATACAACAAAACTTTTTTAAGATTCAGTGGTATTGCTATTGTTTTGGAAGAGTCCCAACATTTGCTCTGTCAGAGATACAGGGTAAGGATAATACTTGCAAATGGGTTTCAAGTCAGGTTTACAGAAAGGGTTTGAGTTGAAATTAGGAATATGGTTAGTGTTGGAAATAGACTAGAGAGCAATTGTTGCTAGAGTACGTGTCACAGAACCATTCTTGAAGGCCTGGACTGTACATGTACATGTACATGTAAGTCCTGGAACTACTCTATTTGGAGGTCCCAATGGCCAATGAAAGCTTGAAACATTAATAGCTATGTTCATATGGCACCATCGTAGTTTTAAAATTTAAGTTAGCGAAACCTCAAAGTTTTAAACAGCCTATTAACACTGACGTGGGTTCACAAGACACCAAAACAATGACTGATCGAGGTTTAAAACTACAACAAGCCGAGTAAGTTGTCATCATACATATTGTAACTACAAGCTGGCAGTTTGTAGTTATTGTGCTAACCATTAAACCATGAGATTGCTTGTTTTTTCAAACTTCAAGTAAACTTTAAGTAGGGCTGGGACTAAAAACCGGGTACCCGAGTCCCGCCCGAGAGCCTCGGGACCCGGGTCAAAATATTAGATAACCGATACCCGAAAATGAGTATTTAATTATCACCTATGTATGTACACGACAAGGCGGTAGATGAACGTCGAACAGCCATTTACTATTTACATGTAAAAAAAAATCCATGTAGCGCTCTAGTGCACCATTGCAGTGATGCGCTTTTGATTCGTTCAACTCACTGTGAAACATAACCTTACACATTCGTATACACAGAGAGCAAAGCTCACTGCCGCTATTCGGAGACTGCTCATTGGTTCATTGAACCCATGACATAATTTGCATTTAGTGCCCTTCCCCCTTCTTTGCAGTGAACGATAAGTCTATGAGCGATTAACGGGCGTAAAGTTTACAAACTCATGCATATTCAACAGTCGCTCCACACTCGCACGTGGCATCTCACAACTCGTACACTATTAAACAGGTATTTTTAACATCGACGATCACGATCTGACACTGTCACAATATCCTGAAACTTTAGCAAAGAAGTTACCAATTACTGACATCAGATTAAGAGTACATGAACGATATATCCAAAATAATATCCTTCATTGTTCATGCGAAAGTGAAAAGCAAGGCTGTGAGAAGCAAAGGATGTCTACAGTGCGCGCGATTAACATTTTCATTCATATAATTGGGCTTGTGACGTCATTTCATGAGCGGTCCGTTAATAACAAGTCATGACAAGTCATATGCCAGCCAGCCAATGAAGGTATGCGCCTTTTTTTTTTCTTTTTTCTTTTTTCCTTTCATATACCGTGGCGGCATTGGGCGGAAAGGCGCTTTGTATAAACAGCGTATCCGGACAACTACCCCCTGGACAATTACCCCCCGGACAACCACCCCCCGGAAAACCACCCCCTGGACGACTACCCCCCTAGGACAATTACCCCCCCAGGACAACTACCCCCTAGGACAACTACCCCCCAGGACAACTACCCCCCAGGACAATTACCCCCCAGGACAACTACCCCCCAGGACAATTACCCCCCGGACAACTACCCCCCGAACAACTACCCCCTGGACAGCTACCCCCGGAAAAATTGTCCTGGGGGTAATTGTCCTGGGGGGTAGTTGTCCTGGGGGGTAGTTGTCCTGGGGGGTAATTGTCCTGGGGGGTAATTGTCCTGGGGGGGTAGTTGTCCTGGGGGGTAGTTGTCCTGGGGGGTAGATGTCCTAGGGGGGTAGGCGTCCAGGGGGTGGTTTTCCGGGGGGTAGTTGTCCGGGGGGTAGTTGTCTAGGGGGTAGTTGTCCTAGAATCTATAAACAGATCGAATTTCAAAAGGGAACCACATGTGAGTGTTAAAGGATGAAGTTGCAGTCGGACAGAGAAGAAAATGTTGGCTTGATGATTTTTTTTGATGAATGATGAGTTTGATGAATGATGATATTTGATGTCTGATGAAGATAATTGTTTTGATGATGTTATTATCTTGATAATGATGATATGATGATGATGTCTTTGATGATTATGATCGATGATGATATCAATGGTGCTATATGGTTGATCATGATGAATTGATGATTATGTGAATTAATGACGATATGAAATCATGTGATGATGGTATGGTGATGATATGATAATGTCCCGCCCCCCCCCCAAAAAAAATGATCTTGTTTTTCAGTTTCCGTCATACAACTTGCACTTTCTAAATTCCAAATAACTTGAGAAGCATGATCTGATGAGTGTGTGTGTGTGTGTGTATATGTGTACTTTTATTACTTTATTTCAGAAAAATAAATTTTTGTCAATGATAATTTCCTACATTCTTACCCGTTATCCTGCCGAGACTCGAACTCGTGATTTCATCATGACGAGCACAACGAGGATCCGAATGCGCCACACAAGGAACTGTGAGATTGGTTCGCTGATTTTATTATATGAGTGTGTGTGTGTGGGTGTATGTGTACTGGCGAAGAGAGAGGACCCGGCATGTATTGATGATTTTATGTGTACTAGTAGTGGTACGTGTGTGTGAATTTCAATAATTGGCGGGTTGATCACACGTTGAGAATGAAACTGTCGGTGAGACGATGAGTGCGTGAGGACTCGCAATGTGTATAATTAGAGTATGAGGAGTGTAGATACTACAGAAAGCTCGCCATTTTCGCCAGGCAAATCAATACTCCGTGTGAACAGTGAAGTTTGTGTACAAAGTGAGTAAGTGACTCGATCTCTACGATCACGATGTCAAAATTCCCAAGAGCTGCCCGTACAAAATTATTAAGAATCATCATGATCATCGTCTCAAACGAGTTTTTCTTCATAAGATTTCTTTGTATTCCCCTTCCTTTTTTATAAGTACATGTACATTCATGTATTTTGGATAAACATGTGCGAGGGACTACCTAAGGCGCTGGCGCGCTGGCATGATTAGACGGTAGACAATTTCTACAGATTAGATTTAGGCGGCTTATGCCTATCCTGTCTTGCGCCCACGCGATTTCCTCCGCCTGTTTTGTTGTTGTTGTTGTTTTTGTTTTTGTTTTTGTTTTTGTTTTTGTTTTTTCTTCGAATGGTTTATTTCAGTTGCCAAACACAAAGGAGTTTTCCCACAGTGTTTGTAGCTTCTTAGGGGTAAATATTGGCTTGTAATTCGTGTTATATCATTTTCGGGTAACCGGGAACCCGCCCGAAAAATAGTCGGGTTCCCGAATTGAAAAAATACCCGAAACTCCCACCCCTAACTTTAAGTTAAAAAAAAACAAAACAAGTGAATGAGTAAATTACGCAATGCGTAATAAATGTCCCCGCCGGAAGTGCAGATCTGTGGAAATTAACTAGCCTGCACCTTAAAACTTCAGTGAAAAACTTTAGTGAATAAAATAATAATGTTACTGCATGCAAAAGAAGAGAATACCAACAATGCATGTATACAACTGAATATAAAACATGAAAACATTATGAACCTTCAGCCATTTTGAATAAATTTGCATAAATTTGCATGAATAATGAATTTCAAAATTCTGTGTAGAAGTTTGGAAGCCCCCACCCAGCCCTATCAGATAAAACAATCGGAATCAAAATCCGATGTGAAATAGAGGAGAAGTAGCATTTTTCGTCAATTTTGAATAAATTTGCATAATCAATGAATTTCAAAATTCTGTGTAGAAGTTTGGAAGCCCCCACCCAGCCCTATCAGATAAAACAATCGGAATCAAAATCCGACGTGAAATAGAGGAGAAGTAGCATTTTTCGTCAATTTTGAATAAATTTGCATAAATTTGCATAATTATTGAATTTCAAAATTCTGTGTAGAAGTTTGGAAGCCCCCACCCAGCCCTATCAGATAAAACAATCGGAATCAAAATCCGATGTGAAATAGAGAAGTAGCATTTTTCGTTGATTTTGAATAAACTTGCATAAATTTGCATAATTAATGAATTTCAAAATTCTGTGTAGAAGTTTGGAAGCCCCCACCCAGCCCTATCAGATAAAACAATCGGAATCAAAATCCGACGTGAAATAGAGGAGAAGTAGCATTTTTCGTCAATTTTGAATAAATTTGCATAAATTTGCATAATTATTGAATTTCAAAATTCTGTGTAGAAGTTTGGAAGCCCCCACCCAGCCCTATCAGATAAAACAATCGGAATCAAAATCCGATGTGAAATAGAGGAGAAGTAGCATTTTTCGTCGATTTTGAATAAATTTGCATAAATTTGCATAATTAATGAATTTCAAAATTCTGTGTAGAAGTTTGGAAGCCCCCACCCAGCCCTATCAGATGAAACAATTGGAATCAAAATCGGCCAAGAAATGACGGAGAAGTAGCATTTTCTAACATTTGAGCACACACGGACAGACGGACGGACGGACGGACGGACGGACACACACACACACACACACACACACACACACGCACACACGTACGGAGCCCGTTTCATAGTCCCCTCGCGAACTTTGTTCGGCGGGGAAAACAAGTATGCCCGCACAGAACTAGAATATAACCTCGAAGTTTAAAACAAAGAGCCAAACTTCAAGTTTACTGCCTCTAAAGCGAACCCAGCTAAAGTAAAAGATCCTTGCGGTACTGTCAATGACCCCTATCACAAGACTTACTGGGCCATCATTATGCAAGCTTCTCACCTTGTTCATACCAGTGCGGTATTTGTTGCAGATCATTAGTGGAGGCGAGACATGACTGTTTTGATAAAGATCAAATTAAAACTCCTGAAGGCAAGCAGAGCACTGATATAAGCCAGGAGATTAGAGCAAGATATAGAATAATATCAACCATTCTAATATTACCGGGCATTAAAACATAAATTCATCTTGTTCTCCGACACCGTCCCTTCTCTCCAACCAAAACCTACCAGTAAAGTACAGAGAATGGAACTGTTACTGTACTGATTCACACAAGATCTAGTAACCTACCTAAAAAGAATAATTTTTTAATGCTGTGGCAAAATAAAACCATTTAATTTGCAAATGAAGGACAAGTATGGGATAAGAAAGTACATGTAGCTGTATCGGTGTACATACATGTATGGTATTTAAAGCACACTGCATTTCATTTTGGCACAGTGGTGTTCTGTTTTTGTATATCTTTACTATGTCATATGTGAACAGGGCACCAGCTGATCTAGAAATGGAGAAGGGTTCAAGCTTTGAATTGTTAAATAATTTCATCTTTCCATTAGCAGGGAGGCAGTACAATGAGTGCACATCAGTCAACACCTCCATCAAAACAGGCTCAAATCCGTTAAGTCCTTCCCCAGCTGTATAAAGCTCCCTCTACAATGGTAGCAGACCAGTGAAAGGCATGAACTAGTCATGGCATACAGGACAGGTTTAGTGCACAAGGTACAATATACCTGGTTTTACTCACAAACTCATCAGCTCCTTATTCCACTTAAATCTAAACCCGACGCTGGTTAACTCGGACTAAAGTCAAGTTTAACAAAGGAAGTGAGAACGAGGGTTAGTTGTTCCCTTCATTTAACATGACTATAGTCGTGTCGAGTTCGACTGCATTGCTAGAATATGCGTCTAACGATTTAACAAACTTAAGGCTCTATTTTGGAGTAAAATAAGAGACAGAAAGTTGAAAACTTGGACTGTTTGAAAGATTTTGCAGATCTGCCAATCATTACAACTCGAAATTTCAGAGGTTTGTTTTCTTCAAAATGGCTATTCTGAATTTGAAGATATTTGCAATTCCAAGGGTTCCTGAGGGATTAAGAATTGATGACCCATATTTCAGGAAGAAAGTAATGAACCCTTTGTACAGTCTGATCCATGTGTTGACTTACTGGTAGGCAGTTTGGAATAATAAGGATTTGAAATAAGACCACCTCCTTCAGCTATTTGTGACATTAAAGATCAAAAGGCAATATGGAATATACATGTAGTATCATTTCTCTTGTTATCACAAAACTGGTATTTTACAGCAAAATTACTGGTATCTGCTTAAGATCTGGTTCAACCTATTTCTAAACATTAACTATAACTTTACTTCAAATGGAGAGTAGGTCCAACTATCCAAATCAAAGAAAAAGAATAAAAGTAATTGAGTTGCACTTTGTCGATATTTCTTTAACTTTTTGCAAAAAATATCGAAATTATTCATATAGACTTGTACGTTTATCATTTATTTTGTTAAAACAGAAATTCTGCCTTTTCTGTATTTCCCTGGTTTTCTAAATAAAGTAACTTGGTAACTTTGAAAATATCCTACAAATGTCACCTTTTTTATAGAAATGAATCATAAGGTTTCTTACTGGTTGATCAAAAATATAGTTATACTTCATCATTATTATACTGGATATGTGGAACTGGGACTATGTAACACTGATGGGCAAGTCCAAAGTATTTTGTCACATACGTTACCGACCATATCTAAGATTCTAGTATATCTGATATACAAGTTTACTTAGCAATCTGACAGCCTGTCTAGAGCTTGGATGGGACAAAATACTTAAAAGTAAAATGATATTTTACATAACTTTACATTCATGATTCCATAATACTTGGTAACTTATGGGACATACTGTGGACTGGCCCTGATAGAGCAAGAACTGTTATAATATTCTCCTACCTTCACTGAGGACTGTTGATAAGAAAGACAGTGACTGACAGTCCACTCCGTTGTAAGCATCCGAAGGATCGAGAGATTTCAGCAGGTCTCGAACATGGCGGACATGTATCCTTGCTTCCCGCACTGTGTAGGGTTCTGGGAATAAAACAAGAATTAAAAAACTGACGGGTTCATTACTTCTATCAAATTAATACAACTGCATTCCACTCCATACTTGGAATTCAATGGCAATTCATTTTATGTGTGAATTCATTTCATACAATACAGGGTTTTACCCCACAAAAAAAAAATTTAAAAAATACATATACATATATACAACAAACATTTATTTCATTTTTCAGCTTCTCAGAAAGTTGAATATCAATGAACGTTATCCATTAGATTTAATCTACAGGTAATTGCGTAAAAATATTGACTTGACATAGTTATACAGACATCTTGCTTATCAAAATTAAATTTTGCAAAACTGTTTACAGCTTTGAAAATAAAACATCAGTGCAAGTTAGGTACATAAAGAGTGCCATTTACAAGACAGAAAGAATGTAATTTGATTGCTTGCCAAGAATTACTCAGCTCTCAGTCAATGGGTAAAAACCAAGTAAATAAGTCATGGATGATATCCAAATTTATGCTGGTATTTTACATTTGTAGCATCGGACTACCCCTTAAGACTAAGCTACATGTATTTAGTGTACACTAAAGTTACGACATCAGGCTATTTGTTCGCCCCTTGAGGCACAGACGACCTTGGCCCATAAACTTCACAAGGTCAGAATGAGACTGCTACATGTAATAACTGGCAAAGATTTTACGTTCAGTGTACTTGTTCTTTTAAGCATTATTTGCTCTCAAAATGTTTGATTATAAATTCATTGTAGTTCATTCAAAGTAAATATGAACTTTAGCAGCTATATAAAAATATATGTGTAAATGTACATGGTAACGTGACTTCCTCAGCCAGGATTTTATCTCTTCCTCCCTAATGTATCTCCCCTTTACTCCCTCCCACCCTCTGTGACTACATGTATCCATCCAATTATCTGTCTCTTTGTGTGTTTGTGTGTCTGTGTACTGTGTATCTCTCTCTCTCCCTCCCTCTCTCTCTCTCTCTCTCTCTCTCTGTCTCTCCCTCTCTCTCGGACATATTCATGTAGTCCTCAAAGAAAAAAAAATGCATTTTATTCTTTTATCATTATTTTTCTTTTATCTCATTTGCTGTTCTGACTTTTATCTCCTTTACTCCTCTTATCTTTTTTCTCCACATTTTTCAACCATTTTTAACTTTGTATACTCATGAACCAACAGGAGTAGTTCTTGGTCTACTAAAACCCACCCCTTTCTTAAGTTTTTCTTAATCTAAGAGTAAACACTTAACTTTGTTGTAAGACATTCAATTGTTTATCATTATCATCCTGACCTGAATTCAATAACACAGGGTACATACATGTACATGTACAGTATCCCATCAAGCCTTTTCAGGTCCACAGTTCCACAATATATCCAAACAAATAAAAATGTACATGTACTGTGCTTGTGTACATTGTAGGTTAGTAGTCAACGTGCCTGTCCCAAGATTAAAGAGAACGTTGAGTTCTGGTCAAGGTGAAAACTAATTTGTGAGCTTTCTTATTCTTTTTATGTCAGTTTCAGAGAATATCATATAAGAAATGATCCCTGAAAAGGTTTGCTCTTCCTTTAATATTAAAAATATGGAGAGAAATACCTCAAGTGTTGGGACCAAACATCCATGAAACATACATATACATGTACCCCATACATGTATACCCATTTCTGTATGTACATGTAGTGCATGAGCTTTTCAGCGAGATTGATTCAGTTATGATTTTGATGATTCCAAAACCTCACAGTATAGGCCTACACCAATTTTCACTACATCATCAACCTTTCCCAACTGCTTCGAGACAGTTCTTTTCACAATGTAATTGCATGACCAGACTTCAACTTTATCTTTAAAACACCTTACAATCCAGAAATCAATATTGGAACAGAACTACTGAACTCAGCACTTTATCAAAAAGGAAAGATAAGAATATTTAAACAAATCTAAAATAGGATGAGATATGATACACATGTAGCCCTGTAACCTCAAATTAAATGCTTTCGATATCAGCATGATTGAAGAGCAATGCTAACAGAGACACTGCCATAAAATTATAAATCATTAATGGTGCTAAAGAAAGGTTACCCCATAAAATCTGAATGTCAAGCCAACAATAAGCATCTGTAAATATTACTGGGGATACACGTAGCTCATAACACAAAATTCAGACTCTGTTACTCACTGGAGTTGATTGCATCACTTTGCAGAACATTAACTGTAAAATCTGATAACAGACATGCTTGGATGATATTGCATCATTTTCAGGGTTGGATGTAAAAGATTAAAATCTTTACTGACTGATGTTATGAAAAGTCAGAAATACTAAAATCACAATTGTAAGTTTTATAAACCACTCCCCTCCCCTCCCTCCCCCACCACCATGACATCCCCATTTCTAGAAACAAAAATTTAATTCAATGAATATTCTCCAAAAATCTCAAAAATGCCTGAACCTAGAGATGAGTAGCTCAAAATGTGCTTTCTTAGATACACAGAATCCCAGTTTTAAACACATCAATCCCATGATAAAATATCAAAACAGACTTCTCTGAGACATTCAAATTAAGCATATGACCAATCTTTATACAAACTTGTTATCATCTACACCTTCAGATCTTAGATCAATCTCAAGAAAGAATGAATATTCTTCTTTGAGAAGATAATATATAAACCGTTATCAAATTTTTCTCCAAAATAATATTCTCCTTTTCTACAGTTACACAGACAGTCAAAGCCTATTTCAGCAGAGTTAATCTCATAACCAGATGCAATTTATGTAATGCCAGATCAATTAATGCACTGGACATGTCATCGCTGATAGGCCTTTGAGGTCACAGATTTCTCTCTGCGACCAACAGGAAGAGAGTAACCTCTCACGCCTGTACACAGCTCATTGAATCTGGCATGCCAATAACAAAATGTTTCGTAACAGCTGATTCAGGATTTTGTAACACAGTAACAATCATTAAAGGACTCATTAAGGATTAATGTCCATGAAAAATTGGGCACATTACGAAACAACTACTTTCATCACTTGAAATGACACTTTGTCATTTCAAAAAAATTTTACTCTTTCTGTAGATGTTCCCTAATAATATTTTTTGATTAATTTCATTTCACTAACTCAATATTTTTCATTTATAAAGATTTTGTTTGTTCTCTTTTTCTTTTCCACTTTTCTCACTTTTTCCTTCTTTCGAACTTTACATATAAATGCTTATTTTACATGATCATTCATTCATTGTTTTGTATTTTTATTATGGTGAAAACAGAGCCCCTTGGCTTGGTCAAGTGGTTATTTAAACTGATTGTGCTACCCTGTCAAAATAAAATGACAAATGAATTAATAAAGGGCTCAAAATATGAAAACAATAGCTCACAATGACAACAAACATGGCATTTAATTAAAAAGCAGATGAAGTCAAATAACAAAGTGAAAGTTTAATGACACCCTCATACATGCAGGCTATACTAAAATCAAACAAACGATCAAGAAAACATAATCAACTGTCAAGACAGATAAACGCTAAATGCAATCTATAAACATACTAAAGATCAATTACCTTCAACAACTTTGATGACAGAACCATCTTTGAGGCCCTCGATGTTCTTGAGTTCGGCAAAGTTGTCCAGGACATTGCCATCGAGCTGGAGGGAGAAGCAGGTCCGATGGCAGGTGTCTTCACGATCCATCAGGACCTGGTGAATCTCCTGCACCATCTCTTGGGGACTCACCTACATTGTAGGAACAGAATGAGACAGATACATGTATATGATGAGTGTTGAGGATATAGACAGAGAGAGAGAGAGAGAGGGGGGAGGGGCATACATGTAGAGTATAGGAAAGAAGAGAGACAGAGCAAAAGAGAGAGGGCAACAGAGGCAGAAGGATAGATACAGAGAGGAACAGACAGACAAAAAGACAGAGACAGACAGACAGACAGACAAAAAGACAGGAGGAGGGGTCAAATAATAGGGGGGGAGTGACAGAAGAGAAAAAGAGTAACAGAAATAAAGATTGGGGGGGGGGGTGCTTCCTAATTTAACAGATCTATGTTTACTTTTCATTTTTTGTTGAACCTATTTTAAGGAGAGGTTGCATTTTGCTTGATAAAAGGGGTCTTACTGGGAAACAATGGTGGAGATATTATATGTCTTAGACCGCGTTCTCACTCACTTTTGAAAGTGGTCTTAGTTAGACCGCTCCAGAGGAACGGGTCTTGAGGAACGGTTTGCTAGCGTTCACACTCCGAGCAGTTTTTCTCGCTCAAACCGCTCCACGATTCAAAGTGGCCTTGTTGCTATGGCAGCTCAGTTCAGCGGGTCAAATTTTTCGCGCGGAATACAAACTGATGTACCGTAGCGTGCCTGCCGGCTGCCCGATCGATTGCTTTTGCTTTGTTTTGTGCGCGGAACGTCACTGGCTCACTTCCGGTTGAAGTACGCTTTCGTTCACATTGCACGTTTAGAGCGGTCCATACCGCTCTTAATAAGACCCGTTCCTCAAGACCACCTCCCCGAGGTGGTCTTCTGGAGCGGTCCAGAAGACCACTTCCTGGACCACTTTGACCGTTCACACTCACCTAAGAACCGTTCCTGAGGAACGGGTCTTAGATAGACCGCTCCAAAAGTCCACTTTCAAAGTGAGTGAGAACGGGGTCTAAAAGGTAAATTTTGTGCAAAGGTGTAATATAATAAACAATATTTCTATCATCTTGCAATTGATGGATTAGAGGCAATAGCAAAATCATTCTTAAATTCCCCACAGGATTTATTATAACTAAACAAAATATCATCTGCTTGGGTCTCATAACTTTAATGATCATTATTAAAGTACGTTTGACCCATTTGATCTCAAACCTACATTATCAGCCATGACGAAAGTATAACCAGCAGAAGTGTTAACTGATTATATTTTGCAGCTCCTCTCGTGTCATATGATGTGTACATGTATAGGAATGTTGCATGCACAGGAAATCATAGAATTTGCACGTTGTCTCACCCTGATTCAATTACCAAAGCCATTGTAATCAGATTCATGTCTACAGAAATCAGTTCGCGATAAGAATAGCTTTCAAACCTGGTTTATTAATACTACCTTGCTCCACTATAAAAACACTAAACAGGAAATTGTAAATTTTTATTGGATTCACCCCTACACTTCCCTTCATTACCAGACACAAAGAGAACTACGATCTCAGCCTTTTCACACATTCCCAAATCCCACTGTTGCACTTATCTCCAGACTGGAACAAAGTGTTGTGATTTGTTATCAGTAGTATCCCAGCATATATATTTTTCTATTTCAAACAACCCAGTCACACTAACGAGGCCGACCCCAAACCGACAACAGACCAAACCCCAAAATTATATTACTCCGAATGGCCAAGGTTCAGTGATGGGACTGAGGCAAGACATATTTTCTTTCTTTCTTTTGTTGCCAGTTTAGGGAATTAATCTTACAGCTGTGAGGGTTAGCGAGCAGGGCAGCAGGAGGTGGCATATTACATCTCAATTAACTGCTGCCCAGAGACAAGTCTTCCACATGCTTAGGACATTCAGCACACCACATGGTGACGATGTTTGACAACAGGGTGCGTGAGTCAAGGTGGTCTCAACATACCCGTGGTCACACATGGCCAAATGGTTACACATGGCTAAATCAAGAGGACAGACCACAATGTGTACCACTATCTACACAGCGTATACATATACATGTGTACTTTATTAAAACTTATCATCTACTTTAACCAGGACTCCATGCTAATTCTTTTGGGGAAGAAAGTGACGAGGAGGGAGCTGAGGGGAGCGAGTGAAGCTACTTTAATTCTGTGTTAATACTATGTTTGAACAAAGATATTAGTTATAACAAAGATCTTCAAACATGATGCAAATATGACCTGAAAAAAAAAAATTCCCCCTCAATCACTCATCCTTCATCAGAGCTGAAATGTATTGATACAGTATAGAATGGATTAACTTGGTTTCCATTGGATAGTTGTATGATTGTGTGTTGCCCCATAAAGCAATATGCACCATATTGTTACCAAATGGAACCAAAATGGACATATCCACACTAACACTGGTCAGGTGAAAAAGAGCCACCTCCCCCCCCCCCCCAAAAAAAAAAAACAAACAAACAACAACAACAACAACAACAAACAAACAAACAACAAATAAACAACAAATAAACGAACAACAAAACAACAAACAAACAAATAAAAAACACAACAAAACAAAACAACAACCAACAACAAAAATTTTATCAGGGGCCTACTGCACACAGAGTCATACCTTAACATTTCAATCCAGAATTCCTGTGAAATAAGTTAAGTACATGTATATGCAACCCTGCTTACAGATACCTTGCATCACTCACTCCTGCCCTCATCAGGCATGTGAATTTTCACCATGAGATGTACAATGTCCCTGTACTTTTAATTTGCAACTAACTTAATAACAGAAAAGGCTTGAGTCAAGTAGTGACCAAAGTCAGCAAGCCAGGTAATTACTTATATCCTGTTCACTACTTCTGTAGCCCTACAGGTAACCCTTTCAGCTTGCAGACCATGCGCATTTCAGGCAACACACACACACCTCAAGATCATAGGATTAGATACACGAATTTACAGGATTTGAAAAAAAAATATGAATGATCTAAATTCATCTGAATTCATCATGGCAAATATCTGAGTGAAAAAAGGAGTGATCTTGAAGCCAGCAGGCAGGAAACAAAGTCAGATCACAAGTGCCCTAAGGAATGGTATCTTATCAGGTCTCTTATCCATGTACCTCATATAGGACTGTAAACCTGGCTGACCTCCAAGAATGCATCAGTGCACTCATTCCAAGGACAAATAAAGTCCATAACAAGTAAGCATACATGTATATCTATTCCCATCTCAAGTGTCTTAAGTGACAGCATATGCAAAATACTAAGAACTTTTTTCAGAAGCTCCTTTAAAAAAAATTGTTTATGTGGAGACTATTGTGCTCATGGCATTGGAGTTTTCATTGGCTTCAAACAGAAACCACTTCCTTTTCTGTATTTCACCTAGAGAATGCTCCGCCAAAAATTGCTCCATTGTCAATATCTTACATGTACAGTTGTAAATGAGTTCAATTCCAAACTACGTTGACCCAACACTTAACAGTTTATCTAATCCTAACCTAACCTAAAACATAATTGAAATTCAAATCCCAAGCACAAACCCTGCATTTTCAAATTACAAGTAATAAGGCCAACAGGAAATGTTGCTAGACCAACATTTCCTCTTGGCAGATCACCTGAGACTGGTCAACCCACCTGCAGATCAAAAGGTTCACACGAGGGTGGCACAATCTTCACCATGAATGCTGCATCCTGGATCACTATCACATCCTCCACCTTTGCGTCCTTCTTCTCCTCCTCTGTTGATCCCTCCTCCTTCCCTTCCTCCTCTCCTTCATCCCTCCTGCTGTTGCCATTGGCAACTGCCTCCTTGAGTTCTAGGGCATCCACATGCATGCAGTCCACCCCGCTGTCTTCACTGTTTGGGGTCACATCTCCACTACTGCCTGCACCATCCTCCACACCGTTGATGGGTAGGGGATGAGGGTTCTCCACTCCGTTCACTAAAGGGGCAGGTTGTGCCATTTACAATTCAAAAAGGTCTCTCTGAGTCAAAAGTTTTGTCAAATCTGCAAAGAGAGGCGAGAGAGAGAGAGAGAGAGAGAGGCATGATATTATGATTGATCACTTTTGCATATCAACTAAAGAATGGTCACAAAGATTGAACATTTTACACATGCCAACTACTGTAGTATACAGTACAGACAGTGCACTCCCTGAGTCTGAGACCACAATGTTTGACACTCTTTATGGCATGCTTTTTAAAATTGGCCAGGGCTCTGTAATTCATGATCGGATTGTGGTGAGCAGCTTATCTAATAAAAGAAGACATTATCAACCACCATACTATTATATCACATTTCAGTGATTCAACTTAATTTTCAAGATATCGGGGCTTGAATATGGGTTTCCTTTTTATTGACTCACACTGTATGGGCAATAACAAGACACAAGTTCTTCTCTTCTTTTGAGTCTGAATGTGCATTCTATGAATATTCACACTACTGCCTACTGAATGTCTATCTAGGCAACACAATATTTTTCACTCATTATATTCTTGTTCAAGGTCTGTCCGACACACAGCCAGGAGATGAGTTTAAAAACTCAGGTTCTCCAATTGACTTTTTTTTGGCATACATGTAACTTCAATCTATTTTAGTCAAAGTGCACAAACTGAGGAGAATCATCATGCCCCTTACTCTCATACATTTAACTCAACACAGAACAAGTTCATGAACTGAGCAGACTCCTGTATCAGATTTCTTTTCCCTCTTTGAGCATTACACGCAATCACTCGTCAATATCTTGGCGGATTCCCAGGTATGTGTGGCTTCCGAAGTCAAGTTAAGTGTTAATGGTTAGCCAGGTTGCGCTGGAGGAAGCATGCGAGCGATCGTCATCTTCTGCAGCTCGTAAAAATGGATTTCCTCCCCCTCCTAAAATAGACCAGCATTCATTAGATGATACAAGGACAATGTGAAAGACACGGACAGCGATCTAGTTCATTCTGTATCTAGCTCCACTCACATTAACCTAGCAGTGTGCCTCATGTACATGATGGTTCATAACATTCATGATGAATTTACCAGTCGCCATTCCTCTTGGAAAGTTGTTTCTTTACAAAAGTTTCTATCCTTATTCCAGTTTTCTTACTTTGATAGAAAAGCATGTTTGCAATCGAATATGTCTTGGTTCTTCTTATACATTTACATGTACATGTAATACAAAGACAAAAGTACATGTACTGTAACTATTTCTCCCCCAAGTGGAAACGTGGTATAAAGAGCTCTGTTATAACAAGATTCTTGATATGGGCGATTCAAGCGTAACAGACATGACAGTCAGGAGCTTTTTAGGTTATTTAAGACACTTTCAATCAAAACCAGGAGTCCTAAAACATATTTTAGTAACTGAATCGCGCATTCTACTATCAGGGATATACACAGCAAATTTTAGAGCATATCACTGAATAGTTGAAGAGAAAATTGACTCTCCGTAACCATAATGGACATGACACAAAATGGACAAGGATTTTTAAGTCCTTTGAACATTTTCAAAGATCTGTGAGTTTTAGGGTCCAACTGGTCTAATTTAGGCATCAACAGATGCTTATGTCCTTAACATGCCTACATATTGCATAACAATTAGATTACACATTTTCTTGTCAGAGCCGAAAAGGAGCGTAACGGACATGACTCTTTGTGCGTAACAGACATGACACTTTTGTCCACCTTTTATAAACCCTTATAACATTGCTTTAAAGGGTTCATTGGGTCATGCCCAACCTTTTATTTGTAATCTTTGATCCATTCATTACAATTTACTACCCAAAAATTAAATCTGAAATGTTTGTGGCATAAAATAATGAGACTCGAAGATAGGACGTTTTGACCAAAAATGTTGCCACTTTTTGTCCAAAAAATGAGTTTTTATAGAAAATCATGCCTAAATATACTTTAATCCTATTAATATACACCTCAAATTAAAGAGCTTGTTGAGCTCCTTTGTTTGATACCAAATTGGTCATAATAGACTACATGTAAGTACTTCGGGTGTTATAGCCAATTTTTGTGGTTTTGGAAAGGGAACATTTTCTGTGGAATTACCCATATAACAAGGTAATTTTGCTGGTCTCAAGTCTTCATGTTCTTTTGTTTTTATACCCTGATATATAAAGGAGATATCTGATACAGTGGAACCTCTTAAATAACAAACTTCTTGGGACTAAGGGAATTACATGTACCTCTTTATATCGAAACCTTGTTATATCAGGGCTAAAAAACAATAGAATACAAAGAAGTGGGACCTGCAAAGTTACCTTGTTATAATGAGAGTTTGTTATAACAGTGTTCTTTATAACAAGGTTCCACTGTATAACAAGGTAATTTTCATGGTCCCAAGGACCTCATTATAGTGAGTGTCCATACCTAGGGCTATATCATGTACAGGAGGAGTAATCAATTGTTTACTACAATCTTACAGCAGTTGACTACATCATAGCAGTAGTTCCAATGTATTTCTTAGTCACAGAAGTTTGTGGCGACAATGTTAAGAGTCACAAAGACAGGTGATGTACAAATGACTAACACACCTTCATTGTACGGTTGAAGCCCCTGAAAATCTTGCCTCTGGTACATTTATGAGCAACCCCTGGCTGCAAAGGAAATCAGCACGAACATTTGAACATACAACAGTACACATGAATGCCGAGTACAAAATGGAATGAGAGAAACTGCTGTTGCAGAACAGGCTGACACAGCTCATTCGAGGTGAATATCCAATCAGATATTCTTCAGTTTTGCTCCCCAAGTTTGCAAGGCGACAACCTCTTGAAAGGACAGACGGTGCACATGAATATGAGCTCCACTATGGTCTTGAGGATTTTAAATTGGTGTATCGTTGTGTAAATTGTGTAGATTTGATTCTTCCTATCCTGCACTGATTTCGGTCAAAAAAGACTAAATGATTTCTCCAGTGGCAGGTGTGTAAAACTGTCCATGTCACAAAAAAAAAAAAAAAAAAAAATCTACTTGTGGCCCTTACTGCCCAACATACAATGTACATGTATGTATGAAGTGTACTTTTTAAATCACCCATTCCCCACCCCATCCGCCCCCCCCCCCCACATGGCCTAGCTACGCCACCATGAAGCTGTTAATTGAATTCCTAGGGTGATGGGATTGTCTTAGAATGTGACCTTAACACGTCGCAGACCCTACTCACACTCAAGAAATAAAAGGGTGCTTACATGTACTGTGTATGATTGTGAATAACTAAATACATACATGTATAATAAAGTATCCAGTGGGAACCCATACAATGTGCTACATACAATGTACATGTACATGTAAATGTATCTGTATGAACCTATTCCTCTTATTTTTCTGCATTCCATCAAAGCAACATGCTATCAAGGCTAGGTTGGCCTTTAAATGCGAATGGGAATAGGGTCTAAGGGCCAAATCAAAGAGGATTATCTAATGGTGAAAAAAGGACAAACATGGACAAGTTAGAATACTTACACCATTTACCCTTTCAAGACAATCGACCACATTTTGTGGTTTGACTCAATAACTTGCGATTCAGAGCTCTACAAAATATACTAGAAGCATGAGTAGAAAGAGTAAAAAAAAATCTGCACACACTACATGTATGTCCACTTTTGTTGCATGACCATATTGCATTTGATGCCAGGAATTCTAAAAATGAGATCAAGCTTTAAAATCCTTAATTTGGCAACATATTGAGAGGTTCAAAATCATTGTTTTTTTAAAATGAAAATCGGCAATTTTTTCAACCTTTCGACAAAATTCCTAACCATGTATATGGTTTTCAAAGCCATTACACCTTATTTGAACCAGGTAGCATTAAAAGAAAAATAATATTGTTGCCAATTTGAAGAACAAAATGTGATCAATTTAGCCCTTAAATAATTCCTGTTTGACTGTGCTGTAAAGACTGATGCTGTTTCAGAACTCTCTCTCTCCCTCTCTTTAATTAACATTAAATATGGGCAAAAGAAGACCTGTCCAAAATGACATAATGACTACTGATTTTGAAATTTCAACAGTTATGTAAGTCTATTAGCTTAAGACTTTTCTGTATTGCATAATATCAGTCTGCCTCAGATTTCATGGGAAATATATATATTACTTATTTACACACTTTACATCCACATTTACAAATTATGTAGTTCTTGTCTAATTAGGTTTAGAAAGAACAGAATAGGAGACCAGAATTGGGCTTCTTAAACTCAGGAAATCAGTTCAGATCAGAATAAAAGAATCATCCACACCATTAACTGTAAAATTTTTGTTTCAATTATTATTTCATTGTGATGTTATCAATGCAAATACCAATATTTTGCACTTATGTATGTCATTGTCCCATCCAATTAAGTAAACAAACTTCATCCTATTCTCTCTTATTTGATCTTCAGTAGATGTAGACGAAGAGTGTCAAAGGTCAATATGCATGGAATTCTGTCACTGAAAAAGAAGTGGTAACTGGTAAATGGGGTAATTTCCTAGTGATCTTTGCTGTCTGTAGAATCTTAAAAGAGAAGTCTGGACCCGGATAAGAATACTGTAAAACCAGAAATTTTGCGAGGGGTCGAGATTCGCGAAAGCTTCATGCCGCAAAATAATAAAACCACCATTGAAACAACATAAAATGATTACAATTCCCGAAAGTTTCTTGCTGCAAAATTGGATGTCATTAACAATTCGCAAAATTTTCTGGTTTTACCGTAATAAGTTCTGCCTACATGTATTTAAAAATCAGATTCGAAATATGAAAATTTATACATTAAAAAATTAAATCTCGAACACTGTTCTGAATGGGGTTGAGATCAGTTTAACTGAATTGACTTGAATTGAGATGTATGTTGCCATCAAGATACCCATGCATGCAGCCGACGTGAATGTCTTTTACGCATGTTCTGCAATCCTGAGTGTGGACGTGCATCAACTAAATGTCATCTTCACCACACTAAATGATTGATGGACTAGAAATAGAGTGGTAGTGCTACACGATACTTGGCCAGTGACCAATCTTTTGATAGATGATCAGACACTAAACTACTACTCTAGACACGAGTCCAATTAAAATCTTCAAATTCACTTCTTGCTTTCAGTATGCGAGGGAGGTCAAAATTTTCCACCCTCATAGCCAAGTCTATCCTGTAATGTTGGGCTTCTTGCATAACATGAAACTTTCCACAGCCTGGCTGGAAAAGCTTCTGCATGTAGACCTATATGTAAATGTACATGTATACAGGTATTTGCATGTAGCTGCACAAGTATAGATTTCGAATTGAACGACTGAAACCACTGCATCCGTAAGCAATGAACCACTGGCTCATTTAAAGATAAAGTTGAGTTCTGGTCATGCGATTACATTGTGAAAGAAAGTGTTTCTAAGCAAATGGGAGAGGGTGATCCTGTCTACATAACATTGGTGTATACTGTGAGGTTTTTAAATAAATGATAAGAAATGGAACCAAATCTTGCTGTAAAGCACATGCACTGCACACAGAAATGGGTATAGATGGGACTGCACACAAATGTGGCAAGAAAGTTCGGGTCAAACACTTCAGCTCTTTCTCACCATCTTTTGAATATGAGGGCATTGGAAGAGCAATCCTTTTCGGGGGGCATTTCTGCTACAGATGATATTCTTCCAAACTAACAAAGAAAGAATGACAAAGCTCACAAATTATATTTCAACTTTACCAGATCTCAACATTCTCTTTAACTGCAGTCACCTTGAAGATGAAATGGGGCAAAATACATTTTTGCATTAGCTGAAAAAAATTGCCAGCATGATTTCCTCCAATTTCAAAGTATTTCCAAGTACCTTTCTGCATGTACCTGCAAATTTCTTACTTCTCAATGGTTACAGGTACACTCACTGTACCATGCACAACAAAATTTCAGAACCCCCTTAAAGTATTTTGGTTAATAATGTGCCATTGAGTCATTAGTCGAGGATACAGATAATATTTAATAACCAGATATAACCCATCCCCTAGCTGACCCTAAGTAATCCAACACATTGTCAATGAAACTTAATGAAGAATGAAATTTGGATACATAGCACTGTTAAGTTAACTTACTGGGCTCTAGTCTAGTCTTAGTTTATACATGTACATTTATATTCTGAACTTTTCACCCACAAAGCAAGGTTCTGTGATAACTCCTTGCACAAAGTAACAGTGTGTACTACTGTATGCATAGCAAAAAATACACACTATGTATAATGGTGTTCAATTCAAATTGTTATTGAGACTGAAGATGAAGAAACCAATATATAATCAAAGACCTTTTTTCCCCTCAGAACACTTGTCTGCAAGTCAAAGAGAATAAAAACAGTTTTTTACAAATCTAAGAAAAAAAAAAGGCTGGATCAGCAAATATCTTGCCCATTTAAATCGCACCTAGATCTGTTCCCCTTCACTGCGCAGAGATTTTTTATAGTAGCACACAATAGCTTCTTCTACTATAAATGGACTTTGTCCATAATTACTGGATATAGAGGGTTTAGCAAATAGACAATCCCATGGAAAGGAATACCCAGTCTGATGACGCGGCACATTTATTTCCTATAAAGTTAAGTGAGAAGCACATACACACGTGGGTACAGATATGCTACTCATGATTTTGTATTTCAGGAGCACATGACTCTTGTACATGTATGAATGGTGATGTGTAATGACAATGTACATGTACATGTACCAGAGTGCATTCACAACTCTTGCACTGCAAGCACAAAATATGTTTTTCATATCATGAGTGAGCTTTACAGAAATGGGCAGGTTGTTTTTAAAAACTGAATGCCTACTTACTGTGGGCTTCCAAAGGCAAGTAAATATCAATAATACTTGTCTGACGAGGCAAGCAATTATGCAAAATCCAATTGTGTGTATTTGTTTATGTCACACTTGGGGCAGACGAAGAAAAAAAATTGTTTTGCAAAACCCTGATTTATGTTTTATTAAACCTCTTTTTATTATTTTTTAAAATAGTAAATACATGTACATGAGAGCGGAAAGTAATTAAGCTATGGAAGGCCCATAAGTACTGACAGGGGAAAAAAAACAGAAACAAATGTAATGTACAATGTAAAAATAATTTTGTATAAAATGTCATCTTTCTGAAATAGAAAGTCTAAGAAGAGTTCCTATACAGTTAAAGCAAAGAACAAAAGTAATTTCAAACACTCCAAGCCAAGTCTCTCATCTCTTGTGGGGACTTCCACAGGGAGGGATTGATGAAGAAGAAGACTAGACTTACATTACGCTAGGGTATCTGGATGCCTTCAACAGTGACGTCAGGATGGATGAAATCCATTCAACTACGTCATCTAAGCCACCTCTTACTACGTCAATCACAATGTCACTTTCTGCATTGATCACATTACTTGGAGCACTGTACTACTGATTCCTATTTAGAGCTATAATTAGACAATGGGTTGAGCATTTGAATATTTGTAACAACATTAAATTATATTTGTACACAGGAATTTCAGAATGATAGTTTTCATTTGTCAATTTAGCACTGTATAATATGCTTTTCACTTTTCTACAAGACGCCTATTCTAGTTTTATTTTCTGTTGAAACATGAGGACAAGCATTATATAAAACCACAGAAGATATTTTTTTTATTGTTGTTTTTAAACAAAATTGTTAAAGAACCTGGGGCATCAATCATGAATTGTAAAAAAAAATTGTATAAATCTAAAAAAAAATAAAAACAAATAAATAAATATAATTGTGTTGGTGTACATGCAAGTATGTAAATGGACAATTCGGTAAATACTAGGCACATGGCTTCGAGCAGCAAGAATATGCAGTTCTTGACAAAATTTCAACCAGGTAAAGATAATATGATAGGCCTACACTGTATGTGTACATAATCCTTCAAAAGCATAGATCTGCATCAAATCACAGTGCACATAATTCATTTAACCATTCCTTTCCATATAAACAAACTTTGGATGGTCCATTACATCTAGATGTACAACTGTATGATTTATGGCCCCCTCAAGTTCACGCTGAAATCACCATATAAGGCTAAAATTGTACTTGAGAAAACTCCAGGATCCTGAGGCTCGAAATACAACGGTGTCCATATCATTCACAGGAGAGAAATATGATCCACTGATAACATATCCCCCTTCAGATCCCATCAGACACACACCCCTCCCTTTGTTGGATTAAACTCACTGACCTCCAACTTGACCCAAGGGTTGTTTGACACGTGTTCCAGCAAAAACTGTTCAGCGCTCAATATCCTATACTAATCAAACTCTTGATTTAAACCATGAACCGAACATTATATCTAACACTAATCCTAAAACCTTTAAAGTCAGGTTCCCACAAAGGGAGCTAAACTTCAAGTTTCACTTGTAGTTTCAAAACTTTAAGTTAACTTGCAGTTATCTTGTAGTTTCAGACCGTATGAACAGACTCGTAGTTTTGAAACTTTGTTTACTTGTAGTTCTAGAACAACAAGCGAGCTTGTAGTTAACGGTGAAACCACGAGCAGTGGGTGGTCCTCCGTCGCAGTTTTGGACCATGTGAACAGAACAAACTTTAAGTTTCGTAAGCGTGTAGTTAATGATGACCTCTTTGTTTATGTTAAACTTCTGGGTCATACCCTTCGCACGAATTATGAACACAGGATCTGTATGTGTACTGTACACCCAATCAGTATCTACTTCCGGTGTTAATGACGACAATCGCTCGGCTTGTAGTTTCAGAACAACGAGCATCGTTGTTTCGGGCCCGTGTGAACCCTCATCGTGGTTAGTGGGTAGTTGTTTTGTTAACTTAAAGTTTCGCTAACTTAAAGTTTTGAAAACACAAGTCCCGTATGAACGTAGCTTAAGAAGCCTTTTCTAAAACCCACTACTAACACACTTATAATCTTTGATGAAATAAAGCCCAGGGCACATTGTTACTGTAGCAAAGGTCGGGTCTACGACCCAAGTTGACTAGCAATCGAGATAGTTCAGGCTCATTCAAAACTTGGTAGCAATTATATTTTTTCTAAAAATCCCAAACTCAATTTTCTGATATTTAACAAGTGCAGCACCTACTGAAATGGTCCATTTCATAATAGCTTCTTATAAGTTCCTAATTTCTATTGCAAAAGTGAGGTACAGGTATACTGCAAGTGTATGTGGATTTCAAAATGGGTAAGAGACTTATTTTGAGATGAAAACTGATTTGATGAAATGTTTACTATTTTGAACAAAATCTCACAAATACTCAAAGTCTGTGGACTTGCACTTGTTTCCATGGATAGCAAATCATAACCAGTGACCCAGGCATACTGGGCCAAAGAGCCTTTCTTAGTTTCTTTGAAACAAAACCATTTCTCCTCAAAGACGATCACTCTCTAATGAGTGCTTTAAGAGAAAAATTATATGTCATGGATACTTATTATAAAAGCCTATTCTACATCATGCAAAAGATTCTATTTATGTAACTCCAGAACAGATAACAATCAACCCCGCTTTTTATGAAACCAGTCAAGCAGTGGCACACAATGCATTCAGTTAGTCTAGTCATGTCATTCAGGTGGCATTGTTATCCATTGATCTTACTCTGAAAGAAAGTGTTGTTTATTGATTTTTAACGAACTCTGGTCATCTGACCTTCTTCTCGAGGGCATATTTTGTACAGAACAAGGCTGGGGTATATAATTAGAGCACAGTTTTCATGTTAATGAGATCTATATCTGAACATTCACCAGAATTACCAGAATTTTTAGGTTGGGGTGGCCAGGGGGAAGGGGGGTACATGTATGTAGGCAGTGTTTCCCAACACCACACCACCAAGTAGAATGTGCTAATACCACAGTTTGGTGTTGCAGTGATCCCACTCTTCAGCGACATTTCCTCAGAAGATTGTAGAGTTAGGTTTTCAGTTATGAGTTGGTTGTAGGGTTGCTTGGGTTGCTTTAGGGTAAGGTATGATGTTGGCTCCAGAAAGGTCAAAGTTCAGAATTTGGACTAAGCTGTTGTTAGTGCATGAATGTTTCTAGAAAGCCAAAGACATATAATTCGTCAATGCTGGGATCACACTCAGGGTCTGTGAAGCTGCCCTAGATCGCTCTATCCCTTGTAATGAGAGCAGGGTCACAGAATAGCAACGCACTTCGGACCTTTGTGAAAATTGGCCATATCCGCCAAGCAAGACAATGGAAATCCAGGAATTGACATGTAAGTGCCACAAATTATGTGGCCCTGACAGGTGTAGCCCCATAGCTGTTACATGAGCATGTACATAACCACTATTCTTACAGCAGCAGTACATGTAGACAGGGCTCACTCAACATGATACTATCTTTTAACCTTTTGAAAGTCCTACTCAACATTGCAGTAAGTGCCATATAGCCTACATGCGTAGATGCCAACATGCATCACAAAAATGGCCAGACATGACCCTCACAACTTGGCTATTTGTGATAGTGTGACCCCAGTGTGCAAGTAGTCCACTGCCTGGACTGCTCTCTATCCCGGCCGTGTGTATCATACGTACATGCGCGCCATTCACACTATACAAATGCACACACAACTTACGAATGTACGGACACAGAGCCCAAGTTTTTTTCGGGGAGGGTGAATTTGTGGGGAAGAGTGAATTCATGGGGATTAGCGTGTGCGCACGCATGCATTCAAACAAGTGAATGAGTAAATTACGCAATGCATAATAAATGTCCCCGCCGGAAGTGTAGATCTGTGGAAATTAACTAGCCTGAACCTTAAAACTTCAGTGAAAAACTTTAGTGAATAAAATAATAATGTTACTGCATGCAAAAGAAGAGAATACCAACAATGCATGTATACAACTGAAATATAAAACATGAAAACATTATGAACCTTCAGCCATTTTGAATAAATTTGCATGAATAATGAATTTCAAAATTCTGTGTAGAAGTTTGGAAGCCCCCACCTAGCCCTATCAGATAAAACAATCGGAATCAAAATCCGATGTGAAATAGAGGAGAAGTAGCATTTTTCGTCAATTTTGAATAAATTTGCATAAATTTGCATAATTAATGAATTTCAAAATTCTGTGTAGAAGTTTAGAAGCCCCCACCCAGCCCTATCAGATAAAACAATCGGAATCAAAATCCGATGTGAAATAGAGGAGAAGTAGCATTTTTCGTCAATTTTGAATAAATTTGCATAAATTTGCATAATTAATGAATTTCAAAATTCTGTGTAGCAGTTTGGAAGCCCCCACCCTGCCCTATCAGATAAAACAATCGGAATCAAAATCCGATGTGAAATAGAGGAGAAGTAGCATTTTTCGTCAATTTTGAATAAATTTGCATAAATTTGCATAATTAATGAATTTCAAAATTCTGTGTAGAAGTTTGGAAGCCCCCACCCTGCCCTATCAGATAAAACAATCGGAATCAAAATCCGATGTGAAATAGAGGAGAAGTAGCATTTTTCGTCAATTTTGAATAAATTTGCATAAATTTGCATAATTAATGAATTTCAAAATTCTGTGTAGAAGTTTGGAAGCCCCCACCCAGCCCTATCAGATAAAACAATCGGAATCAAAATCGGCCAAGAAATGACGGAGAAGTAGCATTTTCTAACATTTGAGCACACACGGACAGACGGACGGACGGACACACACACACACGCACACACGTACGGAGCCCGTTTCATAGTCCCCTCATGAACTTCGTTCGGCGGGGACAAAAAGGTGAAAGATTGAAACGACCACAAACTGGGAGGCATTTCATCAAGTGTCTTGTCGGTGATTTTTACCGACAAATTTGCTCTCAGCCAATCAGATGCGAGGATTTCAGTAGCTTATAACAGTTATTGCAACTTGTCATTGATGACCAGTTTTATGAAACAGGGCCCAGGTCTAGTTTGCAAGTGGGTCAAGTATGGCTTAGAGAGACAGTACCCTTTCAATACCAGGCTAGTCCCATTTATAAGCAAAAGCTGTTGCCAGAGCAGATGTGCACATGTATCAATATACAGGTGTATTTCCACAGAGATGGAGATGATAAACAATGAATATCATTAATCCACTAACTGGCTAATTCTATTTAACTATAGGGTAACTAATACAATGCAAAGCAATACCAAAGGTCACACAGCTCTTCCAATACGTTGATACAGTTTACAAGGTCAACAGAGAGAGCCTCCTGTGTCTACACACCGGCTAAGGGCAATAGTAAAGTTATCTCCCTGTAAAGTAAATGGAGCTTTTGATCTCAGATACAATGTTCATCTGTATAAATTACAGACCTCTCTCTATAGATGTCTCTGGGTGGCTTGGGTTGAAGGTGACTTCTACTACATACATGTGACAATACTAAGTATTGCATACATACATGTAGGTCTATATGAAGACAAAATGGTACTTGGCAGCTATTGAGTAAAACCTGTTCGTACACTGTTACTATTCTTCAAGGAATACACTTAACCCATTGCCCACGGGTACCAAGGTAGTCCCTGTATTATGCCTATGGGGATGAGAGAATTCAGTAGTCCACGGGTTGAAAGAATTACACTTAAAGGTTACACTACTAGTATAGAGGACTCCTCTCAGTGGGTGTAGCACTTTCTGCGTGTTTTAGGTTTTAACTTTTTCATGTCTTCTCTGATAAATGAAATTCAAGTAGAAGGCAAAGCTACTATGTGAGGAGCTTGAAAATATCAACATTAATGGAGTGATCTTTAAAAAGAAAAAAAAAAAGGAAACCATAAAAATGTTTGATCTATGCCAACATAATCATCAATACTGAGGGAAAATTTAGCTCTTTACAAACTAGGATGATCCAATATCTTTCCTACTTCAACATACACGTAGACCCAATTCCTTCGACTGAACCTCTCTCAGCATCACCATGATAAAGTGGGTTTTTCAGATTGTTTTTTGTACCATGGACACTAGACCAAAAATTCTGTCTCTCGTTCGTTAGCTCTTCACTTAGAGACAGAAACGGTCGTATCACTCTGCTGTGCAAACCAAGCACGCACCTACGTGTAGTTGGAAAATCGCAATAATTTGATTTTTCCTCATATAGATCTACATAAATATTACTGAATTGGTTAGGTCTAGGCCACTCATGGGCCATTGCCTATGTGGGACTGTGTCCAACATTCACTGTTGCAGCAGTCAAAAACAGACAACAAAATTGCTCTAAGCAAGATTTAATTTTCTTAAATTTGCTAGATTACCTGATTCATGGACTCTTCCACTCTTACTGTGCCACAAATTAGGGGATTCAGAATTGAAAGTGAAATTTTAAATAATTATTTTCCTCTCCTGTATGAATGATCTAGCCTGGAAAAGGGCCTGCTGATACACACAATAGCTATTGAAGCCTATTCACCCATAAAAGAGCTAGTCTGAGTACAAGGTTATCTTCAGATAAGCTTGTACATGTATAAGTGGGTCTAGGCTCTACTATTTAAGGAATCGATTCAACTTACCAATTTGACTGAATAATTCGTTTAAAGCTCCTTTTTCCTAATTCAGGGTCCAAGGAATTCTCCGTTTGAAAATCTTGCAGCTGTATTCAAACTGTTATTAGTGTGTAAGTCAATGTATATTCAGTTTGCACTGCAGAGTGATATGACCGCTTCTGTCTCTAAGTGAAGAGCTAACGAATGAGAGACAGAATTTTCGGTCTACATGGACACTCACTAGATCTACATGTACGTAGATGGCAATCATGCTCTCAGAGTAGATCTATATAAAGTATACATGTACAAGCTTACCCGAAGTAGTTGTACGAACTCTGTGGCTTATCAATCTGGTACTACTACTAGCCACAGAGTTGTACAACCCCAAATTTGTAGCATAGTAATAGCCTCACCCATTACGCAATGCACTTCGCCACATCATTGGACATACGAAGACCATGATTGACTGCGGAGCAAAGTTGCCTGAAGCAAAGACGGATAACCAGTGATTTTTTACCGTTATTGATGTTGTTTTTTTTGTTTGTTTTTTTTTTGGGGGGAAGGGGGTGCTTGCCAGTGTACTAGCATACATAGACCTCTATCGAGCATATTTTTTTGCTCAAATAAACTATTAAGAAGAGGATGGCCAAACTGGGCTGTGAAATGGGGGCACTGTAAAAGTCCCCAGCCAAAGCACGTCTGTGCATGTTGTGCGAGGTTAATATACTGATAATGATATAAGTTTATAACCTCGCATAACTAAGTGTGAGTGCATTGCCATGGCCATGATGGCCATGGCCATTTAATTGAGGGATTTTTTTCTGCTGTGGTGCTTATCTTCAGATAAGCTCGTACATGTATAAGTGGTATTGGCAGGCATGTGAGTGAGAGTTACATTGACAAATATTGACAGTGGCAGTGCACATGATGGTGATACGAGTTCGAGAATGAGAGAGTAGTCAAAGTCAGCATGATCATGATCATGATGATCAGACGGATGTATGACATTTGCTCCTGCAACAATTGCTCCGGTCTAACTTTGCCATGCTAATCCTAAACCTAAACCTAAACCTAACCCTAACCCTAATCCTTATCTTCACATTGTCACACTGAACAAAAAAAAACAAATCATGACACTGACCGTAACCTTTGACCTTTCAAGATATGGACTGCGGAGCAAATGTCGCAGGAGCAAATGTGGGCGCCCCGATCAGACATCAGTCTTGCTCACTTATATAATGTATGGTCAGAGGTCCTAAAGCTACGCACCCCGCAAATACGCGCAATGCGACGCGTTCAGTACGCCAAACTTTTGGTGTGACTGAGCAACGAGATTATCATTTACGTTCGCCAAAAAGAATGAGCAATTTTCCTTTATTTTTGGTGATATTATCACTATTTGCAAATCTGGATGAAATTCACGTCAGTCAGCTTAAAAAAATCAAGATTTGCATTCATTTATATTACGTGTGCGTAGGGGTGCGTAGCTTTAGGACCCTTTCATTTTTTGGACCAAATTCGACATGGGTATCGACATCGACTTGAAAATTAATGTTATTGATATTTGTCCGTCGTAATTTTCTCAGGAATTTAAGTTAAGAAAATGTAGACCCAAGATATATAAAAGACATTCGCATAAATCATTGAAAAGGTGACTTTTTAGCTGCTGGAAACAAAGTGCGTAGCTTTAGGTCCCCCCATCATACAAGCTTATCTCCCTCAGCCTCGGTCACATAATTCAGAAGACTTAAAGTTATAAATCTATTCCACATTTCTAACTTTTTAAAGTTATCGTATCGGTAAGCATCGTAGCTTTCTTACCACTGTTTTGCCTCTTGTGTATCCTCTCTTATCAGCTTTCCAATGATCTTGATCGCATAGTTAGAGCTCCTCGCAATATTATATACTGTACATGTATGTGCCTGAATTAACTCTGCGTACTTCGCATGTGCTCGCGCCGCGCTCGCGATCGCCGGTATAGATCACGTAATCAAAATGTTCGTGTCATATTCCTACGGCGTGCATGCACGTGTGAAATTTACTACGCAATGAAAAAAAAAATGAACTTTCATAACGCCCTCTCCCGTCCATCATTCCATATTAAGAAAAGAGCATACCAAATAAAGAAGCAATGACGACATTGGTTTTCTTTTTATGGAATCTTGGTTTCTTTATATGGTAAAGCAACAAGGTACACACCCCCTTGGACAAATACAGCGTAGATCTTCTGCGACATGTGTTCTGAAATAAAATACTAGAGTTTCGTCATCGAAATCCTGAATCGAGGGTACTTTTCCATACACCGAGCTAGCAGTTCAAAGCGGCTTTACCCGTACATCCTTTGCGGGGCTACACCCGGGCAGTGAAAGGGGGGAGGGCAGCCGGCAGGTGAATGGGGTTAAGGGGTGCGGTAGCCCCAGCCCCCCCCCCCCCCCCACACACACACACAGTTTTCATGCCTATTCTAAAAAACTCCCCCTTTTCAAAGCTGAAGGTCCCTTGTTGTCACAAACAGTTTGGATATTGAAAGGTGCCCTTCAAGTGCAAATTTATGTTCCATTATTCACAAACAATAGGCCTAAACCCTTCTAAATGCAGTGCCTACAAATTAGACCATAGGCATATTCGTAGCCCGGGGGAACAAAATGGGCCATGCACCCCCCCCCCCCCGGCCCCCCGTCCATCGACAAAAAAAATTAGCCACAGAATTTAGGTTCCAACTAACTGCCAAGACTATACGACTCTGTGATTTTGTGTGTCACCCCCCCCCCCCCACACCCCCGTCTGTAGCCCCTGTTCACAAGTATGGTTATGCCATCATGAACATTAGAGTTTTATATTCCTGGCAACAACGATAAAAAGAGGTACTATTGCTAGAACCACTATAGGATACTTCGGGGGGGGGGGGGTCTTGGGGGTTGTAGCCCAATCTTCCGTGCTTAAAAGAAAGGAGAAAAAAGAAAGGGAAAATGAAACTTCTAATGATGGGACATCTTTTCTTTCTTTTTTTTCCTTCGGGTGGTGGTCCCCAACGAAATTAGATTTACCAATCATTCCCTCCCCCCCCCCCCCCCCAAAAAAAAAAGCTTAGCCCTCCAGAACACAATTCATGCAAATTTGATATTTACGCAGACTGGCTTTCTATTGCCATGCGTTGACCCTAGAATTATCCCCCACCCCCTAAAAAAAAAAAGAAAGAAAGAAACAATAATTAGAAGGGGGAATAAAAATCATAGCGAGCAGCGAGTAAGAGGGCGCTCTTTACCATTTCTCTCTGCCATTTTCCGGGGTTTGGTCTGACTGGTATTTTCACCCCTATTTTTGAGGGGTCTTTACACGTGTCTTTAATATTCATGATATTAGACTGTTAAAGCGTATAATGTATTCAAAAAAATTCACGTATCCTGTAAGCCTTCTACTGGAATGAACATTTTATGTTAGGGAAGGGCATGTGTTTTTGAAAGAAGGGGGGGGGGGGGAGGAGCGAACGGGAAATCGTTGAAACCTTATACCTGGGTTTTCAACATGGGGGTGTTTGTTAGGGTGAAGTGGAGTGATGTGTTGTGTGGTATGTTTTCCAGTTCCGGTGTCTATCTGTACTTATCTTATTTTCAGCTTAATTTGAAATTTGTTTCTTCTGTTGTTGAAAATATGTCATACATCCAATTTTCAGTGATATTATCATTATGCACATTTTTGTTCCAAAGGTTTTGCCAGAGGTTTAGACTTCTTGTAGTTAATGATGTCGGATAATTTAAAATTACTCTCAGCAAATGTCAGGGGACTGAGAGATAGAGTAAAAAGGAACAAAATATTTAAATGGTGTAAAACGTTGGGGAATATAATATTTCTGCAGGAAACTTTCAGCACAGAAGACATTGAAGGTAGTTGGAAGGCTGATTGGGAAGGGACAATATTTTTCAGTCACGGGAGTAACCATAGTAGGGGAGTTATCATAATGTTTAAATCAAATGTTGACTTTGTTACAGAAAAAATTTTAATTGATAAAGAAGGGCGATACGTTATAATGAAAGGAAAATGCCAAGGTGAGAAGGTCATATTAGGAAGTGTATATTTTCCCACAGGGAATAAAGAAAACTCACAATGTAATTTCCTGTCTGATTTAGACAAAATCCTATCTTCTGTAGTTAGTCAAGAATATTCTCTTATTGTTGGAGGAGATTTTAATATTGCTATTAATCGAAATTTAGATTATATGGGTGTAAGTAATATTTTCAAAAACAAATATAGAGACTTATTGGTGGATTTTCTTGATAGGTTAGATTTAATTGATGTGTGGCGTAAGCGTCATCCCAACAAAAAAGAATTCACTTTCAGACAAAATCAGCCATTTGTTCAGAGTAGAATAGACTATATTTTCATCTCCTCGAAATTAGAGAAGGTTGTAAGAAGTTCAGACATTCTGCCCTCTATCACTCCTGACCATGCCGGAGTTAAAGTCGAGTTTAATAATCTAGTCGACAGTTTCGCATATGGGAAGTCGTATTGGAAATTCAATAGCAGTTTATGCTCTGAAAAAGAATTTGTAGATGGGGTAAAAAAGAAAATTTCTGAAATAGAAAGAATATGGAGGGGTCAAATAACGAGCAAGATTAATTTTTGGGAATTTATGAAAATGAAGTTAAGAGAATATATAATGAAATTTTCCCGTGAAAAAGCAAAACTCAGGAGAACCCAAATTGAAAAATTAGAAAAAGAAATTAAAGATTTAGAACATCGTTTGACAACCAATTTTCATAATGATATTCACGACGAAATTTCCTTGAAAAAGGAGGAACTAGAAAAACTTTTCGACTATTCACGTCAAGGTTTAAAGGTCCGTTCACGGGCAGAATGGTCTGAAGAAGGAGAAAGAAATTCACAGTTCTTTGAACAATTACTGAAATCCAATAAAAGGAAAAGCGTTATTATGGAGATTTATAATGAAAATCAGGAAGTGGTGAGAGATAGCAAAAGTATTTTAAAAACTATTCGGGAGTTTTATGAGAATTTATATGCGTGTAAAAAGTTTGAAATCAGTGACGATATTGAAAATATGTTCTTTAATGATTTACCCAAATTGAGTAAAGAAAATAGAGAGTATTGTGAATGTCAGATAACACAGGAAGAATGCTTCCAAGCTTTAAAGGAAATGAAATGGAACAAATCGCCAGGCAATGATGGTTTTACAGCTGAATTTTATTTTACATTCTGGCCACTTTTAGGGAAAATTATAGTTGAAGCTTTCAATGAGGGTTTTGAAGTTAAAATGTTATCAAACTCTCAGAGACAGGGGATAATTACACTTATTGAAAAAGAAGGCAGAAACCCCTTGTACATGAAAAATTATAGACCAATAACTCTTTTGAATGTTATAAAATTTTGTCAAAAGTGTTAGCGACAAGGGTGAAAGAGGTGGGAGATATTATTCATTATGATCAAGTGGGCTATGTTAAAGATCGTAACATTGGGGAAGCAGTTCGGTTAATTGATGATATGTTTTTTCAATCTTTGTATCAGCCACTGGGTTTCTTAATTGCCGTGGACTTTGAAAAGGCTTTCGACTGTATTTCACATAGACTTTTATTTCGAACTTTAGAGCATTTCGGGTTTGGTGCAAATCTGTGTTCTTGGGTGAAAACTCTTTACAATAATGTTAGCAGTTGCGTTTTTACCCAGGAGATATTGGGTACCTGTGAGGATTGCAGAAAGTCAATGCGACTGTTTTTGCGATTGCCCAACAAGCATGCATGTGACCGGTGCAAAGTGGTAGGAATGTTCCCTAAGGAGTGGAGATGGTGCACACTTGTGCGCGAGCTTGAAATCCAATGACAAGGGGTATAATATAATAATAAATAACATTGTATACTCTCAGAAATGTTGGTTAAAAATCATTAGGTTGGTTCAAATATGAACCTACCAACTGTTGGTTAAAAATAAATTGTATGTAAAACATATGGGATTTTGTTTTAACCAACAGTTGGTAGGTTCATATTTTAACCAACCTAAAAACTTTTCTGAGAGTGTAAAGCGCATTTAAGTATTCACATAAATGCGCTATATAAATGTAATATATCATTATTATTATTATTATCACGTCGCCAGTGTCAATTACTATGGAGCTGTGAAATGTCCATTCATGCTATCTTTCCATCTTTCTCCGTGGTCTAGTGGTTAAGGCATTGGCGTTCTAAGCCAACGACCCCGGTTCGATTCCCGGCGGAGACATTTTTTCATCCTTTGCAAAAATTTCAAAAAGGGAGGACAACTCTGTAGGAACTTTGATTTAGGCTACGCATTTCTCACAATTATATTTATTTATATAGTTGTCAAAGCTGTTGTATATGTTATATTCCTTACAACTATATTATATATATATATATATATATATATATATATATATATATATATATATATATATATATATATATAATGTAAGAAATCAATTGAATTGAATAAGAGAAATTATTTGCGTAGCTAAATTCATTGTTCCTCCTTACTGACTTCCTTTTGTGGAAATAACTGCAGGGGTTGCAAAAACTGTCTCAACCGGGAGTCGAACCCGGGTCTTCGGCACTGTACGCCAAACGCCTTAACCACTAGACCACGGAGGCGGGTTGAGTGGGATGAATTCAAGCCAAAGATGACGCAGGATACTCAGGAAATTTAAGCCTTCGTCTTTCGACTTCATCAGAAATTTATTTTGTTTTGTCGTGGAGGACAGAACTGATGTCAAGGTCTTATTCAATATGTACAACATAATAATTAATAGAAATGAATTATTCATCACAGTTCAAAGTGCAATCAGCGCAGCAGCATGGTCATTTTGACCACGCAAAAACTGGTCATTTTAATGCAGCGGGAGCATTATTGATCGAAAACAACCCGAAACGTGGTCGAATAAATTTGACCACGCAATGTCAGACCACACATTTTTAAGAGTGTATGGTATAAGAGCAAACAAACAATTACACTTTCCATTACTTGAATATATATTCTCTCTATGAAATACATCTTTTATTGGAACAAAATGATGGAATGATAAACCCAATGACATTAAAGAAATGCCTCATCTATCATATTTCAAACGAAAATATAAAATGTACTTAATATCCCAATCTCAAAATAATGTATCTATATGACCATTTGGCACTTACCTCAAAAGGATTACCTTGTAAATTGTATTTTTATTGTACTGTTTTGTTTTGTTACTTATGTTGTTTTGATTGGTCGTATAAGTTATTTGTTATCATAACGATATTATTTTCTATCTCAAATCCTCAATGTAATTGGGGATTAGCCTTAGATAGGCCTTGCATGGGCCTTTGCCAATCCCCCACATATACTCTAATTTTATGATTTGATAATCTGTATTTGTTAATCACATGTAGGCCTACCGTAATTTTCATTCTATTTTGTTGTTACTTTAATATTTTTTATGTCTCTTGTTTTTGTCCATTTTGCGAATTGCAACAAATTTGTTTTTGATGAGTTATGTGAAATAAATAAATTTGAATTTGAATATTCATAACCCTTAGGCGATTTGTCATGAAAATGGGCTTGGCCTAATCAAAGCCGGTTTCCATGGTGATGCTACAAGATGGGACAGTCAGTATGCTCAGTTCAAAAAAAAAAATTAGAAGATTTCCTTTAAAATGAGGTATGTTGTATTTTTAACCCATATGGGGGATTCAACTAAAAGAATTTGGCCTTTCGCCACTCGCCTATTACGATGTATGTATTTTGGTCACTGAATGAAGTCAACGAGAGAAAGAAAAAATCCATTAAAATAACCTGGTAGCCAACTACCTTTAAATCGACCTTTAAATCTACCCCAAGCATTTCTGATGTGGACAATGTGCTCTATAGGGATGCATCCATTTACCTCCCGCTGACTTCACCGGGAAAGCGATGCCGCGTCCAAACCGTCAGCCGCTGTTTCAAGAATTTAAAGATAAATATAAGATGAGGCATTAGGGGTTTTATTTTTGCAAACGTTCCGGTAATTGAAAGTACATCACCGAAGAGAAAAACGATCAGGATTCTTAATATATCTCTTTTTTCCTCAAAGTAAGAACAACAACAAGACCCCCCCCCCCAAAAAAAAAAGTAAACATTTGAACCCTGGTCCATGGCACATGCAGTTAAGCATAATATTGTCATCGGTAGGATGTACAAGATATACAATAATATGCAAATATATAAAATAAACAAAGTTAGAAGTTCTCCATGCAACGGTTTTAAGCAAACCAATTTTTAAGGTAATTCTGACATGTTATTCGCCAGTACCATGTTTACATGCAAGAGTAGAAGTCTCTTTATAAACACTTGCATTTATAATGTGAAATTGGAAGTGTGATGATACTTTATCACCACTCATTTCATATTTCGGACGAACTGAAAGGGTAGTTTATATTGTAATATTCTCGCAGTTTGAACACTTAACGTTTTCTTGAACAAGAAAGTTGTTTATATATTTCATAGCAATGCAAGATAGATATTATCAGACAGGTCTTTCAATCTCTTAGTCTTTTAAATTAGGCCTTGTCCTATTGATTTGTAAATGATACATCTGAAAATGATACCAAATGCACTTACAATGCAGTAAAATGCGAGATGCCATTAATCAAACACGAGCTTAAAAAAACGAACTCCATAACGAATTTTATATTTCTATTTCTTTGAGAAATTGCGAAATCATATTCTGTTCTTCCGATATCTACCTTTGTCACATGAGGAGTAACAGGTGAAAAAAACCCCTGATGAATTCAATACACCACAAAGAATATTTCTGAGATATATCATCAATTATGATTCTGCAGAGCCTTTTTCATTTTAACGACCCACCCCTCTCGTTTCAAGTTCCGCCCATTTCCATTCAGAGTGGACCCTTTTTCAGGACGCAGCAAGGCGTGCTGGAGTCTGGATAACACGGCACACGAGCCCGCTGTTCAGACCCATTTCGTCGTTCGTCAGATATGTCATGAGATAATTGATCTGTGCTCACCAACAGCTTAGGACTTGGCTCAAGTTTGCGCCTCCAGATTTTTCTGTTTGAGTGTTTGTCGTGTTATTATCTGGTTGGCTGAAAAACACAGAACTGCTCATCTGTAACACTGGCAGCATAAACTTGATCGAAGGTGTGATCTATTCCTGTGTTTGTGTTTGCATCATAGCAATGCCAATTTGCCGAAAATTGATTTCCCAACGTCGATGAATTCATTTGACTTTTGATTGGAGCAAAGACATTTCAGAATATTGCACTCTAAAAATAGATAACCATATATTTAATTTGGAGAAAGCTTGCAGGAAGTCGCTTATCTTCGAGAAAAGTGGAACTGTTTGGAATTCGTGGATACATTTTTCCTGGTTGCAATGAGGTATGTATAAAACGAACATAGTTTAAAAGACCATTATTTTACGAACGTTTGAAAATTCTTTGCATTCTTTTCAAACAAACATTGCTATGACATCCTGGAAGCTTGCTCGACAGAGCAACTGCTTGTTTCAAGCGGATTCCATTCAAGAGATGTTTAGTACCATATACAACAAGAATCAGATAGTTCGTCACCAAGCATGCCAAGTGGTCGGGATTCGGGAAAGAAACATCCATAAATTTTAATACATTAGTGAACAGGACAATTGTCTTCATCTTGTCCTAGTTTCCCCAGTCGTTATATTAGGTGTTTAAAAAAAAAGTGTGGACACTTTTTATTGTTAATAACTCAAAAAACCTCGTATCAGACTGAGGTTTTTACATTGTTAAGTTGAAGGATGTAAAATTAATCGAGAGCAATTTTTATGACATATCTCTGAATACTTTTCTTTAAATATTGCTCTTAATATCAATCACATGTTTTACTTCTTGAAAAATAAAGGCCACGAAATCTGTGTGTATCAGCATGGACCCTATAAACTCCATGGTATCAGCAATTATTATTCAGAACACAACAATTGCTATTGTATATGTTGCTGTTGAAATTCCAGAGCACATCTTTTAAACCAGAGTCATGAATAATTAATGACACCGGACAGCAAAAGGTTGGCAGAAATAAAAGGTGCAACACAAAATGGCAGTTGTTGTCCTCTGAATTAATTACTGATACACACAGATTTTGTGGTCTTGGTTTTTCAAAAAATGAAAAAATCTTCTTATATATTCAGAGCAATATTTAAAGAAAAGTATTCCGATAAATATCATAAAACTTACACCCCAAAATTTCACACCCTTCAACGTTACAATGTAAAAACCTCAATTTGATACAGGGTATAATGTCTGAGTTATTAACTATCAATAGTGTCGATAGTATTTTTTTTACAGCTAGTATGACTTGATGCCAGCATGGAAGGCCTATTCGTAATCTACAAAGAAATGTATTAACCAAACTCGAAATGAAATTAGAACCCTATTCAAATTAATTTAACTCTAGTTTTTTTTTTTAAGCTTCATGTTGTCTATATAATATGTGAATTCCTTGAATTTATCATTTTACCATATATATATATATAATAAGTAAAAACTTTTTGACCTGACATAGGAAAAATTAAAACTGATAAATTCACATTAACAAATAATGTTTCGAAACACGTCCCATGTGTACTGGTTATAGTTTTAAAGGTTGTCATAGCATTAAATTGTTCAAAAGTGAAGAAACCAGGAGTGAAATCCATGTTGAATGTGCCCTTTACACAAGCCTATCATTTTTACACTTTAAAGTGCCAGTAAACTCTGTAAACTCTGTACATTCTAAACCCACTTTTACTGAACAAATATACTGAATATATAAAATATACTGAATATTTTTCAGTATTTTTTTTTTCTTTTTACCCAATATTGAGTAAATTTTACCTAACCTTCGTTAAAAAGAGTATAATGTTAATAGGCATGTATTCCATGTTGAGATAATATCATAGCAGAAACATGTTGCCTAATTCCCTTTAGCGTCATTCTTATATGCACACCATTCTAGCACTTGTCGATATGAATGGTTGAGAGGGGGGAGAGAGAGAGAAAGAGAAAGAACGAGAGAGAGAAAGAGAAAGAATGAGAGAGAGAGAGAGAGAGTGAGAGAGCAAGAGAGAAGGGGTGAGGGGACCTAACTTTCATGAAACTGGAATGAGAAGAAAACTTCATGTGGCGCAGAAAACCAGTATTAATGACCATGCTGTTTAGCTTTGAAGGGCATTTGGAAGACTTGCAATGAGAACTGAATTTCTATAGTTGCATTTGTCATGTTTGTGCTATTGATTTGTATGAACAAGGACGCGATCAACCTGGCCAAAAGGTAGATATTACAAAAGTCAAAAATATATAATTTCCTTGATACCACGCCAAGAGTATGATCCATTCCCCCCCCCCTTTTTTTTTTGTTATCTACGCTCTCAAATATGGTACTTCGTTACTTTTATTGTACTTTTCTATTCATCCATTTTTTCAATACGATATATTATTTAGCCTTACGTGTGCACCCTCCATCATACGGTTTATTTACTGTGATTGAATGGCAAAATTTGCGTAAAGAAATAAACCAATTCGTTATCAAAACACCCCCAGAGATAAGCCATCCATCATAATTACCTTTATCTGCAGGCATATGCAAATTGATCATTATGACAAGGGAGATAAACGTAGCCTCTTCTTCAGGAAAATAATGAAAAACCGAACTTCTATAAAAATTGCAAAAAGATTCCACATTTCGAATTTGAATTGAACTGTATAAAATTTCAATTTGGTTTGTATTCAATAAGTTTGTTTATATTACTTTCTAAAAAGAGAGTGAATTTTCACCCTATTTTCACTCCAACGGGAGTAACTTCAGTGATCACTTGTTTAGAAGTGATCGCGATTTATTTACAGTGCCCTCCAGAAAGAAATGAGTGAATTTTCACTCCCCCGGGGAGTTACTTCAATGATCACTCAATTTTTTTAGAGAGTATTTCTCTTTGTTATAGGTTTTAAACGATTTTGTTTCGTCTTTTTTTTTTATTAGATAAATCAATTAGAATAGTCCCATCTATGAATCTGTTAACATCTATCAAAAAACAAAACCATAGGCAATAAGCTAATTATCCCCTTTTGTGGGTCAAAGTATATATTTGCTGTTAATGTTATACTTTTGTTTTTAACATATTTATACTTGAGGAATAATATCAAATCAGGACTTCGGTGTCAGATCTTTTTATCATTAGCTCTCAAGTAGAAATATGGATAAAGACATTAAACACTCTCTCACAGATATAATTATTAACATCACAGATATATATCATGGAGTCTTCAAAGGATATATCGTAATCTATTTTTATTTTGGTTCTATTTCAAAGAAAGGAGAAAATAGTTGGCCTGGAACTAGGCTATGCTGAAATAGCGAGATCTGGAAGCCTTCCAAGTTACCGTTTTCTAATTATCGCATCCATTATTTCGAATTCCTATGTCTTTTGACTGTGGGTGCAAGGACCTTACTCCTGGTGTTAGAACTCTGTAGATTTGCGTCTAAGATGATTAATGCGTTTTTATTTTTCACGCATTCTTCCCCACAAATTTATTTATCTTTTAAAAAAAGTACGCCGAATTTGATATATCGATTGTATTCCAGCACCGTTTCACTCACATAGGAAGAAAAAGGGGAAGGCGGGTTACATTTCAAGTCTGATTGTTGTAACTCCACCCGCTTCAATCAAAACACAGTCATAAAATTATACTTCCCTTTTTTTCTTTCCTATATATTTGAGTAGAAGTTCAAAACATACAAGCGGCTAATAAACGAATTCTTTGTGCCACCAGCACTGCATTTCGTTCAATGTCAATGCATATCTGCCAATAATGTTTGGTAAAAAAATATCAGAAGACTTGCTGTGGTGCATACACAATATGCTTGGGGGTGTACAGCGCTACTTTCCGAGCGATGTGAAGCATTGTGAAAAATTCGTATTTTTCTGAGAAATCAGCTGAGTATTCACTCAAAGGTTTTTCCTTTTTCATGGTTAAAATTTGTGCAGTGCGAACGAGAATCCGTGACTCCGATCTGGGAGAACACTCGAAATGTAATAGGAAGCTTCTGTAATGTATACAAATTTTGCACACTTCTTCTCTGAGCACGTATATAGTGACGAGCTATTTCATTAACCTGCTTTTTATAAATGAGCCTCAATGCTTGGAATCCAGTTTGCATACATTACTTGTTGCTATGTCCGGCAAGTTTTCAGGTTGTCAAGAACAAACTTTGTTTGAAAGGTATGTATAAAATTTGCATACATTACCGAAGCGGTCTATTATACAAAGAAAACACCAACTCCAAACGGAGTAACCTCCCCCCCCCCCCCTCCCTCTCTCTCTCTCTATATATAATATACACACTCTAGACTCATAAAACACACACACACACACACACACACACACACACACATATATATATATATATATATATATATATATATATATATATATGTATATATATATATATATATATATATTTGTAAATATAGACATGCAAGTATCTTTTCACACATTGATTTATTCTTTTTAAAAATATGCAAATGTATAATAATGATGATGTTAATAATATACTACTACTACTACTACTACTACTACTACTACTACTACTACTACTACTACTACTACTACTACCACTACTACTAATAATAATAACAGACATAACAATAACAATAATGATAACAATAATAATCATTATAAACAACATAATTAATATTATTATAATTATATTGATTAGTACTTAACCATTGTAAGAAATTGAAATGTTTATTCCGATGTAAATTTCAGCCATCATTTTGTGTTTTTATACAGTCCTGATGAAGATCATTGATCGAAAGCTTGACAAATAAAGGAGGACAATAAAAGCTACGACCGTCTCATAGTGACATTTCTTTCATTATATATATATATATATATATATATATATATATATATATATATATATATATATTGTATATATTGTATAGCTCATTACTTTTCTTTTATGCATGTAGTAGTATTATTATCTATCATATTGTTCCCTTTCCGTTGCTTTTCGTCGTATAGCTCCTGAAGAAGGCATAATGCCGAAAGCTTGACGACATCAATAAATCCGTGGTATTCAGCTACGTCCTGAGTCTTGGCTCATTTCATTTATTTAATTTATCCAACCAAGACGGCCCGTCATGTTGTGTTTTAGCCAAATCCTTACAAATATATATATATATATATAAATGTGTGTGGGTGTGTGCGTGTGTGCGTGCGTGTGTGTGTGTGACGAAAACAAACCAAAAAAAGAAAGATTTGATTTGATTTAAGATTTGACAAAGACCCTTATAGGGCTTTAAAATTTGTAACGATTTCCACGAATACTTATCATGACTTGTGCATCGTCGCTTCTTTTCATGTTGAGTGTGAGAGGGAGTGAGAGCCCTGGCAAATGTACCTTTAAAGTGAATCACATTAATATGTTATAACAGGCTCATTATCTACAAAACGACGTTTTGTACCGACAAAAATATACCTGTATGTAAACATCAATTGTACACTAATGTTCTGTACCTCATTTCGTGTTGAATGATCCTTTTTGTACGTTCAGGTAGGCTTTCAAGCGAAGTCATGGTTTCCTTTTGTTTACCCTTTCTCACCATGATTAACAAAATCGCACGCTTTCTCCTAAAAGGCGAACGTCTAAACAAATAAACAGGCAATCATGCTGTCTATTATTTACCTACATCCCGAAGGCAGCTCAGGATCAAAGGCCTCCCGACAAAAAAGGATGACATCAAGAGCAAAATAACATCTTTTTTTTTAAATCTGTTTTTCATTGTTTGGATTTGTACCAATTTTCGATCAATTTTTTTAAATGCTTCGACTACGGGGACCTTCTTTTCGCTTTTTGGAACATTTCGGCAGGTTTGTCGGCAATTTTGGCCCGATACTCCCGCCGCCTTCGAAATGTTCCAGCGACGCCTTCGAAGTTTCATTTTTTCTCGTTTCATGTACCTATCAATCAGGCGATATATTGTTTCAATGCTGCATGGAGTTGTGTTGTTCATGAATATGACCAACACAACATCTACAACAAAAAGCCTTCGTCGTGTGCCCCTCCCTTGTTTCATAGACGCATGCTATGTTACAGTGGAAAATACTCTATCCCTCGGATAGGACGTTAAATGGAGGCCCCGTGTAGAGGATAGTCACCACCTTTGCACGTTAAAGGGTACCTGAGGCCTGAAAAAATAATTGGTGTATAGTTACCTTACACAAAATCAACCCCAGAAAACTAAACATGACATTCAACGGTGACAGCATACAGGAGATGTTGATTTTTGAAAATGAAATACCCCCAAAATCAATATAGATAAGACTTGAGCAAAGACTAATCGATCGATCACGATAGCTCACCTAACGATATATCGATTCAGGAACGTCTTCACTTTCAATTTTAGATTCGATAAATGTATTTTGCGACTTAGTTCTAATTTATTTGTTGTTTCATTCGGTCTGTAGATTCTTTGTAATTTATGCGCCAAACCAATGTTATATTCGACATAAAAGGGGTGATTCGGGGGGGGGGGGGGGTGCGATCAATAATCGCCAGGACATGAACTCCATGCTCTTAAGCACACCTTATAGGAAAGCTGCAACTGCAAAAGTTTGGAGATAACTTGCAGTAAGAAAGGAAAATGTCAAACAATAGATGTTTTTGTTGTAGCGTGGCTTTGAATACTTCCTGGTTTTAATACTGCATCATTAGAAAGCAAAGAGCAAAAAACAACTTAGCTTTCAAAGAGAGAGCAACGACCAGAAGGCATTGTGTCAAGTTTCACTTTGAAGGTAGGTGAAAGAAAAGAGATTCAATAATAGCCATTTAAAACGCTGCGGGTATAATTATGCGAAATTTCCATGAAATTGTAGTTCCTTGTTCTAATTGTAAGAAATACACAGTTATATTTTAATGTTTTTTTTTTTCAATTAGATATCACGTAAAGTTCATGTAAATACCAATTTAATTATATTTGAACAACAGTACTGAAAGTGAATTTTTTTGTCTTATAGTTAGAACTGGACCTACAATTTCCTGGTTGATTGAAAGTACATGTAGAACTTTCATGGAAAAATGGCTTGGATTGCGTAATAATTATGCCAATTTTCCATGAATTTATGCTAATTATGCATATGCAAATTACCCAAAGTTGCTTTTTTCGGCAACAAAGCTGAAACTGTTCGAAGACCACAATTACGGATCTATATAAAAAAAAAATTAACGAAAAGAACTTTTCTAGGTTTTTAAAATGTAAAATCTACTATGTGTACCAGCATAAAAAAATCATAACAAATAGCACGGTAAAGATGGAATAAGTCGATGCGAGAAGCCATTTCAGTGGCTTGAAACTACTTATTTACCTACCTATTAAAGAGTTAGAAATCATGACTTATATGAATTAAAACTTATGTTTTCATGAGAAGAGACCCTAAAGGAACGTAGGAACTAGTTTTCCTTCAAATTGATAAACGGTTACTACGGACTTTTAGAAAATCTAGTTGGCATTAAAGATGAAAAACTGGTGCATGAAGACAAAATGGCAGTCAAACTTCGGAAGCGTCTTTCTGGAAGAAATACTTTTCCAGAGCCCTACTATTCTCGAGTTTCAAAAGCCATTATCTCCACTAATACTCTCTCTCTAGAGTTGACCTTTATATCAAATTAACGCTTATGAAATGGAGAATAATAACCATTAATAAAGTTAAATTTGAAAAAATACGACTTCTGTCTCATTTTGACGTGACGGGTCACATATTATCCATTAGTTACGAGCCAAATCAATTTCCAATTGATAAAAAAACATTTTGCGTTGTATACTTCATTCATTTCATATTTTATTTGGATTGTATATTATCCCTAAGTTAAGCGCCAAATCAATTTTCGATTCGATATATGTATTTTACGTCTTAGTTCTAATTTATCTGTTGTTTCATTTGGTCAGTAGATTCTTTGTAATTTATACGCCAAACCAATTTTATATTCGACATAAACGTTTTTTGTTGAATACTTGATTCATTTGTTGTTTTATTTGGGTTGTAGATTCTCCATAAAGTACGCGCCAAATCAATTTCCAGTCGATAAAAAAACAATTTGCGTTGTACACTTCATTCATTTCATATTTTATTTGGGCTGTATATTATCCCTAAGTTAAGCGCTAAATCAATTTTTGATTCTTTAAAAACATTCTCCGTTGCATGACTTCATTCATTTGTTGTTCTATTTGGGTTGCAGATTATCCATAAGTTACGCACCAAATCAATTTCCAATTCGATAAAAACATTTTGCGTTGTATCCTTCATTCATTTGTTGTTTCATTAGGGTTGAATATTATCCGTAAGTTCCACCCCAAATCAATTTTCGAATGTTTGTCAGCACCGGCGCTGCACATAGCAGACGACAAAGCGATAATGCGATCGCGATAATTCCATTATCGCGTCTTGGCGATTTTTTTTTTTTTTTTTTTTTTGTGTTGTTGTTATTTTTTAATTGTGTTTGTTTGTTTGTTTGGTTTTTTTTTTGTTTTGTTTTGTTTTGTTTTGTCTTTGTTTGTTTTGTTTTTTTTCTTTTCTTTCTTTTTCTTTTCTCCTTCTTTTTCTTTTTTCTTATGTGTAGTTTTCGGGGGGGAGTTGGTTTGTTAAGCGTGTGTGAGTGTGTGATTTTTTATTTTTTATTTTTTTTCTCATAACTTCCTCAAAAATCATTTTGATTAAATGATATTGTAAATGGAAAAAAAAATCATGTTTAATTTGAGATCTATCTATATATATGTGTGTTTGTTTGTTTGTGTTTTATAATGCAATTCATAGAGTTTCCTGTATCAAGATTCTGTTCTATATTACTATTCCCATTTTGATTATAAATTGTTAAAGAAATGTGTATAGATTTGATTCTAAGTTTACTTTTTCTGATTGGTATAATTTATATTCTTTTATAATCAGTAAAAATGTTTATAATTTCATGTAATATATTATTTCCATATGTTATATATGAGGAAGAAATAAAATATTATTTAAAACAAAAAAAGAACGTGCACGCATTAAAAAAACGCACACGCACAGAAAACTGCTCGCGCGGAACTCAACTCCAGTTGAGTTCCGCGTGTCGATCGTTTATACGCTGTCCTTTATTTTCTTCAAATTCCTTAACCGCTAACCTGTATAATGCCGGGTAAAGTTATTTGGGGTTAATTTTATACATTCTAACTGTATACAAATTATTTTTTTTTGGCCACTGCACTATTCGAAGAAGAGTAGGCATGGTAGGGGGAAATCCCGGTGTAGTGGTACACCTGCACATCCCAATCAGTTATATCGGGATGAGAGACTCGAGAGTTATATAGTGATTTAGTTCACTCTTCCCCTCTCAGGCACAGGTGACGCCAAATACTTAATAATGATAATATAGATTACATTGTTCATGAAATAAGGCTTCATTGCATAATTTTTTTTCACAATATAGGATGTTCCTGAAAAAAGAGAAGTCCAGGCTTATGGATAAATTAGGCAATAACTCCAAATCATTTCTGCATTAATATATATACGATCAGAAAGCTCATTTTCTCTTTCATATGAAACCAGAATAATGGTCAATAAATCATTCATGACTTATTTTAGACAGTCTTAAGTGGACGGCTGCTTCATTTCATTCATGATGGTTTTGAACAGATTTGGAATGATTTGGGGTGATTACACATCATTTAAAGTCTTATATTCCTATCATATTCTCTTTTAAATCCATATGAGCTCATCAAGATGTAAGGACAACGCATGATTGAGTAGGCATAATTTGTAATTGGTACATGCATGCCTCATAATTTAACTTCTTCGAATAAGATGTGAATGTCCCTAACCGATTGCAAATTGTGCTGTCTCCTCAGTCATGTTTGTTGTTTTCACCACGGTTATAATGTCATATCATAGAAGCAAATATGCGGTTTCCAATGACGTGTATCTCCAATAAGTAATAATCCCAAAGTATATCCCGTCCCTTTAAAATCATAATGAACCAAATGTAGCAGCCGTCCACTTATTTTTAACAATTTCGTTTCTGATAGTGCTACTTCAGACTGTCTCAAATCAGTCGTGAGTTATTTATTGATCATGCTTCTGGTTACATATGAAAGAAGAGAAAATGATCTTTCCTATGACTTCCTTCTGGTTTCATAATGAAAGAAGAGAAAATGATCTTTCCTATGATATATACATTGATGAAGAAAATGATTTGGAATTATTGATTAATTTATCCATAAACCTCCAACACGATTAAAACTACTTTCGAAAAATAAACTCAAGGGCAATTTCAAAGGCCTATTGTACTGCCCATAGAAATTAGGTTCGGATTACGTAATATGCCATTGTAATGTTCGCACATTTCTAAAGGTGATAGACAGGGCTATTGAAATAGCCTTCAGTTGATTATTCGAAAATAGTTTTTATCGTGTTCTCCACGGGTTTCATTTTTAAGGGAATGATCCTGTATTAACGGATTTATTCGTAACGTGCAACAACGCTACGCACGCGCAAACCTATATCATTTTGATCGTTTGAAAGCTTTAATTTTCTTTACAAAAGTATGATAAAACATTTAAATCTATATAACTGTTGTGTGTATTTTGAAATCATAAATTTCTCATTTTCTTCCCAAGAAGCTGAGATATCGTGGCGAGGGATGAAATGCGTAGTGAGATCTCACACCTATTCTGACAATGAAAAAAAATCAGATTATGCACATTTTGATGCGCCCGTTCTACTTTTAAACGTAGTTTATACTGACCATAATCCCTCTCTGGGCTCTAAGAAAGAAATCATCAATATAATGGTCTCTTTTTGAAAGAAACGTCATCCATATCAAACATCATTATCTTCACCAGACTCCATCTCATGCATGGTCGGTTCAAGGCCTAATTTATCAACGTATAACAAAACAATGTATTGAAAGGGACTCATAATCGTAGGCCCTCGGTCATAATAAATCATAGTGATTTATAAGAATGTTAGTGCTAACATTTGCAAAATTGAGAAGTTTGGAAAATGTTATGTTTTCATTCCTTTTATTGTGATAACTATTTCAATTTTCTCCCTCATCTTACTTTGTTTTCCTGTTCCTGGGGGGCGTTTCATGAAAGGACTTGTCAGATATTTTATCCGACAAATTTGCTCTCAGCCAATCAGAATTTATGCAAGGATTTCAGTAGCTTATAACAGTTGTCGGATGAAATATCCGACAACTTCCTTTCATGAAACGCTCCCCTGATCCATCTTGTGGCTACTTGCACTGACTGCTGGTTACGCCGCTGAGAAAGATTAATCAATATAATTAATTATATGAAAATATAAAAAGATGAATAAATAGATGGAATAAACACACACACATACACACAAATAAAGGATAGAATTTACAAATTGACTAAACCAACAAACAAAGACTGAACACGTATAAGATGAATGTAACTGCAATATGAAACCCAAGGATGTCACACAGCAATAGACCTGTTTACTAAGTTATTCAAATTTATGGATGTTTCTTTCCGGAGGACCTAGTGACCAGGTATTCCACCAACCTGTTATTAATAAATAGACTACAATACTAGGAATCCAGTTTGCATACATTACTTGTTGCTATGTCGGGCAAGCATCGGGCAAGGTTTCAGGTTGTCAAGAACAACCTTTGTTTAAAAAGCATGCATAAAATTTGAATATGTTAGTAAACCGGCCTATTAAACAGACAAGCAATACCGGCTTCATTCACATTAGCTATACCTTCAGGGCAGTGTGACCAGCGTTAAAAATGGAATTATGCTAGGGAGCAGCGCAAAATTATGCTAAATCAAAAAAAAAGCAAAAAAAAAAAAAAAAAAAAAAAAACTGCCCCCCCCCCCCAAAAAAAAAAAGAAGTTTTCTTTAGATGTATTTTTACTCAAAAATTCTCTGACAAGCAAAAAAAAAAATAAATAAATAAAAGTTATCAGCATTTTGGGGGTGTATTTTTACTCGAAAGCAAAAAAAAAAAAAGAAACCACCAACAACAACAAAAAAAACCCACCAGAATTATGCTAAAATGCTAGATGCTAAAGCGGTCAAAATTCTGCCAGAAAGCAGAATTCTGCTAACTCTGGCAACGTTGATACGGGGAGTTTGTGATTTCGAAAAACGAAACAACGAAACAACAACTCACAAACAATGACGGGGGTTTACACGGGCCCGAAACAACTTTGTTCTAAGATCACAAGTCAAGTGAGTGTCGTTTAACAAGAACAGAGAGGTCGTCGTTATATTAACAACACGTTTGCTACCTACAAAGGTAGCAAACGTTTTTACCAAAAAAAAAAAAAAACTTATTTGTGTAAAAGCAGAAAATAGGAGAAATATGATGGTCAAAGTTTGAAATAAATCGGACAAAGAATAAGAAAGTTATGATTGTTTAAAAATGAGATCACTACATCTATGCGAATTTCAAATTGGCAATTCGGTGAATCGATTGTGACGTATTCGCGGTCAACTCTCCCAATCGTTATATTGTACACCAAAATATCATTAAATTCCGGTTTTCTCCTGAGCGCCATTTCCCTCAGGGCGGTATTCAGAATATATCGTAGTAAGCACGTTGTTATAGGTCCTCCAAAAAGAAAAGAAATCCTACAAAATTAAACATTTTGAAAAATTGAAATTTTAGTCATTTTGTGTGTTGGAGCGAACAACGGTTGCAGTAGAAACTGATACTATCGGAAAAGATTAATGACGGGGAATGTGTTTTATCGAAGGCTATTTTCATATTATTTTTTAATAATGTTTCAACGGCCCAAGACCACAACGACCGGCCCTCAGGCCACAATATCAAGCGGCCCTTTAGGTAAACTCCCAAACTTCCCATGGCCAGTCCATCTCTGACTATGTACATGTTTGTTTGTTTTTTTGTTTTTGTTTTGTTTTTGGTTTTTTGGGTTTTTTTTGTGGTTTTTTTTGGGGGGGGGGTTGTTGGTTACTTCATTGTCTATATATCCTTAAATTTTTTATTCAAAGTAAAAAAAAAAAATATATATATTATTTATTTTGACTTTATATAGATATTTTTTTTTTTTTTTTTTTTTTTTTAAACAATAACACACATGTACACGCTGGTATCAGTATGCCTATAGCACTTCATTTATTTGATGTACGATAAAAGAGCAATGTAGATAAAATGCCTTGCTCAAGGGCATAAGTGCCGTGCCGGGGATCGAACGCCCGATCCTCGCATCGTCAATCAAGCGCCTTAAACCACTGGACCACGCCACCTCCACACACACACACACACACACACACATACCTGTGCGCGCATATTAACCGATGACATCTTTTACAACCTAGAATTTGACCGCATAACCGATGACCTGTGTGTGTAGAATTCAACCGCATAACCGATGACCCGTCTGAAATTTTACTATACAACCGACGACTTGTTAGTGTAATACTAACTGATGACCTACCCCTATATGCAAAAGCATGTAATTTGGGTCTAACTGCGCAGGTCTGCCAACCGATGACGTCATCGGTTCGCTGTGTGTCATCGGTCCGAATGTAAAGTTCATGCATATGTGATCGCTTTAAATGGGCGCACATACACACACACACACACAACACACATAAAAGGAGGCGGGTTAGCAAAAAAGTAAGGAGGGGTCGAGAAACTATTAATTAAATGTATTATGGCCTATTTTTGTTGAGTTCACATGATTGGGTGAACACAATGACCTATGCACTAATGCTGACTGTCCGTATTTCTGAAATCTTAATTCATTTGATTAGTATTTCTTTTTTACGCTACGGCATGCAATAACGCGAGGTAACTGAATAGGTAACTGAATAGTTGTATTTTGTCTGAAAATTATAATTCCATTCTTTAACAGACTTCGGCATACAACGATGTAGCTCTTAGAAATAATTACGCACCTGAATTCGCACAATACAACTCTGTAATCATAGTACTTAAAATTCATATATACTTTAATTACACATCCTTGGTATAACTGTTCGCCTGCGTTAATGCCGCAGGGTAAAACAATATTTTCCTAAGATTATTTTTGTTTAATCCACTTCGTAGTTAATAGCTCGCATACAACGACGTATATCCTTGGAAATAATTGCATTCCTAAATTTGCACGATACTTCTTTGTGGATCAAAATCAGGGGCGTCGATCTGTTTTTCGGATGTGGGGGGGGGGCAAGACAGTCTATCGTAACGATGATCATTTCGCACTCAATTAAATCATCATCAGGGGCGGCGGTGCGTCTTTCAAAGTGGGGGGGGGCACCAACAAAAAGGGGCACCTACAAAGGGTGGAAACAAGGCGGAAAATACCACTTCGAGACATTAGTATACCGGTACATTCTGATCAATACACAACCGATGACCATTTTCAACACGCTATTGTTTCTGTCTTAACATGGTTCTAGATAAAAAAAAAAAAACAACAACACTATATACTTTGCAGTTCAGTGTTATAGCCTGATTATTCATTTGCGAGCGAGCGGAGCGAGCGAGCAAAAAATTTAAGATTTATTTCTAACGCTGGGGGCAACGGGTGTTGAATTATATACTGCGATTTTCCTAATATGATAAGAAGATAATAGTAAATGCGAGCGAGCGTAGCGAGTGAGCTTTAGACAAAAATTAGAAAAAAATTGTCCTCGTTCCTTTCATAATTTAGGAGCACTGTTCATTCTTGTATAATTTAGGGCATTGGGCAACTCCTACCCCCTGCTCTACCGCTTCACTATTGTGCTGATATCAGTAGGGGAATGTATTTTTATGAAGCCTCTCCGATTATTTGGAGCTATATGTATAAGGCTCCTTTGTGGACTTCATATATACCCATATATATATATACTTTATATATACCAGTATCTACCGATGTCGCATTTATCAGAAAACATAAGGGGCACTCATTTCTGAGGTTAAAAGGGGCACTCATCAGAAGGTAAAAAGGACACTTATTTGAAAGAAAAAGGGGCACTATACGAAGAAAAAGGGACTTATCAGCTATGAAAAGGGGCACTTTTGGGGTACTTGAAAAAGTGAGGGGGCACTGTGCCCCCCCCCCCCTTCACGGAGCGCTGCCTCTGATCATCATAGCATTGATAAAGATATGATGGTAATTTGAACTTAAGTAAAGTATGCATATCGATATCATGAACAGAAAATGGAATTAAAGATCACATGGAAAACGACAAAATGATGGGAAAATATATTTTACATAACAGCAAATTGAGTAGAGAAGATATAACACAAAATAACAGAAAAAAATAAACACAAATAAAATATGAAAAATCAGAGAAAAAAATAAATATGAATATTTAAACTTTGAATTGAATTATGTATGTTCAGAACGTTTTTTAATGGCGTCATGATTTTTGGAACGCCTCTTAAAAACAGCTTCTCCACGGTTACATGACGCAGTAAAGATTAGAGAATTTGCGCGCGGAGCGCGCGGCGAAATTGAAGTCTGACCGTGTAAAACCTTTTGTATTTCATTGTTTGGAAGGTTTCATTTCCCGAGTTTTGCATCAGTTTTTCCTTATTTTATTTTACACCTCCGGATTTATTTGGGGGGGGGGGGGCATAATGATATGTTTGCCCTCCCCCAATATTTTCTTTGGGGGGAATCGTCCCCCCTGCCCCCAGGATCGACGCCCCTGAATTCAAAATCCATGCATAATTTGATTAATAGAGTTATCTATATACATATACTTAATCAATATCGATAAAACTTCACATATGTTGCTGTTTAAGAATAGTCTAGAATTTCTATGAATTTCACACCGATTCATAACATGAAGCTGTGATTGTTTTCGTAAGACATTGCATTTTCAAACATTACACTTGATTACATCCGTACACAATAGGCGTATAATTCTATATCTGCGTTTCATGACAGACTTTTCCTTAAAGACATTCAATCGCATAACTTCTCGGTAAAATCACCACTGACAAATTGTCGATTGATATTTAGTTTATAAAATGTTATGAATATTCATAAAAATGTACAAGAACCAAAAGAAGATCTTCGAGGAACTTTTAGTACTTCTTAAGATGCTACCATTTAAAATCTGGTTTCATTTTTTGATACACCCCTATGTTACGATCCAAAATCAACAAAAGATAAGAATCGAACAAAAGATATGGACTTTAGATGATTTATGGTTCATTCAAATATTTATAAATATTCCGTATGACATGATACACAAAAATTACAAAGTTAAGTTACAAATATAGTATATATACTTAACTGGCAAAGACTTACAATTTCCTAGCTGGGAAACTCCTAATCCACAGAATATGAATACAAGGTATGAGTCCAGAATGTTCTTGAAGTGTAGAGTAAGTTGGCTGCTAATCCACAATTATAATCCAAATGGTATGGTAAAAGAAGATTCCAGAAGATCCAGTCGAAGAATGTCCAAGGTAATTCAGGAATTCCTTGATGTCGACGATGTCGATAATGATGTCGACCACGATATCGATCACGATGTCGGTAATGATGTCGACCACAATGTCAATAATGATGTTGAACACGATGTCGAACACAATGTCGAACCCGATGTCGATTACGATGTCAAGAATGATGTCCAAGATTAAGTCCAAGATAAGGTCCAAGACGATCTCCACAGGTTGATATCAATATCATCGAAATCAGATGGTGATAACTGAGAATTTACGCAATATATGCTCCACGATGTAGTCAGGGTATAAATTCTGAAATTTCTGTGGAAGCTCCCAGCTTATATACAATCTCAACCCTTAATTAGAATTTTCTACCTTCTACTACAACATTCATGAAGGTTTGGAACTTTCTTTAAGTTCTACATACTTCTAGTTGTAACAAACAAAAGAAGGGGATTCCAATGATCTATTTATAGACTCATTGCAATGTTTCACTCTTACTAAGAAGTTCATGCAAAGGTCAGATAGTAAACATGTCATAACATGTAATTGCATTGTTACTATCATACACATGTACATCACACATGATGTAATGATCTAGAATGATCTTCCTCTACTGGATGTGCATTATTTAATCTGTAATTAATGATTCTTTCACTGTTACAGAGTACACTGACTTTTCACATATGAATAATGATTTCTCTTCTAGAAATTTCTGTGTTCATAAATACATAAAGAAACTGAAAAATAACTTCCTTCCAGAAGATTCTTCAATTACATAACACCTGTCATATAGCTTGCCTCTTACAGGTGGAACTTAGGTATACCTGAGACATACTGAGCTATCATAGCCTGGTATCGACAATGTACCATTTATTTGTATTTTGGTAAATAAAGAATTAGTGTGCTCGTATTACCTCGATAAAATAATTTTAAAGCATTCTTTTCAATACTGTGAATACCTGATCCTTTGAGCATTTTTGGAACAAACACAGGGGCCCTGCGGTCTTTCATGGGTCTTAATCATTACTTTCTTTCATTTCACTGTTCATGCCGGATTCTCTACCCCAAAAGAACCCTTTTAGCCACAATGAAATATGAGACTTGTTCTGAAAAGGATTTTTAAAAATCGGCACTTTTTGGCTTTTGGGCAAATTTATAAAAAAAATCGGTCGGCTCCAACTTCACTGTCAAATTTGTATTCAGCAGGTATTCAGTGGATTCTATGTTTTTGAAAAAAAAGTGAAAGACATTCCCCTATTGGAGCCGTATATGTGTACCTATCTAATAACTCTTTTAAAAACAAATCCACCTTAGGCATGTTAGGTATGCTGCTATTGTACTATTGCAAGTATGACCCTTTATTCCTTCGTGTTTCCATATAGGTAGGTAGATAGATAGATATGAATATATACGTAGAGATAGATAGATAGATAAATGGATGGAGAGGTACGTCTCCTTTGTTTATCTCCCAAATTATGCCTGCAGTAGTTGATAATTTTATCACTGACATCAACATGTAAGTTTAATATCTTAATCTTCTTCTATTTGTATCGTGTTATATTAGAGACCTATATGTTGCTGATTTTCTAATACTCACTGATACTCGTATTTATTTCATTTCGCCAGGTTGGTAAGCACTGCTGTTGTCCTGATAGTGGTGGTCTCTGTCATCCTAGCTAGTTGCAATGGTAACCGTGAAGACAAGAAACACCATGGTATGTAACAAACTGTTCGTATTAATTTGATTAACATGGAGCCCATGAGACCGACAGCTCAATGAAACAGGGGCGGCGCCAGGGTATTTTGATAGGAGGGGCAAGACGACCTAAAGATGACGTCATATTTTTTCTCCATTAAATAACAGGGGTAATATAGAGTTATATGTTTAAGACCTCTCTTTTAAATACTCCTCTTTCTTCTTTCTTCCCTTTTCTTCCCTTTTCTTCCCTTTTCTTCCTCCTCTTCTTCTTTTTTCTTCTTTTTTTTTCTTTTTTTTTCTTTTTTCACTACTTGAAAAATCATAGGGGGGACGGTCGCCCCCTCTGCCCCCCCCCCTGTAGCGCCGCCCCTGCAATGAAAGACCGACATTCTTCTGCCTTCCCTTATGTATTCCCTTTAAAAAAAAAATGTTGTTGTATATTCAGATACAACCTCATAAACTTTCACAAGATTGCATTAATTTAAGCTATAAACTACATCACCAATTCAAGGAACATCGCCCTATCTTTCAACGATAGAAGAATATGTTTAGAGGTAAATGACGAAATAAACCTAATTCTCTGATGTAAAGCCAATGACTAAAATTAATCTCTAGACGATGAACAGAAACGATCTCCTGACGATGAACAGAGCACACTTTTCGAAACGCGTCGAGATAGATATACTCCTTTACCGAAAGAATACCATAGTTCGGAAACTCTCTTTCAGAACTACTCTACAGAGGAATACAAACAATTCTTTTCAGAACTACTCTCTCCAAACTTCTGTGACCTACTCAGAACTTTCCTGATCTCGATCACCTCTTTCTTCCTTTTTCTTCTTACCTCTTTCCATTTCACTTCATTTTTGGTGTATATACAAACATCGAAAACAAAAAACCAAAAATAGTCTTGTGTAAGTGTTTAATTTAATTTCATTCCATTTCCATCTCTTTCCTTTCCTTTTACTTCTCCTAAATTCCTCTAAACGCCCCATAAGTGGGTTATTTTTTCACGAAATAATATATCAACAGCCTTTTCACAGAGGCTCCCACATGGTGTTACCGAAAACCTTCATTTCTGAATTAGTCTTCTAGTAGTAACCTCTTCTATGTACTAGAGGTATTCACTATTGTTTGTTGTATTGAATCATGTAACGATTTAAAATCAGGGTGATCCCCCTGGCCAGTAGACCGAGACCGACAAAACAAAGAAATATATAAGAAAATATAGAAAAGAAAAGAAAAAAGTTCCGAAAGGTCCACGAGACCAACGGCCCACGAAACCGACAGCCCATGAAACCGACAGCCCACGAAACCGACAGCCCACGAAACCGACAGCCCACGAAACCGACAGCCCACGAAACCGACAGCCCATGAAACCGACAAAACAAAATAATACTTACATAAGAGAAGTTAGCAAAATGTCGTTCTGGTGGGCCGTCGCATAGTGGGCCAAAATGAACTCAGAGTTTGGCAAAATTCGTCTCAGATATGTTTTGGAGCGAAGCAAGATATCTTTGGGTAATTTGAAATGTAGAATCATATGGAAAAACTTTCAGCCGCGTATAATTGGCTGCTGAAAATAAAGAACAAAATAACCATAATTATATTGACGTGTCTCCGGTCAAACTAATATTTCCGAAGTTATACCTCGTTATGCTGATAGAATGAACAACGTTGGGTAGTTATACAAAAGGAGTTTAACCAAGGAGTTATCACAGAACAAAATATTCCAATAAAAAACACCCGCAACCCCCCCCCCCCCCCCCCCTTAGGTTGTATATTCGTGTTGCGTAATAGTTGTCTGGGAGAAATCTTCTGGTAAAAAGTCATGACTTAGTGATTATTTTTATAACAAGCTATTTCATATTGCTTATTTGTCCATTTCTCTTGCTTCATTGTAATACTTGCTCAGTACAGGAGATAATGCCATTAGTAGTATTTATTTATGATATGCTTGCGTTAAAAATTCATAAATTTTGGCAAGACTATGAAAATACATGTATGTGCAATATACTTGCTCAATTTCCTTGAAATTTTGCTTTACCGATTAACCCTTAGTATACCCCACGTACCAAACCCAGTGCCACAGTACAAGATAATAACTATTCGAGATACATAAACCCATTGACCATGTTGACATGCATTATTGATAACATTAATTAGGCTTACATGGTGGCCTCAGATGATTAAACACAAAAATTTGCAATAGACCGCTTCGGTAATGTATGCAAATTTTATACATACCTTTCAAACAAAGGTTGTTCTTGACAACCTGAAAGCTTGCCGGACATAGCAACAGATAATGTATGCAAACTGGATTCCAAGCATTGAGGATCATTTATAAAAAGCAGGTTAATGGAATAGCTCGTTACTAGGTGCTCAGAGAATTATGTGCATAAATTTGTATACATTACAGAAGCGGTCTATTCAAACGAAGGCATCACGGGGATATGGCTTGTAGATCGATAGAGGGAGCTGTTGAAAAGTCGTCGCCAGATTAATCTATACACAATGAGTATGGATGGCTCTGGTCGTCGCCAGAGCTGCGGGGCAACTGCGCATCTTCACCGCCACGGTGGCTCAAATTTAGGCTTAAAAATTGTAAACATGGGGTAGAAAATTGGCTTAACTTATAAAAGAGCAGAAGGGGCAGCCAAATTTGGTATCAGTGTGAAGCTTAGACCTTGGGAACTTTGGTTCTATAATTTTTAAAGCGGAAATCGGCAGCAATGTTAACACTTTCCTTGTATTAAAGATAACAGATAGTTTTGGGAAGCCCTCAAAAACTTTCCGTGAGATATCTTTGATTTTACTTAATGAATAGCAGGGTACTAACATAACTAAGATGCTGTGAAGTTTTTTCCTCCTCAAGTGAAATATTTATTGAATGAGAGGTGAAAAGTAATAAAAATCCCTGGCCCAAAAAAGAGGGGATGTAAATTCAAACAACGGCCATACACAATACTCACCATGCTCACATTAGGATTGCTGAGTGTATAGAATACGCTACACATAGTGCGAAGCGCTGGGTTTATTGTGCGGGGAACCTTCGGGTGGATATGGTCTTAGCATGAGGCAGTGAAAAGCCGTTACCAAGCGTTTCTTACAGATATTTACACTAAAATTTGTTCGAAATCGTGAATGGAATGTTAAATAATCTCGTACATGTGTCTTATGATAAAAGGAGAATAGTATGTGACTATGTTTGATAAGTTTCTTGCCAGTATGATTTTTGCTACCGAGACTATGAGCTTTAATGAAAGAATCTGATTTTTTTACTCATTTTAGCAGGTTTACCACAAAATAATTATCAAATATTAATCAGCTTTCGGATCGATGATCATTGATATTGGTAAATTAGTTATTAGGAATAAACATATGACCAATAACAGACTGATACATTTTTCCAAAATGTGAAAATCATGCATTAAGCAGAGTAGTAACTTTCAGACATAATGCCATAAAACATGTAAAAAGGAACAATTTTTCAGTTTTAAGTAAAAAAATTAAGACACTTTGAATATATCAAAGGAGAAATACATCCATTACTCAAAAGTTTTCGTTAGGGTCTTACCTTCCAACAGGACATGGAATAAGTTAGAAAAATCACAGTCACAAACTCCTCATTTTGGCGCACTTGGGATTGACTTTGGCCCACTGTGTGTCGTCTAGTCATATGGTGGACCCTCCGAATCGTCAGAAGGCCCCGGAGACCGAAACTGTCAGTTTAGTGGGCTGTCGGACCTTTTCGTCTTTTCCCTGAAAGATCCTCCCACTGTCTCTCTCTTCTTATCGATCTTCTTTAATTCTTAATCACTTTCTCCAGTAACGAATTACCTGACAGATATTAGATGCGTTTATTTCAAGAACGAAGATTTTTCGAATATTTAATGGGAAAGTTCCACCCTGGTATTAAATTTATATGAATAAAAGATGAAAAATGAAAGAAACAGATTGGTGAAAGTTTGAGCAAAATACGATAAGAAATAAGAAAGTTATGATTTTTAAAAAGTTGTAATTAAACACAAATTGGCAACTCCGTGACGTATCTTGAGAGCTCCTCTCCCATTTGATCAGTACAGAAAATTTCATAAATTTTCATTTTCTCAGTTTTTTGGTGAAGGAATAGATTGTTTCATACAGGTTTTGAGTAAAAAAAAATATGCGCAATGATTAATATCTAAGGCGCATCTAAGGTGCATGAATGATTGAATAGTTTCTTTACAGAAAATGGAAATCAATGATTTTTGGTACAGGGTAAATGGGAGAGGAGCTCGCAAGATACGTCACGGAGTTGCCAATTTGTGTGTGACTGAGTACAACTTTAGAAAGTCATAACTTTCTTATTTCTTATCGTATTTTGCTCTAACCTTCACTGACCTTTGCTTAAATTTTCGATTTCTCTTAAAACCAACTTGTAATCAGGGTGGACTTCCCCTTTAAGTGTTGTCGGTGTAACATCATAGCGAATGATATTTTTTTGTAATGAATATTGTTTTTGTTTGAATAATCGTAGAGCGAGATTCCCAATCCATGATCCGTTGGTACGGTATGGACCAGAGACACAGGGAGGAGAGATCAGCAGAAGGACAATCACCGTGAGTATGACATTTTGTATATAAAACCAATTGGCGTAGCTACGAGGGGGGGGGGTGCCCCCAATCAAAATTTTGTCGAACAGAGAACAGTACAGGAAAAAAAAAATGCATTTTGTTCGTGTAGTGTTTCAAGCGAAATATGGTCAAAATCTGAGCTTTGGCTGTCCGTAGTGAAGTACACATTAAGCATACAAATCAAAATAAACTGTTATTGTTTCGTGAAAGTAATAGTAGTGCTCTCAACTGTATTATGATTGTAGTAAGGAAAGACTTTTTGCAGCCAAATGCAAAAAGATTTACCAGTATTTGAAGATATCATGTCGGCGATAAAATGTTATTTTATTAATTCATCTTTATTATAAAAAAAATTTAACATTCAAATAAAGAAGTACATAAATAACCCAGGACCGAGGTTTACAGATAAAAGGGTAATAGCTAGAGTACAATACACAAGAATAGGAAAAAGCAAAACAAAAACAAATATATAGATGTGGGTTCGTACAGTACGTTTCAAATTTGTCAAATGAACAATTGCTCAAGCATGACCCAGAGTTCTATATAACGTATAAGTATGTACGTAGTTGCAGTTATTGAAAGTTATATGATACATATTAACTACAAATAAAGGTAAGTCATAAGTTATTTTGGGCGTTGTGTCGACAACGAATTTACAACAAAATGTCATTACGGTAAAGTGACCCCCCCCCCCCCCCCCCGCACGAATCCATGTCTTGTTTTGCACAAGTTGCGCCTTGAGCACTTGATCACCAAGTGGATTTGGCGCCTTATAAATCTTATATATTATTATTATTATTATTATTATTATTATTATTATTATCATTATTATTATTATGTAGTGCTATAGCAAATTGATAATCTGGTTACTTTAGTAGATATGGCATAAATAATCATTAAAACCCAGAGAAAAAAGAAATATAAAGATTCATTGCTGTAACAACAGACGAAGTATGAAGGCACATAAATTGAACAGATTATGGACGTGAAGTCAATCACTGTAATACATTTACATAAATATTTCCAAGTAAAAATATGCGGATAGGCAGTCATGCAAATAGTTTCATTTTATAACTTTCATGGAATAACCTTTTGCACTAATAAACAAGGCGAAGTATGATGATTCTGTGTAACCTTAGGCAATAATATAATATATTGGAGCCTGATTATTTACATAGAATTGAATAATGTTCATTTAAATATAGTACAGTGATGTAATTGAATGGTATAACATTTCTATTCTCATAATAATAAATATAATGCTAAGTTTGAACATCATGGGCGTACATCCAGTCACATTGTAGATTCATTGCATTCATAAATGACCACGTGAACGTGGCGTCAAATAACCCGATTCACTTTTGGCATTATTCAGTTGTTTACTAAAAGTCATTATTTACATTTCGAAGTATTGGTAAGATTGCCATGAAGGTTCTGATCTGTTGTTCAAAACAACGTAGGATCCCAGGAGGACCGTTTTCAGAACTTCATCTCTCAGGTTCGCGTATTTCATCCCCATGTTACATTCTTTCATAATAGCAAGAAAACGTTTTTTGTGTTCTGGGGTTATAAGACCCCTAGATCCAATTTCAAGACAAATGAGTCGGGGGTTCCACCCAGCCATTTTGATATCGTAGATAAGACCTGCATAGCGATCACATTTCCTTTGATTGGCATCGTTTATGTTCCTTTCAAAGGGGACCGTCAACTCAATTATAACGACCCTTTTCTGTAGTCCAGAAAGCAAATGTCGGGTTTTTGTTGGGTGGGTGTGACTTCTGGAGGAACTGTTCCACCGTTTATATCAACGCCCTCTAGGTCAGCAAAGATCCTGACATTTTTCAGATTCGCATTCTTTTGTTTCATGAGTGAGACCAATTTGTGAATCGCATTATTGTGACGCCATGTATATCTGTCAAGCATCTTCTCACAGTGGTTGAGAACTAAAACAAATCTGAAAGAAAAAAAAAATTATGAAAAAGTGGTTACATTTTACTACATATTTTGGTTGTGTTTTCTTGTAAAATTATTTTTTCCATGTAAATTTGTGACACTTTGAAAGGAATTTCCTATTTAATTATTGTTTCATGTTTTTGTCAATATTATGTTTTTCTTTAGAATTTAGAATGGCCAAGAATATCATCTATAAATACTGCATGTATATACATATATCTCTCTTGTTGTATATATTTATGTATTGTATTGTTTAATAAAGGAACCATATCGGTTAAAAAAACACACAGATTCAACACCAGACCAACGCATATTTATAGACATGGGCCACCCAAGAAACCGAAATTTGAAAACACATTGACCTAGTCGTCCAATTATTGATACATTATTATGAATTATTCAATTCATTTCAACTGTAAAAGTTTATTTGATTAATGTATCTCCTATCAGAACAAACATGATAAAAGGAAATTATCAGGATGACAAACTGAATTAAAATTTCAATTAATTTGTTTCCAAAAAACGAGTAGAAAACAAGCACTAATAAACATTTTGATTATAATCCGTGAAAAAAAAGAAGAACTGTAAATAGACACATTTTCACCAGACTAGCTAATATTTATAGACATGGGCCACACAAGAAACTGAAATTTGAAAACACGTGGATCGAGTCGTGTAAAAGGTTATTTGATTAATATGTCTCCTATCAGAACAAACATGATAAAAGGAAAATATCTGGATGACAAAAGGAACCCATTAAAATTTCAATTTCAATTTCAATTAACTTTGTTTCCACAAAATGAGTACTGATAAATATTTTCATTATAATCTATGAAAAAACACTGTGAATAGACACATTTTTTAAATCTGAAGGTCTATAGGCATTAACCCAATTTTGTGGATTCCAAAGTAGAATATTGCCATAAGGTATTCGGTGTAGGCCTATTAGCTTCCAACGGGACATGAACAAATAATAGCAATTACCAGAATACTACTTTAGGGCATCTTTCTTCATCCTGGCAAATTGTGCAATATATTCACTTTTGAGAGCTTTCGGTATCATCATGATCATGGTGTTGCCGAAAGCTCTTATCCCGCAAACAGACTTTCACGTAAAGCCTAGCCGTAAGCGCCACATAGGGCCATTTTTTTCTTAGAAATACGGCGCCTTAAACACCCCGTAGTATCCACATAGCTGCCGTAAACTATTCACTCGACAATTCGACCGTAGTAAAAGTTGGCCTCATACCCCACCTGATGCCATTCATTTTCCAGATAATAGCCACTTCGCTCCGCACAACCATGATAACGCCACGTAGTGCCACGGAGGCCCACGGCAGTGGACATCTGATTTTGCGCAGTAGAATTTTTTTGCATTTTGAAAAAAATTTGCTCCATCTTGCAGTAAGCGCCACAAAGACTCCATAACGTCCACGTTGGTGTCGTATTTGCCAATGGAAAGCCATGCAAATATTGCTTTGCGTTGCGCTTTAAGCTATATATATATAGGCTTACATGACAGTGTGGCTTCAGCACGCTTCAGCATTAAAACCTACTAACCTATACTAATATCAACCATTTGTTGATGATGTTCGATATTCAGAGAGGATCTGCTATCATTGTGTGAGGAACTCGGTTATTCCATCAAGCCGGAAACCTGTAGGGTGTCTACTCTGATGCTCTATCATTCGTCTGACGGATCATGTAACAACCTCCGTCATCCACCCTTCGGCAAAGCAGGGCTTCCACATAAGAGATACCTTCCGCCAGAGTACGGAGATGGTAATGTCCCTCTCATTTATTGTCCAATGTGCGGGCATCATACATTGTGTGCGGGCAAGCCTGAAATTCCTGTAAAGCGATTAGAGACATCTCAGATGTTTTAGGTGCTATATAAATCCAAAATAGTATTATTATTATTATTATTATTATTCCTTCCGGAATTCTCTTCAAATTTTGCCGAGCCACAGTTTAGGATCCAGCTAGGCATATATGATTCAACGATGCGTGATGAGGCTTGAATGACAGAGCTTGAAGCCCTTCTCACACGTTTTCGATAATGGTATATATATATATATATATATATATATATATATATATATATTCACATAGGTGTAGTTAAATTTGGAGTTGAGGCGGTAGCAGACAGGACCCAGGTACAAATATATATATATATATATATATATATATATATATATATATATACAGTGCGTCCAAAAAAAAACGAAACCCTAAAACAAAGGGTTATTGTGACCACACTATGTGCTCTATGACAATAATTATCTTTTTTCCAAAAAATTAGAAGTATTATGCTTTTAAATGATACCTTGATTTCATCCATCTGTACATGCTTTACCGAGCAGCAACATTTTGAAAATGACATGTAAAAACTCAGTTGTGCCAGATTTGGGTAAACCATGAAAACGTTAGGATCACATGCAAACATGACACAAGGGAAATACCAATATGATACAAATATGATACATGAAATTCCCTCGTGTGATGACATGCATTCAATCAGAAATTCACAAAACACGGGTCAATGCCAATTTCCAGTGGTGGCAGGGGTGTAAGCCCCCCAAATTTCATAAATCAATGAATTTCCCTCAAAAGATGAAAAAGTGCCCCTCCTGTGATAGGAAAGGTGCCCCTCCTGAGGTGGGAAATTGCCATAATCTTGATATTTTTTCTGCCTTATGTGCCCTTTCAACCTTGTATTTCCTTTTGATGACAGTGAAAAGTGCCACTAACTTTACTTTTATGAAAAATATCACCTTTCTGTCCGCTTTGTTCTTGCAGTTCTTCAAAATTCAAAAAATTCCTTTTCATTTCGATTGCAGGTACCATTTCAATACAAAACATGCCCTTTCTTTACCTCCAACATCGACAAAACATTGACCATCCTTTATTTTATGATGAGGGCATTATCCTTACCCTTGTTATTGAAAGAAACAAATGAAAACAGTCTTCTCGCAGGGTTTTAAAAGTCACGTTACATTTGGGTCATGTTCGCATGTGATCCTTATGTTTTCACGGTTTTACCCAAATCTGGCACAATTGAGTTTTTACATGTCATTTTCAAAATGCTGCTGCTCGGTAAAGCATGTACGGATGGATGCCATCAAGGTATCATTTAAAAGCATAATACTTTTAGTTTATCGAAAATAAATAATTATTGTCATACAGCACAGAGTGGTCACAATAACCCTTTGTTTTAGGGTTTCGTTTTTTTCTGGGACGCACTGTATATATATATAGTATATAGGCGCATCCTACTATGTTACCATTCTTTTAAATAGTAAGACATGGAAGTACGGAAGAACCGCAGTTCAGTGACTATTTTCAAAACGTTTGGAAAGATAAATTCCAATTAAGACTCAACCAAAATTATCATTCTTTATTGTGCTATAATAAAAATTGGCTTATATGAATTTGATTTCTGGCTTCTCGTAAATGCACTTGATAAGAAAATACATACCAATTATTAATCTTACATAAAATAATATATCTATAGAGATGTGACCACACATTTCTTTCGTTTCCTAGGCATCAGTTCCTTGCATCAGGCAGAAGGCGGGAGAACCTTGCCAAGTACGAGAGAAATCACGAACATCATCGTAGGGAACAAGTCTGTGCTCGTCCCCCGACTGACCGCAATGACGATGCACTTTGGTCAGCTTCTTGACCATGACGTAGGTCACACACCTATACATCCAAGTAATTATGCACACTTCTTTCTTCTCATTCAGTACATTTTTCTTGATAAAGATCAACGTGGTTTTTAAATATACAGATGCTATGATGTAGGAATATCAACCATATGGGTTGGCGATGATGGAGACACCGTACGTTCATCCCTGCATGATCAGGTGACCAGTAACTTTTAAACGGTTAGAGACGTTTGATACTAAATGATAAACAAATCCAAGTTGATATCATTAACTGTACAATACCCAACAATGCATCATTACAATGCATAATGTTTAGAATCAGGGTTAAGCACTAGGGTCTGGGTTTGGGTCAGAGTCAAGGTTCCTTGTGCGTTGGGGTATTCTGCAGTTGTTCCTTATATTTCCATCCTCCATGACGCATTTACCGCTCTGTCCTTTAGACACTTGTGGTTGCCAGACTGAAGGCAACTGCATCCCGATCGCGGTGCCGTCCGATGACCCAGCCTTCCACACCCGCTGTATTCCTCTATCACGCTCAAAGACGGTTCCAGGACCAGGATGTGTGGACCAGCCACTTGAACAACTGAATCAAATCACAGCTTTCATCGATGGGTCGATTCTTTACGGATCGTCGGCCAGTGAACAGGCTGATTTGAGGGCCCCTGGAGGTACGTACCGATAGCTGTTGGCCATGGACGGACTGCTTGGTTTTCGGGGTTAGTTGGTATTGAAAGCCATTCAATGTGTCCGACCGGATGACCGGTTCAAGATTGGACTAGTGGCAATGAAATACATTGTATTGAAAATTATATAGGAACAAGTCCACTCGTCATATTAGCTGGTTGATTTGGGGTTTGATTGTGTGATTGGATGGTCATGTATAACTTCGATAATTCACAATCGTCGTAACTTCCTACAGTGTAAAGACATTATACTTCTAAAATAGCAGAATGGCAGCTCAGATACTCCAGCGTATCCAAGATCTTTTCAGTGGTGGCATGGAGGGCACAATGTTGGCTATAGGCAGTAGAAAATAATGTGGGAGAGGGGTGAACCTCCCCCGGGGGGGGGGGCACTCACGTATATTGGTGGTACGGGGACGTGCCGCTTTGATGACCCCCTTTTTCAGACCCCGATTTCCGTTCTCTAGATACTCAGTTCCGCTCAGGAGCCGCTCAGCCCCGCTCTGAAGACCCCCGTTATGAAACATATCCGTTCGCATGCGGCCGGGAGCGTGGCGGAGGCAGTGGTCGCTCGACCTGGTCTCGCGCCCTAGGCCCTTTAGTCGCGCGAGCCTTGAAAACTGCTCCAGCTAGCTAGCTACTAGCGCTACACGGCGCGGGCGCGGCCCCCCGGCGCGGCCCCCCGGTTAGCTTTGTAGTTCCCTAGACCCTGTTTTTCACTCTGCCCAATAGATCATAGTTCCCAAGACCCCGTATTTTACACCTTGAAGTCAGTTCCTTAGACCCCCTTTTCGGGGATTCGTGAGGCACACCCCGTCAAAATATAATTTGAGTGCCCCCCCGGGGAACCTCCATCCCCGTTGCTATGCTTATAGCAGATGAAATTATTTCTTTACAGTGAATTAATGTGTTATATGTCTTATATACATGTATGTCAGGAATTTCATCACGAAATTGCTTTCTTGATTACAAAGCTAAAACTGTCTAAATCATGTAATACTTCTGTCATGCACCCCTTTATTTTGGCATGTTAACCTATATCCTGCGTTCTAAAGGATTCATTATCAAAATAATGTGTGATTAATTTGAAAACATTGTGTGCAGTTAACGTATTGAACCATTCTTACGTTCTGATAGAAAATAATTATTCATCCTGAACCTTGCTTACCTTCTGGAGTATATATATAGTTCAGAAAGATTTTGTCATTTCTCCTCAGGTCTCTTAAGATCCCGTGAGAACCCTTTCGACGCATCCCTCAAGCCCTTCTTGCCAGGAGACGAAGAAAGCGCCAAATGTGATAGCCGGGATTCCGAGTTCCCCTGCGGTAAGGCTGGTGACAAACGCGCCGCGGTTCAGGCAGGACTAGCCGCGCTCCATACCATCTTCATGCGGTACCACAACAAAATCGCCAAGCAGCTCTCTGCAATGAATCAGCACTGGAGTAATGATCGCGTGTTCCTCGAAACACGAAAGATCTTGTCCTCAGTCTTGCAGCACATATCGTACAACGAATATCTACCGGTCACGCTCGGCAATAACTTAATGAAGCGATATCGACTGAACGTAGGTACAGACTACCCCTACCGCGGTTACCAGGCGAAACTTGATGCAACCATGCCTAACGTCTTCGCCCACGCAGCTTTCCGGATGGGGCACAGTCAGATCTCTTCAAACCTCACCCGCGTGGATGTCCGCTTCCAAGAGGTGTATGATCCGGTCATACTACGGTTAGCATTCTTCAACGGCAGCACACTTCACGACGTTCAAAATGGTGGTATAGATAGCTTGGTGCTTGGCATGTTGGTCCAGCCGCTCGAGAAGATTGATCGCTTCTTTAGTGAAGACGTCACACGGTTCTTATTTGCTGATCCACGTAACAGGTACTAATCAGTGACAATTTCAGTTCATATAATAACTTATAACAGACATTCTGTTTGTATGTCACGCAGTTTGACGTTGCTCATGTAGGCCTACTTAATGGTTTGTCTCATAATAGGCCAAATGATAAAATGCTGATTCGGAATAAAAAAATAGCTGCACTAATTAAAAATGTCACCTGAGTGGCTAGTCGCATTAACAAAAAAAACCCACGTAACTCTAAAAATTAAATTAAACATACATACGTGGTTCTGATTGCTTGAAAGTCCGGAGTTGCGTTTTGATGGCATCTTTGATTGCAAGAGGCCCGAGATGATAATGGTCATGTTAAAATAAACCCACAACATTGTAGTAGGCTTGGCATTTAACTTTAACTTTTTGATGTGGAAATCTGAGGTCGTCCTTTCCAAAGGTCACAGTAAAAAAAATCTTAAATGTTCTTGATTTAGCTTTGGACTAGATCTGGTGGCTATCAACACACAACGTGGTAGAGATCATGGCCTCCCTGGATATACAAAATGGCGCTCTTTCTGTGGTCTTCCGGACGTCTCCTTGTTCGATGAACTCGATGACGTGATGGCACCCGACACCATCGACGTCTTGAAGAAAGCATACAAGTAAGATTTTTTTACTCAGTTAAGAAACCATAGACTTAAAACAATGGTTGGCAGGCCAGTTAACATGTAACAATTGGTTGATCAAGATTAGTGTCCGACTACGGCTTGGGTCAGGCTTTGTCCGTTGGCTGAAAATTTGGCTTTTTGTGCACTTTTATCTGTTATTTTGTCATGCTTGATATTCTAGTATGTTTCAATTAATTCATCTAATTATAGATATTGTAAGACAATGAGGAGAAATTCGAAATCTAAATCGAGATTGATAGTCCAGCATGTTTCAATTAATTCAACTAATTATAGATATCGTAAAACAAAGAGGAGAAAGGCGATATCTAAGGTACACAGAGACCAAGAAAACTTAGCTCTGGGGAAAAGAGTAAAATATCTTTGTCAGCAAGTATGTAAGAAACCTTTTGATAAACAGATAAGAAACGATTACTACAAATATAGAAAAATATACAAGAAAAGACTAAAAGACGATTTCCAGGATAGCAAGGAAAAAACATATTAAACCAGATGGAAAACATTGAAAAAACAAAGAATTGTGGAATGTCATAGAGGAACTTGATAAATTACATACGTCAAGAGAACCTCTTTCTGACAAAATATCTCCCACAAAATGGTATAATCACTTTCGTAATCTAATGAATGAAGAACAAATACTTATTATTGAACAAAAAATTAAAAAATAAATATAAAAAAAAGGAAAAAAAAAAAGAGAAGTCTATAAAAGACAGTCCTATAAAAGAGACATTTAGTACCTTGGATTTCTCAATCTCACCAGAAGAAGTTTTTTAATGTATAAAGAATTTTTTTTAAAAAGAAGAAAAAAGCACATGGTTGTGAGAAAAATTTTGAATGACACTTTGAAAATGGGAAAGTATCATTTTCCCCCAGTTCTGGCAAAGGTATTCAATAATACTGGTAAGTGGCGAACTTCCTGAAAATGGTCTGAAGGCTATATAATTCCCATATTGAAAGCGGGCTTCAAAACCGACCCTGCAGATTACAGGGGAATATCTCTATCAAGCTGTATGGGAAAGCTATTTTGCAGTGTTCTGAAGGGAAACTAGTAAAGTATCTCAAAGAACACAACTTGAATATTTTTAACCAAATCGGTTTTAAAGAGGGTAATAGAACAATTGATCACATCTTTGTGCTACAAACCATAATTGATAGATATGTAAAACAAAAATAGAAAGAAAAAAGTGGACAAATTTATCTATGTAGATTTGAAAAACCATTCGATAATGTTTGGCAGAAGGTCATTTTTTATAAGCTACTGAATAATGGAATAGGGGGAAATTTTTACGATATCGTTACTGATATGTATAAAAAGTTACGAATAATTTCCGACGAAATATCTGCCGCTTCAGAATAAGTTGTCATAATTAAGCCTAGAAACAGGGAGGCACAGAAGGCCTGAGAAAACACCAATATATCGTAGAATATGCACTGACTGTGAGGAAGGAGAGATTGGTGACGAACTACACACACTGGTGTTTTGCCCTATATAAATTCAATGAACAAAGAAAAAACCTCTTAGATGCTTTAATCGATGAAATACCATAATTTTGCTTTTCTCAGAGCAGAAGAAAAGTTCATATTCTTAATGAAATTACATAACGAATATGTCATACTCAGTCTATCAAATTACATAAAGGATATCATATCATTAAGGGGAGAATTCTGAAATGAGTTATACCATATCAATCTATGTACATGTACGAATCAAATATTTTTAACATACACTGATATGTTACATATTTTGTTATTTGAAATGTATATAAGTTGTATACTATCTTTTCTCTCGTTTTCTTGTTGAAACAAAATATTGATGTACATGTGTCAATAATGTTTATAAAAAGTCAATCAATATGACATGAAAAAGAGGAAAGAAAGCTAAATGCCTGTCTGTATACTTACTCTGCAAAATTGGCTTCCGAGATAGAGATGACTCTTGAAAGAAAATATGTCTTTAGATTTAGTGTTCTATGCCCGAAAATATTGACTTCAACTTTGCTTTGTTTTGTTTTGCCTTGTTGCACGATAGGCATGTAGATGACATTGATGCATTTATTGGAATGGTCGTCGAGGAACCAATAGATGGCGCTCTTGTTGGTCCAACTGTCGGCTGCATCCTCGGAAAACACTTCCAAGATCTCAAGTTTGGTGATCGATTCTGGTACGAAAATCCCGCAGGTGTGCAGGCTCTCAAACCGAGTGAGTACTTGGAATACAATTAATTTTTCTAAAATTTCTTTCAATTCAATGCTTAATCCGAATTATTGGAGGCGTGGTGGCTCAGCAGTAGAACAGTGGTCTTGTAACCCCGATGTTTCGTGTTCCAAACCAAGTCGAATCGCGATTGCTCTTGAGGCCGTATAGGTTCACTTATTGCTTACTTATTCCATGGACCTAGTAGGTCCATGCTTATACTTACAAACATAATCTTGCCTGTCTAGCACTCAGGTAAAAGTAAACATGATCGGTAAACATATTGACTAATGAAACGAAGCTCCAAGACCGTAAAGACGTGACTATTCAGGTTTTATCCCAACATACCCAATGTCACCACATCAAGCTTACTCCCGAAACTTTTGGACTGATTGTAATGGTGACAACAAGAAAGTTTCTTTGCTTTTCTCGAAAACTGTAGAATGGCGAAAGCGGCTACAGCCATTTTTTACCGCTGTCAAATGGTCAGGGAGTACAAAATTGGACATCACTGATACAATAAAGGCCATGTTCATAAGTTAAATGTTTGTAATGATAATGAGAAGATTTTAACTCGTCTTCAGTTGGATTAGAAATAATTTTCCAAGGTCTTCTTTCTTTTTTTTAAAAATCCTTCTGCATAGGTCAGAGGAATTCTATACGTCAGATGACTTTTGCTCGGTTAATTTGTGAAACCCTAGATGAAGTCGACACCATTCAACCGTTTGTCTTCCATACCGCCGATGAACATCCAGGGTAAGAACATCAGAAATACCATTTTAACCTTTCAATAAAGAATTGGTATTTTATATTTCTGTTAAAACAAAACAAAACACACACGCACACACAAACACAAAAATAAAACGATTCATGATAATATTGATATGAGAGAGAAATCGTTTACTACATGTGATAATGCACGCTCCTATATTATCTTGCACCACCTTATTATCTCCATCATCATCATCATGAACATCTTTATTTTTGTATTTTATAGTTGTTTTTAACATTCTTTAAAAAAAAAATCATCTTTCCTAGTATGTTTCCAATTTCATAATGTTCCTTCCTTCTTTCAGGTTTATCAGTAGAGGACCTAACAAATATTCTTTGCCCAATATTGTCCTAATGTAGGGGGATCGAGTCTTTCGCCGACTACAGCGCCACCAATGAGTATCCCAGCCAAACCGGTGGTTTCCCTGGATTTAGTAACGTACGTGTCAGCTGTAAGGACTTAAATGTTATCCCGACATTGGACTTACGTCCTTGGATGGATGGAAAGGAAACATCTAAGTGCGGGACACCCAAAAAAGTGGAGAAGTAGAAGTGACTACTGACTACAATGTTTTCTATGGAGGAGCGGGCACAAAAATACTGGGCGTTTCACTAAAAAGGAAAATCAACGATTTTATTTTCAGGAAGTTAGGTTTCCTATTTATTGAAACACACAGTATTATATAGTAGGACAGGAGTCACTTGTTTTTCCGAAGATTCATTATTCCAAAGGCTTGTTATTCTGAAGGTTTGTTATTCCGAAGGTTCTAAATTCCGAAAAATGAAATAATGTTTAGTAATTCCGAAAATTAAAAAAAAAAGGGTTCATAATTCCGAAAATGAAATAGCGTTCATTATTCCGAAGGTTCGTATTTCAGAAAAAAATGATGTGGGCTTGTATTGCATTTTCGGAATTACGAACCCTATTTCATTTTCGGAATTATGAACCCGATCTCATTTTGGAATTTCGAACCTTCGGAGTAACGAATCTTCGGAGTATCAACTAACCTTAATTCGGAATTATAAACCTTCGGAGAACGACACAAATAGGACATGGGATGTGAGCAGTTTTTTTTTTCCTCGAAATTTTTCCAGCAAGAAGAAGGGAAGGAAGTACAGGTGTGTAAATGTTCCCCGAGGTGTTAAATATTTTCTTACAATAAAAGATTTTATGACAAGTATCATTAAAACAGTTTCAGCAAGCAGAAATCAGATCCACTTGCTTTCATTAGCCGGGTAAAAGTAAAAGCAAAAATAAATGAATAAATATATTAGTTTTAAAAAAGAAGGGGTGTGTCTTCGAAGTTCATTATTTTCACTAAGTCATATTGTTATGCATGATAATTATGCATAAGGTATCTATAAGGAAAGTTAAATAAAATTTGAAAATTGAAACAATGCCCAATGATATAACGCCAACTCATCACTGGAAGTTAAGATCTTCTCCTAAAATGAGATATTGATAGATGGGAATACATTGGTAAACTAGTTTATTGTAATGGTATTCTGGAAGATATTGCAATTTGTACTGCAAAAAAATGTTTACATAAGGTATTTCGAATGAATAGGCTAGGCTAATTTTGAAATTACTATGGAATTCATATTCACTTTATACTCCATTGGTGTTGAGGGACAAACGAATGAAATGAAACAGGCTTAATTCTGACTTTCTTATTTAATGAAGGGCAGGGGTAAAAATGTTATATTGATCATCATTTCCACGTAGTTGGATTGATAATGATTCCTGAAGCTGTAGAATATTGATATTTTGCATATTATAAATGCATTTGTGTTTAATACATAATGTATTATGTAATTGTATATGATGGTGGGATTTTCTTGGTGACCTGTGCCTTTTAAACTTGCTTTATAATCTTGATGATTTGAAGAAGAAAAAAATGTATAATGAGATGTTTGGGGTTCAAATATTCTTTTCTTGAAACTCATATTAATATGATTCGTCAAGTGGGTTCATTTACCTGTGTAATCAGAGATTTGATTTTTTTTATTTGATATCACTTTATTGAGTTCACAACAAAGGATAGAACATTTACAGAATAAATACATATATAGACATAAAATAGAGAATAATAAGATAAGGCCCAGGTCATGACGCATTACTGTCAATGCAGGGCAGTAATATTAATGTACGGTACAGAGGTCATGGAAACGTGTACGTGACAAACATAACATTTCATGTTAAGAAAAAAAAAATGACATTAATTTATCAGAGAAGATCAATTAAAACAAAAAAAACAACAAAAGACTGGCAGCTATTGTAATTACTAGCTAAAAGGAGAACAAGATTTAAAAAAAAAAACATCTGAAAGATTTACTTATATTCCAATTTCAGGGGAAAATTAACTTGAGTAACTTTGGAAAAGTGAGGTACAACAATTTTGGTTTATTATGTTTATTAGAATAGAAAACAATATTTACAAGTATACTATAACTGCCATTACAGTCTCCAGATTATAGACAAAAACTTGAGAGAGATTTGGACAATCATTTGTTTAGGTTATCATTTAACTAAACCAAAACAACAGTATCAACAAAATTATGGCATATTTTATTATTCTTAAAATAACATTTTTTTCTGTGCGTGCTTGCATATATCTATAATAATATTAATATTACATCACTACATACTTACTCGGTGGGACATAGTTTATCTGTTGTAGTAATCAGGATTTTACTTCCATCAGTTATTAGGTATTAATTTAGTGCTCTAGAAGATCATAATCACCCCATATGGGTTCATCCTTTGCACAATAAATTGAAAAGGATGAAACCACTGCCATTTTACACAGATTATCCCTAATTGCACTATACTTTGGACGTCTGGCCTCGAGAAAAGACAGGTATGATTTCAGTCGCTGAGTATTATCTTTAGAAAGAAAACCTCTTGCACCAATTTCAATGGCCAAGAATACTACATGGTAGCCATTATTTTCTATGTCAGTGACCAAGGCAGAGTACTTGTCGGTTTTGTATTGATTGATATATTCGAAGTCTTTAGTGAAACCTGAAATTTATCATCGACAAATATGAGTCGAATGACATACTTAGGGAATTCTTTTTGCACCCCAAGTCACTGGAAAGGAGTTTATTGCGAATCTGATGACAAAAAGCTCATTTTGAACCATAATTGCGTCAACGACCAAAGTAACAAGGAACAATAATTATAACAATGATGATAATAACATCATCATTGTAATAATATTGATAATAACATCTAAGATAGACTAATCGTAAAATTATTTTTCTCCGTCATTAATCATGTTTAGCATAGGAACTATGTTTTCTATTCAAGGGGAAGTCCATCCTGATTACAAGTTGGTTTTAAAAGAAAATTGAGAGAAACATATTAGTGAAGGTTAGAGCAAAATACGATAAGAAATAAGAAAGATATGAATTTTTAAAGTTGTAATCAATCAAATACAAATTGGCAACTCTGTGACGTATATTTCGAGCTCTTTTCCCATTTGCCACAGATATGCCAATTTGTGTTTGATTGATAACAACTTTAAAAATGTATAACTTTCTTATTTCTTATCGGATTTCGCTCACACTTTCACTGATATGTTTCTCTCATTTTTCTGCTTTTATTCAAATGCACTAAATACCAGGGTGAACTTTCCCTTTCACTCTTACTTTTTATACGATGAACATTTATGTTCAATTTTGTTTTGGTGTAGGACTTGGTACACAATCTTATAATATTCTTTTCATTCATAAATTCAGAAGAAAATTCCTCGATTCTTTTCGTCATTTCTGAAACTTAATGACTGACGGATTCATAAATTATCACCGTATTTATTCTATTTGTGTTTATCTGACAAATATTTAATATCATTTTAAAGAAGAAACCTCATTTTCTATGATGTTCTTAACCTGCTCATTAGCGAAGCCAGTTATCGGTTATTACCAAAAGTAGAATAAGACATTAATAAACAATATTTACAAAGACTCGTGATATGTCAATGTTTGCTATATATTAATTACAATACGTGTTTGACTTTAATTGAAATATACCACATATTTTCACATGATTAAAGAGTATGTAACAAGTTAAATTTGTATTCCTACTTACTTACACATGTACTGCTACATACATACATTTCAAATTTTATTCATTATAAATGGAATGGAAGCCTGGACAATGTACCAATGTCTTCAAAATGTTCAATAAAAACAAAACATTTTCTTGTTTCAGAAAAAAGTCATGACCTATTCCGATTTTCTACATGTAATCATGGTAATTACTATATATCTATATAATGATATAACACCATGCTTCAGCTGCATAATTCATTTGCACACAGTCAGTACAAAAATAGTGACATCGGAGGACAATATTCGAGGGGAAAATGAAAACATTTGGATTATATCTAAACGTGTCTTGAACTGCTTGGGGGAAAAGACACTATTTAAAAGTGCCGAGTAAAGCTTCTTTTAGTTCGTTGACAGCACATACTCCGCCTATTTTGTTTATCTGTGATGTCCTTTGGCAAACGTATCAAAATGAGCTTCAAATTCTACAAATTTGATTTTGGAAAATATTTCACCTTATTGTTTTTTTCAACAGTTCTGCCAGAAAATATTGCATATAAGCCCACTTTTAGAGTACCACTGAATACTATTTCAGTATATCATTGAAAAAAGTAGTACGGTATTTACACAAGCATTACCATTTTATCGAGGCACTGGACATGATTATTACTGAACCTAATATAGGTTTTAGTTACAAAGAAAGTGGACAAGATGTTTATTTGAAAAGGAAATAAAACAAACATTTTTTCTTATGAACAGCTATTTCAGCAAAAATATACACATAAATACCATCGTTATATTTAATCATATCATATAAAAATATATTCTAAAGCGTTACGAGCTGAATATTGTTTATTTTTTGTTCCAGTGGCGTATCCAGAAATTAAAAAAAACAAGGGGCAGAATCCTCCCCAGACGGGGATTGGGATGGGGGCGGAGTGTATCTGGTCAGACACTTGTGCTGTAGACCACTGATTTTTTTCCTTACCCGATTCTGGATACCCTAATACTTTAACGGGACATATTATACAGGGTAGCCCAGAAAGAATGCAACACCTGAGATCTGCAATTTGAACGACATCATTGATACAATATCATTAGTTTGGGATTTATTGGGTAGAAATATCCTTTCCGAGAAAAATGACACCAAGATCAACATATTTGGGTAAGGCGTCTTGATTCTACGGCTATTTTTGTTAGGCAATGTCATTTTCAAAATTTGCTCCTTTTACAACCGTATAGTCATGCTTGTAACAGCGAGAAATTGCGAATCACGGCTTTTCATACAATCTTCGTTTCCTTCACGATGTCTTCGTTTTCAAAGCGAGAGCAGTCATGCGTTTGTCAACAGAGCTGACTGTATGGAAAGCCGTTAGGCATAGATTTCTCGCTGCCTCAAAGCACGACTTCGGTTGCAAATGCAGCAATTCTTGAAAATGACATTGCCTCACAAATATAGCCGTAGAATCAAGACGCCTTACCCAAAATTGATGATCTTGGTGTCATTTTACTCAGAAAAAGAAATTGTCTACTCAATGAAATAAAAACTAATGATATTTCATCAATGGGGTCTTTGAAATTAAGATCTCATTTGTGACATTCTTTATGGGGTAACCTCGCTAGTCATAAGGACCGCTATTCATAAGGACCACTTATTCGTAAGGACCGCTATCCATAACGCGTATTAAAAATAATAGCGGTTTTCTATGAATAGCGGTCCTTATGAATAGCGAGTGGACCCCTTCTTTATGGGCCCCCTTTATAAAACAGGACTTAAAGCACATATACATTTCAATGTCTACTGATCTGCATATTGACATTAATATTATCCCATAGTATCATTTATCATTTGTGGATTAAAATTAACAATATCACATTGAACTTAAACTTGCAACTGGAATCTACTATCTAATCTCCATTATCATTTTGATATACAACTCCGTCACATTGACATGAAAATATACAAAAATGTATCAAAGGTATATTGTTAATCGTGCACTACATAAATTTCCATATTGATCTGAAACTCGCCAACCTTTATAATAAGTATTTTGATAATCTAGCTATCCATCTACTAACGGAAAGTTTGATTTTTAGTACTATAAGCTATGAAAGAAGTTCCTTATATAATGAAAGAAAAGTAGCAGCATCAAACGATTTGAAAGGCACTTTCAAAACTTAGGCCTACATCTTTGCACAATATGGAAGACGTATAGTACTGAAAAAAATGTCGCACAATGTTAAACAACATTTTCCTGACATATTTCAGACATAAATAAGTATGTATGATTTTTCAGTGAAAGGGCACATCATATAAAAAAAACACTGTTTTTAATCAAATTCATGATCATTACATGAGATCATTACACAGTTTCAAGCAAAATCTACTAGTTCAATTCTAATTAGAATGCTTCTATAATGGGCATTTTAGCTAAAAGCGGCCAGTCAATTTGTGACGAAGGGTCGGTTGATCAAGACAGAGTGGACCGGTTGCAACAAAGTTCCAAACACAACTTTTAGTCCAATTCCACACCTTGATGTTACCGTGGTTACGGTTGATGATGTATTACTCCTCATGAGAAAAGAGTTGGTTGGTGTCACCCCATACATTCCTGCTATCATCTCTGGGAGAAGTCTACGGATAAGAAGGAAACAGATATAAGACAATATTTGAAAATCATTCGAACTTATTCCTATAATCTTATTTTAGAAAGTAAATAAAGCTCTTCTGACACTCCCTTATAATATCAGTTACGAAACATTTCTGTTTTAGATGTTCTCTGTAGGTTTTCAATCTTCAGGATTGGGGGATGGGGGCAAAGATAAATATTTGAGAGCTATATTGCATACCCAGTTGATACGCAAATATCAGAGGATGGTAATCGCTCAAATGCATCCCCACTGTACGCCCCCCCCCCCCTTCTCCGACCCATGACGTACCAACGATGGACGTCTTTCTACCGAACTGATGGCATTTTTCTATATCGAGCGCAAATCTTAAAGCAGACTTGAAGACCTAGCTTCTTGTATACTAAAAGTTTTTTCACCTGGAAATCAACAATACTAAATAACAACAGAAAAGGATTTTTACAACCATTTATATTCAATTTACAGTTTTCATTAAATTAACTTAAATTCAGTTCGTATTCAAATGTATTCAAGACGCGGTATAGACCTAATCAATTTATCAAAAGGTGTTAAATTCTTCTTCTTTGGTACAAATGCGTTTGTGAAATGCATTCAGAAAAGAAATAAACAACCCAAGAAGTAAATTCTTATCATTTTGCCTGAAACATCAAATACCACTATGCTTTTTAATTGTGCACAATTCAACCACTTTCATTTTTACTCCAAAATTTAACGAGATGGTTATTTTAGTAGTATCATAAAATGACGAAAAGGTTAGACTACTCACGAGGTCTTCCGTGTCTATATCATTCGATACATCAATTCCTGGCATTCTGATTCCTGGAGTTTGGAGATGATCCTCTGCTTCGACCATTTCGATTAGGTTTTCCTCCTGCTCTTCACCAGTGGGATGTACGTCGCTTGTAGGAAGGACTGAGTCACGAGTGTCGTCCTGTACAAATGAAATAGTTGGTATGTGTGAGAAACGAATGTAAACTCCATAACTTTCATTAATTGTTCATACTTGTCATGAACCGCCTGATTGGGAATTTGTATAGATTTCCTCTTGTAAACTTGTTTGCAAATGTCTAGGCCTACGCTGATTATTATATTCAACACAGGAGGTATTAAATGCAAAACTTTTTGGTATAATTGAAAAATTACAAAAGTTTGATTACTAGCTTCAATATGTACTGTCATGGATAAAGTCTTAATGATAAGGACATATAGTAATCATGTTCATTCTTTTAATATTTGAAAATTAAAAAAAAAAATTGTTTCTTTAAAATTCATTGTATAAATGTATTTGTAAAAATGAGAATTGATTCAGAATGGCGTTATATATTTATAAAGAGTTTTGTATTAGGACGGGGGGGGGGGGGGTTTACAGAATGGGATGGCCTGAAACACTTTTCAGTATTAAAACAAAAAACAAAATAACTAAAAGGAACTAATATCATAAATGATATTTTCATTCTGTTTATTAAATACTTTTCCATACATGTAAGCTTCTTTTCAAAAGCACCTGAAATGAGATAGTTTTAATTTTAACACGATAAAAACTACTTTCGAAAAATAAACTCAAGGGCAATTTCAAAGGCCTATTGTAGTGCCCATAGAAATCTTGTTCGGATTACGTAATACGCCATTGTAATGTTCATACATTTCTAAAGGTTATAGACAGGGCTATTGAAATTGTCTTGAGTTTATTTTTCGAAAGTAGTTTTTATCGTGTTTTTTGTTATTTTTCGTGCTTCGAAGGAAATTACCCCGTTCAATGAAATTGGCTTGACAGAAGCAAAAAAAAAAAAAAAAAAGGAAGAAAGAAAAAAGGAAAAATCAAAGAATCCAAATAACTGACATTTTTTAATAATCGGACAAAGAAAAGGAAATATAATACACAGTTCAAATCTACAAACTGAAAAATTTTCTGTCGGTCGCCTTGCGACCTCGCACTTTTTTTTAATCAAGGCGTCACTAGACTGTTATACTGCAAAATGCAAAAATATTATTCGGGTAAAGGGGATAGGTTGGCGAGCTGTACCTTCGCAGACCTTTCCAGGTCGATATACCTCGCATGTCGCGTCGCCCTCTGTCATGATAAGATATTGTCGCCATCTAATTACCCATGATGTAGCATGGGAAATATATTTTCAGTAATTCAAATGAGGAAAAATATAATTTTCGCTAACTGAACAATTTTTGGACACTATAACTGGAGAGTTTTCCCTGCGCGACATCAATGATTATGGCAGAATAATCAGCTCTCATAAACTTATAACTTCATGTTCCTTGGCCGATTTCCCCTAAAACTATTTTTAATTCGTTACTCTGATTTTCAGTATCAAGGATTAATTATCATTAAGTTTACATAATAGGTCCGGGATATGAATGAATAGAGAAAAAGGATTTTTCTCGAATTTAGCTATAAAGCTTACCCTTCGAATGATGGTGATGATTATCTGCTCCATCTGTCCGTTACCATCAGTGTGGTGGGACAATTCGACTGCTTCTCTTTGAAGGTTTAGGAATACCTTCACTAGAATCCCGTCATCAAAAACAGAGACCTATATGAAAGTGAAATTGTGAAAACAACAATAGTGCTGTAGTAAACACAGATAAAGTTTGGTAGACTAAATTACGTAACTAAAACTGGCACTGTATTTTTTCTCATTTTTCTCGGCATGATGTTGTCAACTTGTCACTGACATGTACTTCGATACACATCTATTATTCATATTTTAGACTTTAAAGCTCTAATTTGCATAATTTCCCTATTAATAAACTTATACTGGTTTTGTACATTTGAATAAATGAAGTATTTCTTTTAGCTTTAATAATGATACATCATTATTCAATATAGATATGATAATTAACGCGTAAATTACCTTAACATGTATTTCAATCATGTAACATAATTCGGATTGAGTTATCAATTGGCAAGTTAAAGAAGAAAAACAAAAACAAAGTGATTCATTGCTTTGAAATGAAACAATATCTTTAAAAATGCCTTTTTGCCTTTCATGCGTTCCATAGTTGATATAGACACGCATACAAGTAGAAATCAAGAACAGCACATTTCTATTCACACACTAACTATAGTAATCATTTTTTGTTTCCAAGCGATTAAAGATATCCCAGTATATATAGGCTTACACAATTCATGTTTACTGTCATGGAAATATGTTCAATAATAGCCACAGCCCTATAAGGCTAAGGCAGTTCGTACTAATAATGCACACATTTTGAATATTACGGAGGGCAATTTCACAGAAAATTCACGAGAAAAAGATATAACTCACATTGTATCGCAATGTGGATTGGTTATTGCCCATCCTTGATTGATGTGCTGCCGTCTTTCTGCAAAAGAGGGTTAATAGACAGATTTTTTTTTTTTTTTAGAAAATGAAAGAAAAAAATATATCGATGACCCAACAAGTGGATAAAGTGGATCGACGGTATAATTTATTGTCTTTCATAATTTCAATCGTATAAATCCATTTATTTCTTACTCTCTCCTTTCAGAAAATATGCGAGGATTCCCTTGTTTTAAGACCTAAGACCTAAAGTTTTACAGAAATGTAGAAGAAAAAATACATGTAGTAAGGGGTCGCATTTAAAAGTCAAAGACAGGCATAGAGGAAAATGGGATAGGAATGACCAGTAACTATATATCTGAAATAAAATATTTTTGGTTGCTTCTTTTGTCAGTTGTGAAAAAAAGCATTTTGAAATATCAAAACCTCATCCTTTAATAGACTTTATATTTTCTCAGAAACCCCGGTAATGATAACCCCAGAAAGTAATTCCGTATCTTTCTTCACTATGAGTGGAAACATTAGATCGTTTGCCCCCCCCCCCCCCCCCCACCCTTCCCACTCCACCAGATTCCCTGAATTTCCTTATTGTAATATGGAATTCTGCTTCTGAAAAAAAAAATACATTCCGTTTTACTGATCAAGAAAGCTTATTATGTTATCCAGTCAACACATATTGACATTCTCCAATCTTTTATTCAATCAACTAAGAATTCAAGAGTGTCAGAATAAAGTGATACAGTAATACACTATCGTCAGAATACAGAAGTCATTCAAAATCTTTCACACCGATGCACATGATATAGCGTAGAAAAAGATTTTTTTTTTAAATTACATTTATGCATGTGTTGTGATTCCTGTCCGACATGCAGTAAACTACACAGATATCAACCGTTTATTCATACATTGTAGTGTACTTGTCTTCGACTATGATTGCCATTGGTTTCTGTCGTTTCTATCCCATGTTTAATGGATATCATAGGAATAGACAGGTGAAATTACAGGTAACTTATTTTTATAGATTTCGAAGGGATTCACAATATGTATCCTTTCAGTGTTCACGTTCAACCTGCATAGGAATCTTGGTTGTAGGCCTATATATGTCGCCTCCCATTTACATTTTTTTCTGAAAGTAGACATTTGCATTGCTTGTGTGTTGGCTATCAGAGAATTTCGGAGAGTCAAAAGACACCAACAAATCTGATATACTTTTATTTATTTTCATTTTGGGGCTTTTCAGGAATTTTCCGACTATTGTCGCTTTGGTCGGTTACATTGTAACTGGTAAATCGCTATATAAGAAACAGCTATTATTATTATTATTATTATTATTATTATTATTATTATTATTATTATTATTATTATTATTATTATTATTGTGCCCCCTCTTTTATAAAATCATGTATCCGCCCCTGGGTGGAGCTAACACCACCATAATTCCCACCATAATTTTTCCATTTTAAACCATTCCCCACATATTACTTGTTCACCAGTAGCTTGTTGCGATGAAATTTTATCTTCCTCTTAATTGTAAAGTTATGTTATAATGTTCAGATCACCGTGGATCACTATATCAATAATTGGTCAACAAAATTATGATGTAATTGTAGACAACTGGTCCGTTTATATAGGCCTACACTAATTATCACCAGGGAGCTGTACTACAAAATATGCTATGGAGAGGATATTGTCCTCCATTAAGAAAGATCGTGATCAGCAATGAAAGATAAGAGAAATAATACGTTAGACTGAAGCCTGCGTTGTGTGTTAACGTGCCCCTCCCTTGTTTCATAGACGCAGGCTATGTTACAGTGGAAAACAATCCGTCCCTCGGATAGGACGTTAACTGGAGGCCCCGTGTAAAGGACAGTCACCACCTTTGCACGTTAAGAACCCACTGCACTCCTTGGATAAGAGTAGGGGGAAACCCCGGTGTAGTGGTACACCTGCACATCCCAATCAGTTATATCGGGAGGAGAGACCCGAGGGTTACAGTGATTCAGTTCGCTTTTCCCCTCCCAGGCACAGGTGACGCCAAATACTTAATAATAATAATAATAGTCATTGGTATGTAGAAGCAAACAAGAGAGCTTTCTAACATATCATCACAGTGAATTTAGCAAGTCGCCGATTTGGAAATGTCAAAAAGTACAGTGATATGAAGAAAAAAAATTGTAACTTTCTTATTGTTTATCCGATTTCTTCTCTCTTTCAGAGCAACTTGCCATCAATAATGTATTTCCCCCAGAATTCAGCTCAGAAATTCAGGGCACTAGATAGGCGGGGGCACAAGTCAGTGTCGATTCAATTCACCTGTCTTCTATAGTAAATTTTGTGTATGTCTATTAATCTTTGTATTTATGCCTAAATTATTTCACCTGTTTTCCACATCTAGTCACTGTGGTATAAATAATTATAAGGAATATAGAACACGATCCCTTTGTAATAATGATGAACAATAATGTTCGGACTCATGTTAAAGTTGTGTATAAACATATACCTAAAAAAATGATAAGCATATAATTATGTCAGCAGAAGTATATAATTTCAGTATCATTTATACGGAGAAATAACACGATTTTGTTAATGATTTACAAAATATACTCTTTCTTTATATCACAATATCAATGGAACATGAGTAGCTGTGCTGACATAAAATTCTGATAAATGACAGATACAAGTAAAACTAGAAGGAGTCTATACTATTGACCAAATAATTTGGGTCATACGTTTGTTAGTCTTATGTTTATTACTGTATAGAAGTTTGCAGTGTTTGTGATCTTCCGAAAGATTTGATTATATTGTGATTTTGATAATCCACAATAATCCACAATTATTATGCACAGTCATATACAATTAAACACACTTATACACAAGTATACACAACTATTAGTATTATTATTCCTAAAAACTAAACCTTTAAGAGTAAACTGCTAGAAAGATTATCATGATTATAGGACTTCTGTTATCATTGCACAATAAAATAAAATAATAAATTATATCCATGAATCAGGACTACCCATCTCAAGTAGGCCTATCGTATACGAGCCGGTCAGATACTTGTATTTCTCCTTACAATACTGAAAGGCAAACAATATAATAAACAAGATGATAATATTTTTATTCTTGAGGATAATCCTTATTACGACATTTCCTTAGCATATAAGATGTTCCAAGTATTCAAATCGAACCATTTAAGGAAACTATAACTCCTAAATTTGATCAAGAGCTATTCTGCCCCCCCCCCCAAAGAAATTGATTTTAGAGGCAAATACATCATACCCTTTTTAAAGATATATATATATATATATATATATAGCTTTTCCCGGGCCAATTAAATCATTTGATCACTCAAATTCCCTTTTCGTGCTTTCCAGTTAACGCAAATTTCGCTCTCGGACGAATTCCGTAATTCAAATTTGGAATCTGAATATTCATATTCAACAACCAGTCAACCAAATTCACATACGGGCATTCAATTTGCAAATGCGAGCACGTTTTTTAAGATCGGCTCATTCAAGTTGACGGTCGGCTTGATGAGGTTGTTCTGGCATTCAATTTCACGTGTAGGTGACCAATTTGCTAATTCGTGCATTCAATTTAATGTATAGGGCATAAAATTGGCAAAATAATGGAATTACATGGTGAAATATATAAAGGGGGGGGGGGGCTACAAGCTTGTGGGTCTGTAGAATTCCCGTTTGGAGGGTATCAACATTTTGTCGTCCTAACACAAGGACGTATAAAATTCTAAAATCATCACGATGTGATATGTTTATTGAAAGTCGATAGACTTCTTTTGACAAAAAATTGCATAAATCTTTTGATACAACTGTAAAAGTTTTGCAATATAAATATTCCTATCTTCACAGTTATATAAAAAAACACGAGGCAACAGAGTTTAGATTTTCCTAATTTATGTATTCTTGACAAATCCTAGTCTTTCAAAGTCAGAAAAATACCATATGTTGGATGGAGATTTTACACGTCCTTATATCATGTATATGACGGCAAATAATGTTAGTGATAACTTCCAAAAGAAAATAGTCTACTGACTCACAAGCGTGTATGTATCCTGTATTCTCCACCCCCCCCCCCCCCCCCCGTCCTCCTCATTTAAACAGACTCGAGACCTTGATTGCATTATTTTTCCAAATTTGTCATTTCAATTTAACCGAATGCACGAATTAGTAAATTGGTCACCTACAAATGAAAGTGAATGCCGGAATGAACACCATCAAGCCGACCGTGTTAACTTGAATGCGCGGATTTAAAGAAAGTGCACGGATTTGCAAATTAAATGTGAATTTGGTTGACTGGTTGTTGAATTTAAATGCTTGAATTCTTAATTTGAAAAACGGAATTCGTCCGAGAGTGACATTTGCGTTAATATGAATGCAGGAAAAGGGAATTTGAGTGACCAAATTATTAAATTGTCCGGGAAAACCTATATAAAAAAAATAGTAAGCTGGTGGAAATTTCTTCTCTGTCTAATTCTTATCATAAAACATCTGCATAGACCCCTATTGCTTGCCCGTGTGTGATCATCCTTGACTTGATTTACGTATCGATATAAATGATTCAGGTACCATACCTGGAAATCCTGACATCACTTTTATTTTGTTCTTTCAAGATTAACGTTTACGTGGGAATTATCAATTTAACAAATATTAATTTATTATTTATTTACAGTTTCCCATGTAGGCCTTCTTATCGAGTCCTTTCTCTCAGTTCACTCGGTCGTGGTCGAGTATAAGCTAATTTTTTTTTTTGTACCGTAATAAATAATTTATACTTAAGCTAAACAACATGGTTTATCATTATACGTGTCTATATTTATACTAGAGGGTGGGGGAGGGGGCAGGTTAAATTATTTAGGGATAAATACAGAGATCGATAGAAATACATAAAATCGATTATGAACAATCGACAGTTCATATTGTGCAGCAAATTTTGGAATTAAGTTCGATGCGATTTTAATATGATTGATTTATTTCTCTTCAAGATCCTCTTTTTTCAAACATACTTTACAAACTGATAACAACATTTAAGGGAATTCCATCCGTGATAGCAAGTTGCTTTAAATATAAAAGAAGATGATAAAGATGGTGATAAAGAGATGCGTTTTATTTACGTATTTCAGATATTTTACTCAATACATATACTCCAAGTGCTTCTAAAATAACGCATGCTAAATAGAATTCTTACCAATACTATTATTTTATCTAACGTTGTATGCAATACAATGTTTAAAAAAAAATCGATGAGATAAGATTAATAGTTTAAGTCGTTGTGAGTTGACTATAATCTGATAATGCCTCTTCCATCAAAGATCGCTGCATCCCTCTTATTTTCAAACTATCATACTTTCAGATAATTTTCGAGTAAATAACTCAAAGAAACCATCCCTTTAAAGTGGTTTTGACACATTTCCATTTTATTGATTTATTATGTATTCTTATTTATATTGTCTTCTTTATTTTATACTGCAGGGTAGGCCTGTTGACTAATGGTGTATGAAATTCTAATTGGTACTTACATTCTATTCGAAAACTGTAGCTGATGTGTCCACCTTTCACTATGAAACTTGAAAAAGTATGTAGGTCCCAATCAGCTTGTAGCTCTGAGATGAAAATAAATTTTCAAAATGATGAAACTTAATTTTCAAAACGATTTCAAAACCAGATCTCGATCAGATTGTAAATCTAAAATGAACAATCATTTTAGAAATTATTTAATTGGTATGTAAAGCTCCAACTGAATGTTTCTTCCCCATTCACATCACAAATTACCATTGTGATCAAGTAGACCGCAAAAAAGTTTTGAATGCTTGGTGATTATGATAATGCCATACAAAGGAATAGATCACCGAACCATATCTGGATGTAGCTCTTTTAGGTAACGTTTTTAGGTCACACGACTCTTTCGTTTAGTCTGTATAGGCGAATTTTGATATATGTACTAGTTTGATTTTTTTCGTTGTTTTTCTTAGTTAGTGTATTAGTGCCACGGTATTTACCACGTCAATGAAATACAATAATCGATTATAACAAACAATGCAGTAACATCGTTTTTAATTCACATATTAATGCCCACAAATATTTTTGACGAAATAGAAAGCACAAAGAGGGTCTGATCCACAAGACTACCATAGGCCCTGTACTATAGCTGCTCCTGACCTATATTGACACGACCAGTAGGTAGCTGGGCTAGTCATCTCTCAGGACACAATTATTTTCTAATAAAGTGTCAAATTAGGGTCTGTGCTTGCAAACTAGGGGTGGGGGGTGAGGGTCCTCGAGGGAGCACTATGTGTTATTGGCCTGTTGGTAAAGGCTCTCCCATATGAGAGGTCCTGGGTTCTGAGCGATCCCTGCTCGGTACTTACACAAGGTGTTTTGCTCACATTGGTCCCTCTCGACCCAGGTGTATTAAATGGGGACCTGGCAAAGCTGGGATGATGATGAAAGCAGGGTCCAAAGGAAGACATAATACTGATGAGGCTACCCTAGGTAAATAAGACCTTGTTATTATTATTGTTACTGCTATTATTATTATTATTATTATTATTATTATTATTATTATTATTATTATTATTATTATTATTATTATCGGCAAAACAATCGGCAATTCCCTTTCAGATTGTATGAAAGATGATGTAACGGTTGGAGAAACAAAAATCAGATGAAGTCATTGTTACATATTAGATCAATGTTTTTGATATGTTGAGAAAGGGGAATTATCAGCGCTTATGATGATCCTTTTTAGGAGAGCTGGACTAGGATCCAGTACAATTTTATAGAGAACTATATTCATAGGCACAAAAGCTAAAGCAGAAATTGATAACTGATCACGTTTCTTGATAGTCTCATATCAGGCCACATCAAAGAAAATCAATCAAAAGAATGTGACTACATACTTTCAGGAGGTAAAGACAAAATAAATATCTGATCTCGTGGTAATATCAGCATGGTCTCACACATGTCTTTTTCATGGATTTTTTTTTTTTTTTAAATTTCATTTTTAACACCAGACCCTATACATGTATATGGGGAAATATTGAGAGTCATGTGACCTTCATTTCAATAATAAAGTCAAACACGTGGAGTGAAAAAAATGTTCAGTTGCTACATATATTAGTTCCAAAACTTAAGTGTCATTTCTTCCCCGACCGGGCAAATCAGCTTTAAGTTTTGGCCCTTTTCAAACGATTCACTAAATAGACACATGCAAATGTCTCTAACTTTCATCAATAATAGAATCTTGTATTTAATGGGGAATTTAGGCTAGCTAATAAAATCTAGTCATGTGCATAGTAAAGTAAATTTCGTTCTGAAGGATGTTTTTCAAAACCAATTCACCACAGACCTGAACAGTGATGTAGGCAATAGTTGGGAGGCAGGGGCGTCGATCCGTTTTTTCGGATGGGGGGGGGGGGCAAAACAGCCTATCGTAACGATGATCATTTCGCACTCAATTCAATCATCAGGGGCGGCGGTGCGTCTTTCAAAGTGGGGGGGGGGCACCAACAAAAAGGGGCACCTACAAAGGGTGGAAACAAGGCGGAAAATATCACTTCGAGACATTAGTATACCGGTACATTCTGATCAATACACAACCGAGGATCATTTTCGACACGCTATTGTTTCTATCTTAACATGGTTCTAGATAAAAACTACTTTGCAGTTGAGTGTAATAGCCCGATCATTCATTTGCGAGCGAGCAAAGCGAGCAAAAAAAAAATAAAGATTTATTTCTAACGCTGAAGGCAACGGGTGTTGAATTATATACGGGGTTTTTCCTAATATGATAAGAAGATAATAGTAAATGCGAGCGAGCGTAGCGAGTGAGCTTTGGAAAAATTTTAGAAAAAAATTGTCCTTGTTCCTTTTATAATTTAGGAGCACTGCTCATTCTTGTATAATTCAGGGCATTGGGCCCCTCCTACCCCCTGCTCTACTGCCTCACTATTGTGCTGATATCAGTAGGGGAATGTATTATTATGAAGCCTCTCTGATTATTTGGAGCTATATGTATAAGGCTCCTTTGTGGACTTTATACATACCCATATATATCCTTTATATATACCAGTATCTACCGATGTCGCATTTATCAGAAAACAAAAGGGGCACTAATTTCTGAGGCTAAAAGGGGCACTCATCAGAAGGTAAAAAGGACATTTATTAGAAAGAAAAAGGGGCACTATACGAAGAAAAAGGCACTTATCAGCTATGAAAAGGGGCACTTTTGGGGTACTTGAAAAAGTGAGGGGGCACTATGCCCCCTGCCCCCCTCCCCCCCCCCCCGGAGCGCTGCCTCTGATCATCATAGCATTGATAAAGATATGATGGTAATTTGAACTTAAGTAAAGTATGCATATCGATATCATGAACAGAAAATGGAATTAAAGATCACATGGAAAACGACAAAATGATGGGAAAATATATCTTACATAACAGCAAATTGAGTAGAGAAGATATAACACAAAATAACAGAAAAAATAAACACTAATAAAATATTAAAAAATAGAGAAAAAACTAAATAAATATGAAAAATTAAACTTTGAATTGAATTATGTATGTTCAGAACGTTTTTTAACGGCGTCATGATTTTTTGGAACGCCTCTTAAAAACAGCTTCTCCACGGTTAAATGACGCAGTAAAGATTAAAGAATTTGCGCGCCGAGCGCGCGGCGAAATTGAAGTCTGATCTTGTAAAACATTTTGTATTTCATTGTTTGGAAGGCATCATTTCCTGAGTTTTGCATCAGTTTTTCCTTATTTTATTTTACACCTCCGGAATTATTGGGGGGGGGGGCAAAATGATATGTTCCCCCCCAATATTTTCTTGGGGGAAATGGGGCAATCGCCCCCCCCCCCCCAGGATCGACGCCCCTGTTGGGAGGGGAACAAACTAAGAAATTTAAATAGGAAATTTAAGTCAGATATTATATCAGGAACAGTATCTTCATGTTATGGAAAGTTTTCGCCTTCGAAGAAATATCTGCCGCTTCAGAATAAGTTGTCATAATCAGGCAGTAGAAACAGGAAGGCACCGAAGACCTGAGAAAATACCAATACATCTTAGAATATGCACTGGCTGTGAGGAAGGAGAGATTGGTGACGAACTTCACAAACTGGTGTTTTGCTCTAAATAAATTCAATGAACAGAGAAAAAATCTCTTAGATGCTTTAATCGATAAAATACCATAATTTTGTTTTTCCCAGAGCCGAAGAAAAGTTCATATTCTTAATGAAATTACATAACGAATATGTCATACTCAGTCTATCAAATTACATAAAGGATATCATATTATTAAGGGGAGAATTCTGAAATGCGTTATACCATATCAATCTATGTACATGTACGAATCAAATATTATTAACATTCACTGATATGTTTACCAGTGTTTACATATTTTGCTATTTGAAATGTATATAAGTTGTTACTGTCTTTTCTCTAGTTTTCTTGTTGAAACAAAATTTGTATGTCAATAATGTTTATAAAAAGTCAATTCAATTCAATTCAATCAGTGACATGAAAATCAAGAAGTAAAACAAAGTGTCTTGAAAAAGAGATAAGAAGGCTAAATGCCTGTCTGTATACTTAACTCTGCAAAATTGGCTTCCGAAATAGAGATGACTCTTGAAAGAAGATAGGTCTTAAAATTTAGTGTCTATGTCCGAAAATATTAACTTCAACTTTGCTTTGTTTTGTTTTGCTTTGTTCACGATAGTCATGTAGATGACATTGATGCATTTATTGGAATGGTCGTCGAGGAACCAATAGATGACGCTCTTGTTGGTCCAACTTTCGGCTGCATCCTCGGAAAACACTTCCACGATCTCAAGTTTGGTGATCGATTCTGGTAGGAAAATCCCACAGGTGTGCAGGCTCTCAAACCGAGTGAGTACTTGGAACACAATTAATTTTTCTAAATTTTCTTTCATTTCAATGCTTAATCCAAATTATTGGAGGCGTGGTGAGTAGTCTTGTAACCCCGATGTTTCGTGTTCCAAACCAAGTCGAATCGCGATTGCTCTTGAGGCCGTATAGGTTCACTTATTGCTTACTTATACTTACAAGCATAATCTTGCTTTTCTAGCAGTCAGGTAAAAGTAAACATGATCGGTAAACATAATTATTGACTAATGAAACGAAGCCCCAAGACTAAAGACGTGACTATTCAGGTTTCATCCCAACATACCCAATGTCACCACATCAAGCTTACTCCCGAAACTTTTGGACTGATTGTAATGGCGACAACAAGAAAGCTTCTCCTTTGCTTTTCTCGAAAGCTGTAGAATTTTTTACCGCTGTAAAATGATGAGGGAGTTACAATATTGGACATCACTGATACAATAAAGGCCATGTTCATAAATTAAATGTTTGTAATGATAATGAAAAGATTTTAACTCGTCTTCAGTTGGATTAGAAATAATTTTCCAGGGTCTTCTTTTTTTTTTTTAATCGTTCTGTATACAGGTATAGGTCAGAGGAATTCTATACGTCAGATGACTTTTGCTCGGTTAATTTGTGAAACCCTAGATGAAGTCGACACCATTCAACCGTTTGTCTTCCATACCGCCGATGAACATCCAGGGTAAGAACATCAGAAATACCATTTTAACCTTTCAATAAAAAATTGGTATTTTATATTTCTGTTAAAACTAAACAAAGCACACACAGACACACACGCACACACGCACACACACACAAACGATTCATGATAATATTGATATGAGAAAGAAATCGTTTACTACATGTGATAATGCACGCTCCTATATTATATTGCACCACCTTATTATCTGCATCATCATCATCATGAACATCTTTATTTTTGTATTTTATAGTTGTTTTTAACATTCTTTTTAAAAATTCGTCTTTCCTAGTATGTTTCCAATTTCATAATGTTCCTTCCTTCTTTCAGGTTTATCAGGAGAGGACCTAACAAATATTCTTTGCCCAATATTGTCCTAATGTAGGGGGATCGAGTCTTTCGCCGACTACAGCGCCACCAATGAGTATCCCAACAATACCGGCGGTTTCCCTGGATTCAGTAACGTACGTGTCAGCTGTAAGGACTTAAATGTTATCCCGACATTGGACTTACGTCCTTGGATGGATGGAAAGGAAACACCAAAAAAAGTGGAGAAGTAGAAGTGACTACTGACTACAATGTTTTCTATGGAGGAGCGGGCACAAAAATACTGGGTGTTTCACTAAAAATGAAAATCAACGATTTTATTTTCAAGAAGTTAGGTTTCCTATTTATTGTAACACCAAGTATTATATAATAGGACAGGAGGCACTTGTTTTTCCGAAGGTTCATTATTCCAAAGGCTTGTTATTCTGAAGATTTGTTATTCCGATGGTTCTAAATTCCGAAAATAAAAAAAAAAGGTTCATAATTCTGAAAATGAAATAGCGTTCATTATTCCCAAGGTTCGTATTTCAGAAAAAATGATGTGGGCTTGTATTGCATTTTCGGAATTACGAACCCTATTTCATTTTCGGAATTATGAACCCGATCTCATTTTGGAATTTCGAATCTTCGGAGTATCAACTAACCTTAATTCGGAATTATAAACCTTCGGAGAACGACACAATTTGGACATGGGATGTGAGCAGTTTTTTTTTCTCGAAATTTTTCCAGCAAGAAGAAGGGAAGGAAGTACAGGTGTGTAAATGTTCCCCGAGGTCTTAAATATGTTCTTACATTAAAAGGTTTTATGACAAGTATCATTAAAACAATTTCAGCAAGCAGAAATCAGATCCACTTGCTTTCATTAGCCGTAAAAGTAAAAGCAAAAATAAATAAATATATTAGTTTTAAAAAAGAAGGGGTGTGTCTTCGAAGTTCATTATTTTTACTAAGTCATATTTTTTAGTGTTCATTTTGTGTAGAATACTCGTAATTTATGAAGGTATTCAAGGGTTATATGCATGATAATTATGCATAAGGTATTTATAAGGAAAGTTAAATAACATTTGAAAATTGAAACAATGCCCAATGATATAACGCCAACTCATCACTGGAAGTTTAGATCTTCTCCTTAAGTGAGATATTGATAGATGGGAATACATTGGTAAACTGGTCTACTCTAATGGTATATTCTGGAAGATATTTCAGTTTGTACTGCAAAAAAAAATGTTTACATAAGTTATTTCGAATGAATAGGCTGACTAATTTTGAAATTACTATGGAATTCATATTCACTTTATACTCCATTGGTGTTGAGGGACAAACGAATGAAATGAAACAGGCTTAATTCTGACTTTCTTATTTAATGAAGGGCAGGGGTAAAAATGTTATATTTATCATCATTTCCACGTAGTTGGATTGATAATGATTCCTGAAGCTGTAGAATATTGATATTTTGCATATTATAAATATAATGTTGTATATCTTAGATGGTGGGATTTTCTTGGTGACCTGTGTGTTTTAAACTTACTTTATAATCTTGATGATTTGAAGAAGAAAAAATGTATAATGAGATGTTTGGGGTTCAAATATTCTTCTCTTAAAACGCAAATTAGTATGATTCGTCAAGTGGGTTCATTTACCTGTGTAATCAGAGTAATATATTCGAAGTCTTTAGTGAAACCTGAAATTTATTATCGACAAATATGAGTCGAATGACATACTTAGGGAATTCTTTTTGCACTCCAAGTCACTGGAAAGGAGTTTATTGCGAATCTGATGACAAAAAGCTCATTTTGAACAATAATTGCGTCAACGACCAAAGTAACAAGGAACAATAATTATAACAATGATGATAATAACATCATCATTGCAATAATAATGATAATAACATCTAAAATAGACTAATCATAAAATTATTGTTCTCCGTCATTAATTATGTTTGGCATAGGAACTATGTTTTCTATTCAAGGGGAAGTCCATCCTGATTACAAGTTGGTTTTAAAAGAAAATTGAGAGAAACATATAAGTGAAGTTGTAATCAATCAAATACAAATTGGCAACTTTGTGACGTATCTTTCGAGCTCTTCTCCCGTTTGCCCTGTACCCCAAAAATCATTTATTTTCATATTCTCTAAAGGAAATATTCAATCATGCATGAACCTTAGATGTAGTCATTGCTCATATGTTTTTTCACAAAACCTTTATGAAAAAAATCCATTCCTCCATCAAAAATGAAGAAAATGAAAATTCATGAAATTTTCTGTACTAAGTTAATGGGAGAGAAGCTCGCAAGATGCGTCACGGAGATGGCAATTTGTGTTTGATTGTATAACTTTCTTATTTCTTATCGGATTTCGCTCAAACTTGCACTTATATGTTTCTTTCATTTTTCTGCTTTTATTCAAATGCACTAAATACCAGGGTGAACTTTCCCTTTCACTCTTACTTTTTATACGATGAATTTATGTTCAATTTTGTTTTGGTGTAGGACTTGGCACATAATTTTATTATAATGTTCTTTTTATTCATAAATTCAGAAGAAAATTCCTCGATCCTTTTCGTCATTTCTGAAACTTAATGACTGACGGATTCATAAATTATCACCGTATTTATTCTATTTGTGTTTATCTGACAAATATTTAATATCATTTTAAAGAAGAAACCTCATTTACTATGATGTTCCTAACTTGCTCATTAGCGAAGCCAGTTATCGGTTATTACCAAAAGTAGAATAAGACATCAATAAACAATATTTACAAAGACTCGTAATATTTCAATGTTTGCTATTAATTACAATACGTGTTTGACTTTAATTGAAATATACCACAGATTTTCACATGATTAAAGAGTATGTAACAAGTTAAATTTGTATTCCTACTTACTTACACATGTACTGCTACATACAGACATTTCAAATTTAATTCATTATAAATGGAATGAAAGCCTGGACAATGTACCAATGTCTTCAAAATGTTTAATAAAAACAATAAATTTTCTTGTTTCAGAAAAAAGTCATGACCTATTCCGATTTTCTACGTGTAATCATGGTAATTACTATATATCTATATGATGATATAACACCATGCTTCAGCTGCATAATTCATTTGCACACAGTTCAGTACAAAAATAGTGACATCGGAGGACAATATTCGAGGGGTAAATGAAAACATTTGGATTATATCTAAATGTGTCTTGAACTGCTTGGGGGAAAAGACACTATTTGAAAGTGCCGAGTAAAGCTCCTTTTAGTTCGTTGACAGCACAAACTCCGCCTATTTTGTTTATCTGTGATGGCCTTTGGCAAACGTATCAAAATGAGCTTCAAATTCAACAAATTTGATTTTGGGAAATATTTCACCTTATTGTTTTTTTCAACAGTTCTGCCAGAAAATATTGCATATAAGCCCACTGAATACTATTTCAGTATATCATTGAAAAAAGTAGTACGGTATTTACACAAGCATTACCATTTTATCGAGGCACTGGAGATGATTATTACTGAACCTAATATAGGTTTTAGTTACAAAGAAAGTGGACAAGATGTTTATTTGAAAAGGAAATAAAAAAAAAACATTTTTTCTTATGAACAGCTATTTCAGCAAAAATATACACATAAATACCATCGTTATATTTAATCATATCATATAAAAATATATTCTAAAGCGTTACGAGCTGAATATTGTTTATTTTTTGTTTCAGTGGCGTATCCAGAAATTTAAAAAAACAAGGGGCAGAATCCTCCCCAGACGGGGATTGGGATGGGGGCGTAGTGTATCTGGTCAGACACTTGTGCTGTAGACCACTGATTTTTTTCCTTACCCGATTCTGGATACCCTAATACTATAACGGGACATATTATACAGGATAGCCCAGAAAGAATGCAACACCTGAGATCTGCAATTTGAACGACATCCTTGATACAATATCATTAGTTTGGGATTTATTGGGTAGAAATATCCTTTCCGAGAAAAATTACTCCAAGATCAACATATTTGGGTAAGGCGTCTTGATTCTACGGCTATTTTTGTTAGGCAATGTCATTTTCAAAATTTGCTCCTTTTACAACCGTATAGTCATGCTTGTAACAGAGAGAAATTGTGAATCATACAATATTTTTCTGAATATTTTTTGAATTTCATACAATCTTCGTTTCCTTCACGTTGTCTTCGTTTTCAAAGCGAGAGCAGTCATGCGTTTGTCAACAGAGTTGACTGTATGGAAAGCCGTTAGACAAAGATTTCTCCCTGCCTCAAGCACGACTTCGGTTGCAAATGCAGCAATTTTTGAAAATGATATTGCCTCACAAAAATAGCCGTAGAATCAAGACGCCTTACCCCAAATTGATGATCTTGGTGTCATTTTACTCAGAAAAAAAATTGTCTACTCTATGAAATAAAAACTAATATTTCATCAATGGGGTCTTTGAAATTAAGATCTCATTTGTGGCATTCTTTATGGGGTAACCTCGCTAGTCATAAGGACCGCTATTCATAAGGACCACTTATTCATAAGGACCGCTATCCATAACGCGTATTAAAAAGAATAGCGGTTTTATATGAATAGCGGTCCTTCTACATAGCAAGCAAACCATAGACAAATTACCTCGCTATTCATAAGGATTTCCGTTCATAAGGACCGCTATTCATAACGCATGTTAAATGAATAGCGGTTTTCTATGAATAGCGGTCCTTATGAATAGCGAGTGGACCCCTTCTTTATGGGCCCCCTTTATAAAACAGGACTTAAAGCACATATACATTTCAATGTCTACTGATCTGCATATTGACATTAATATTATCCCATAGTATCATTCATCATTTGTGGATTAGAATTAACAATAACACATTAAATTTAAACTTGCAAATGGAATCTACTATCTAATCTCCATTTTCATTTTGATACATCTCCGTCACATTGACATGAAAATATACAAAAATGTATCAAAGGTATATTGTTAATCGTGCACTACATAATTTTCCATATTGATCTGAAACTCGCCAACCTTTATAATAAGTATTTTGATAATCTAGCTATCCATCTACTAACGGAAAGTTTGATTTTTAGTGCTATAAGCTATGAAAGAAGTTCCTTATAATGAAAGAAAAGTAGCAGCATCAAACGATTTGAAAGGCACTTTCAAAACTTACATCTTTGCACAATATGGAAGACGTATAGTACTGAAAAAAATGTCGCACAATGTTAAACAACATTTTCCTGACATATTTCAGACATAAATAAGTATGTATGATTTTTCAGTGAAAGGGCACATCATATACAAACCACTGTTTTTAATCAAATTCATGATCATTACATGAGATCATTACACAGTTTCAAGCAAAATCTACTAGTTCAATTCTAATTAGAATGCTTCTATAATGGGCATTTTAGCTAAAAGCGGCCAGTCAATTTGTGACGAAGGGTCGGTTGATCAAGACAGAGTGGACCGGTCGCAACGAAGTTCCAAACACAACTTTTAGTCCAATTCCACACCTTGACGTTACCGTGGTTACGGTTGATGACGTATTACTCCTCATGAGAAAAGATTTGGTTGGTGTCACCCCATACATTCCTGCTATCATCTCTGGGAGAAGTCTACGGATAAGAAGACAATTTTTGAAAATCATTCGAACTTATTCCTATAATCTTATTTTAGAAAGCAAATAAAGCTCTTCTGACACTCCCTTATAATATCAGTTACGAAACATTTCTGTTTTAGTTAACACATATCCGCTACATACAAATCTTCAGGATTGGGGGATGGGGGCAAAGATAAATATTTGAGAGCTATATTGCATATCCAGTTGATACGTAAATATCAGAGGATGGTAATCGCTCAAATGCATCCCCACTGTACGCCCCCCCCCCCCCCTTCTCCGACCCATGACGTACCAACGATGGACGTCTTTCTACCGAACTGATGGCATTTTTCTATATCGAGCGCAAATCTTAAAGCAGACTTGAAGACCTAGCTTCTTGTATACTAAAAGTTTTTTTTTCACCTGGAAATCAACCATACTAAATAACAACAGAAAATGATTTTTACAACCATTTATATTCAATTGAAAGTTTTCATTAAATTAACTTTAATTCAGTTCGTATTCAAATATATTCAAGACGCGGTATAGACCTAATCAATTTATCAAAAGGTGTTAAATTCTTCTTCTTTGGTACAAATGCGTTTGTGAAATGCATTCAGAAAAGAAATAAACAACCCAAGAAGTAAATTCTTATCATTTTGCCTGAAACATCAAATACCACTATGCTTTTTAATTGTGCACAATTCAACCACTTTCATTTTTACTCAAAAATTTAACTAGATGATTATTTTAGTAGTATCATGAAATGACGAAAATGTTAGACTACTCACGAGGTCTTCCATGTCTATATCATTCGATACATCAATTCCTGGCATTCTGATTCCTGGAGTTTGGAGATGATCCTCTGCTTCGACCATTTCGATTAGGTTTTCCTCCTGCTCTTCACCAGTGGGATGTACGTCGCTTGTAGGAAGGACTGAGTCACGAGTGTCGTCCTGTACAAATGAAATAGTTGGTATGTGTGAGAAACGAATGTAAACTCCATAACTTTCATTAATTGTTCATACTTGTCATGAACCGCCTGATTGGGAATTTGTATAGATTTCCTCTTGTAAACTTGTTTGCAAATGTCTAGGCCTACGCTGATTATTATATTCAACACAGGAGGTATTAAATGCAAAACTTTTTGGTATAATTGAAAAATTACAAAAGTTTGATTACTAGCTTCAATATGTACTGTCATGGATAAAGTCTTAATGATAAGGACATATAGTAATCATGTTCATTCTTTTAATATTTGAAAATTAAAAAAAAAAATTGTTTCTTTAAAATTCATTGTATAAATGTATTTGTAAAAATGAGAATTGATTCAGAATGGCGTTATATATTTATAAAGAGTTTTGTCTTAGGACGGGGGGGGGGGGGGGTTTACAGAATGGGATGGCCTGAAACACTTTTCAGTATAAAAAACAACAAAATAACTAAAAGGAACTAATATCATAAATGATATTTTCATTCTGTTTATTAAATACTTTTCCATACATGTAAGCTTCTTTTCAAAAGCACCTGAAATGAGATAGTTTTAATTTTAACACGATAAAAACTACTTTCGAAAAATAAACTCAAGGGCAATTTCAAAGGCCTATTGTAGTGCCCATAGAAATCTTGTTCGGATTACGTAATACGCCATTGTAATGTTCATACATTTCTAAAGGTGATAGACAGGGCTATTGAAATTGTCTTGAGTTTATTTTCGAAAGTAGTTTTTATCGTGTTTTTTGTTATTTTTCGTGCTTCGAAGGAAATTACCCCGTTCAATGAAATTGGCTTGACAGAAGCAAAAAAAAAAAAAAAAAAAGAAAGAAAGAAAAAAGGAAAAATCAAAGAATCCAAATAACTGACATTTTTTAATAATCGGACAAAGAAAAGGAAATATAATACACAGTTCAAATCTACAAACTGAAAAATTTTCTGTCGGTCGCCTTGCGACCTCGCACTTTTTTTTAATCAAGGCGTCACTAGACTGTTATACTGCAAAATGCAAAAATATTATTCGGGTAAAGGGGATAGGTTGGCGAGCTGTACCTTCGCAGACCTTTCCAGGTCGATATACCTCGCATGTCGCGTCGCCCTCTGTCATGATAAGATATTGTCGCCATCTAATTACCCATGATGTAGCATGGGAAATATATTTTCAGTAATTCAAATGAGGAAAAATATAATTTTCGCTAACTGAACAATTTTTGGACACTATAACTGGAGAGTTTTCCCTGCGCGACATCAATGATTATGGCAGAATAATCAGCTCTCACAAACTTATAACTTCATGTTCCTTGGCCGATTTCCCCTAAAACTATTTTTAATTCGTTACTCTGATTTTCAGTATCAAGAATTAATTATCATTAAGTTTACATAATAGGTCCGGGATATGAATGAATAGAGAAAAAGGATTTTTCTCGAATTTAGCTATAAAGCTTACCCTTCGAATGATGGTGATGATTATCTGCTCCATCTGTCCGTTACCATCAGTGTGGTGGGACAATTCGACTGCTTCTCTTTGAAGGTTTAGGAATACCTTCACTAGAATCCCGTCATCAAAAACAGAGACCTATATGAAAGTGAAATTGTGAAAACAACAATAGTGCTGTAGTAAACACAGATAAAGTTTGGTAGACTAAATTACGTAACTAAAACTGGCACTGTATTTTTTCTCATTTTTCTCGGCATGATGTTGTCAACTTGTCACTGACATGTACTTCGATACACATCTATTATTCATATTTTAGACTTTAAAGCTCTAATTTGCATAATTTCCCTATTAATAAACTTATACTGGTTTTGTACATTTGAATAAATGAAGTATTTCTTTTAGCTTTAATAATGATACATCATTATACAATATAGATATGATAATTAACGCGTAAATTACCTTAACATGTATTTTAATCATGTAACATAATTCGGATTGAGTTATCAATTGGCAAGTTAAAGAAGAAAAACAAAAACAAAGTGATTCATTGCTTTGAAATGAAACAATATCTTTAAAAATGCCTTTTTGCCTTTCATGCGTTCCATAGTTGATATAGACACGCATACAAGTAGAAATCAAGAACAGCACATTTCTATTCACACACTAACTATAGTATTCATTTTTTGTTTCCAAGCAATTAAAGATATCCCAGTATATATAGGCTTACACAATTCATGTTTACTGTCATGGAAATATGTTCAATAATAGCCACAGCCCTATAAGGCTAAGTCAGTTCGTACTAATAATGCACACATTTTGAATATTAAGGAGGGCAATTTCACAGAAAATTCACGAGTAAAAGATATAACTCACATTGTATCGCAGTGTGGATTGGTTATTGCCCATCCTTGATTGATGTGCTGCCGTCTTTCTGCAAAAGAGGGTTAATTGACAGAAATATATATATATATATTTTTTTTTTTCTTTCTTTTTTTTTAGAAAATGAAAGAAAAAAAATATATCGATGACCCAACAAGTGGATAAAGTGGATCGACGGTATAATTTATTATCTTTCATAATTTCAATCATATAAATCCATTTATTTCTTACTCTCTCCTTTCAGAAAATATGCGAGGATTCCCTTGTTTTAAGACCTAAGACCTAAAGTTTTACAGAAATGTAGAAGAAAAAAGACATGTAGCAAGGGGTCGCATTTAAAAGTCAAAGACAGGCATAGAGGAAAATGGGATAGGAATGACCAGTAATATATATATCTGAAATAAAATATTTTTGGTTGCTTCTTTTGTCAGTTGTGAAAAAAAGCATTTTGAAATATCAAAACCTCATCCTTTAATAGACTTTATATTTTCTCAGGATACCCCGGTAATGATAACCCCAGAAAGTAATTCCGTATCTTTCTTCACTATGAGTGGAAACATTAGATCGTTTGCCCCCCCCCCCCCCCTCCCACCCTTCCCACTCCACCAGATTCCCTGAATTTCCTTATTGTAATATGGAATTCTGCTTCTGAAAAAAAAATACATTCCGTTTTACTGATCAAGAAAGCTTATTATGTTAGCCAGTCAACACATATTGACATTCTCCAATCTTTTATTCAATCAACTAAGAATTCAAGAGTGTCAGAATAAAGTGATACAGTAATACACTATCGTCAGAATACAGAAGTCATTCAAAATCTTTCACACCGATGCACATGATATAGCGTAGAAAAAGATTTTTTTTATATTACATTTATGCATGTGTTGTGATTCCTGTCCCGACCTTTGAGCTTGCATGACATGCAGTAAACTACACAGATATCAACCGTTTATTCATACATTGTAGTGTACTTGTCTTCGACTATGATTGCCATTGGTTTCTGTCGTTTCTATCCCATGTTTAATGGATATCATAGGAATAGACAGGTGAAATTACAGGTAACTTATTTTTATATATTTCGAAGGGATTCACAATATGTATCCTTTCAGTGTTCACGTTCAACCTGCATAGGAATCTTGGTTGTAGGCCTATATATGTCGCCTCCCATTTACATTTTTTTCTGAAAGTAGACATTTGCATTGCTTGTGTGTTGGCTATCAGAGAATTTCGGAGAGTAAAAAGACACCAACAAATCTGATATACTTTTATTTATTTTCATTTTGGGGCTTTTCAGGAATTTTCCGACTATTGTCGCTTTGGTCGGTTACATTGTAACAGGTAAATCGCTATATAAGAAACAGCTATTTTTATTATTATTATTATTATTATTATTATTATTATTATTATTGTGCCCCCTCTTTTATAAAATCATGTATCCGCCCCTGGGTGGAGCTACCGTTTCTCACCATAATTTTTCCATTTTAAACCATTCCCCACATATTACTTGTTCACCAGTAGCTTGTTGCGATGAAATTTTATCTTCCTCTTAATTGTAAAGTTATGTTATAATGTTCAGATCACCGTGGATCACTATATCAATAATTGGTCAACAAAATTATGATGTAATTGTAGACAACTGGTCCGTTTATATAGGCCTACACTAATTATCACCAGGGAGCTGTACTACAAAATATGCTATGGAGAGGATATTGTCCTCCATTAAGAAAGATCGTGATCAGCAATGAAAGATAAGAGAAATAATACGTTAGACTGAAGCCTGCGTTGTGTGTTAACGTGCCCCTCCCTTGTTTCATAGACGCAGGCTATGTTACAGTGGAAAACACTCCGTCCCTCGGATAGGACGTTAACTGGAGGCCCCGTGTAAAGGACAGTCACCACCTTTGCACGTTAAGAACCCACTGCACTCCTTGGATAAGAGTAGGGGGAAACCCCGGTGTAGTGGTACACCTGCACATCCCAATCAGTTATATCGGGAGGAGAGACCCGAGGGTTACAGTGATTCAGTTCGCTTTTCCCCTCCCAGGCACAGGTGACGCCAAATACTTAATAATAATAATAATAGTCATTGGTATGTAGAAGCAAACAAGAGAGCTTTCTAACATATCATCACAGTGAATTTAGCAAGTCGCCGATTTGGAAATGTCAAAAAGTACAGTGATATGAAGAAAAAAAATTGTAACTTTCTTATTGTTTATCCGATTTCTTCTCTCTTTCAGAGCAACTTGCCATCAATAATGTATTTCCCCCAGAATTCAGCTCAGAAATTCAGGGCACTAGATAGGCGGGGGCACAAGTCAGTGTCGATTCAATTCACCTGTCTTCTATAGTAAATTTTGTGTATGTCTATTAATCTTTGTATTTATGCCTAAATTATTTCACCTGTTTTCCACATCTAGTCACTGTGGTATAAATAATTATAAGGAATATAGAACACGATCCCTTTGTAATAATGATGAACAATAATGTTCGGACTCATGTTAAAGTTGTGTATAAACATATACCTAAAAAAATGATAAGCATATAATTATGTCAGCAGAAGTATATAATTTCAGTATCATTTATACGGAGAAATAACACGATTTTGTTAATGATTTACAAAATATACTCTTTCTTTATATCACAATATCAATGGAACATGAGTAGCTGTGCTGACATAAAATTCTGATAAATGACAGATACAAGTAAAACTAGAAGGAGTCTATACTATTGACCAAATAATTTGGGTCATACGTTTGTTAGTCTTATGTTTATTACTGTATAGAAGTTTGCAGTGTTTGTGATCTTCCGAAAGATTTGATTATATTGTGATTTTGATAATCCACAATAATCCACAATTATTATGCACAGTCATATACAATTAAACACACTTATACACAAGTATACACAACTATTAGTATTATTATTCCTAAAAACTAAACCTTTAAGAGTAAACTGCTAGAAAGATTATCATGATTATAGGACTTCTGTTATCATTGCACAATAAAATAAAATAATAAATTATATCCATGAATCAGGACTACCCATCTCAAGTAGGCCTATCGTATACGAGCCGGTCAGATACTTGTATTTCTCCTTACAATACTGAAAGGCAAACAATATAATAAACAAGATGATAATATTTTTATTCTTGAGGATAATCCTTATTACGACATTTCCTTAGCATATAAGATGTTCCAAGTATTCAAATCGAACCATTTAAGGAAACTATAACTCCTAAATTTGATCAAGAGCTATTCTGCCCCCCCCCCCAAAGAAATTGATTTTAGAGGCAAATACATCATACCCTTTTTAAAGATATATATATATATATATATATATATATATATATATATATATAGCTTTTCCCGGGCCAATTAAATCATTTGATCACTCAAATTCCCTTTTCGTGCTTTCCAGTTAACGCAAATTTCGCTCTCGGACGAATTCCGTAATTCAAATTTGGAATCTGAATATTCATATTCAACAACCAGTCAACCAAATTCACATACGGGCATTCAATTTGCAAATGCGAGCACGTTTTTTAAGATCGGCTCATTCAAGTTGACGGTCGGCTTGATGAGGTTGTTCTGGCATTCAATTTCACGTGTAGGTGACCAATTTGCTAATTCGTGCATTCAATTTAATGTATAGGGCATAAAATTGGCAAAATAATGGAATTACATGGTGAAATATATAAGGGGGGGGGGGCTACAAGCTTGTGGGTCTGTAGAATTCCCGTTTGGAGGGTATCAACATTTTGTCGTCCTAACACAAGGACGTATAAAATTCTAAAATCATCACGATGTGATATGTTTATTGAAAGTCGATAGACTTCTTTTGACAAAAAATTGCATAAATCTTTTGATACAACTGTAAAAGTTTTGCAATATAAATATTCCTATCTTCACAGTTATATAAAAACACGAGGCAACAGAGTTTAGATTTTCCTAATTTATGTATTCTTGACAAATCCTAGTCTTTCAAAGTCAGAAAAATACCATATGTTGGATGGAGATTTTACACGTCCTTATATCATGTATATGACGGCAAATAATGTTAGTGATAACTTCCAAAAGAAAATAGTCTACTGACTCACAAGCGTGTATGTTCTGTATTATTCTCCCCCCCCCCCCTCCCGTCCTCCTCATTTAAACAGACTCGAGACCTTGATTGCATTATTTTTCCAAATTTGTCATTTCAATTTAACCGAATGCACGAATTAGTAAATTGGTCACCTACAAATGAAAGTGAATGCCGGAATGAACACCATCAAGCCGACCGTGTTAACTTGAATGCGCGGATTTAAAGAAAGTGCACGGATTTGCAAATTAAATGTGAATTTGGTTGACTGGTTGTTGAATTTAAATGCTTGAATTCTTAATTTGAAAAACGGAATTCGTCCGAGAGTGACATTTGCGTTAATATGAATGCAGGAAAAGGGAATTTGAGTGACCAAATTATTAAATTGTCCGGGAAAAACCTATATAAAAAAAATAGTAAGCTGGTGGAAATTTCTTCTCTGTCTAATTCTTATCATAAAACATCTGCATAGACCCCTATTGCTTGCCCGTGTGTGATCATCCTTGACTTGATTTACGTATCGATATAAATGATTCAGGTACCATACCTGGAAATCCTGAAATCACTTTTATTTTGTTCTTTCAAGATTAACGTTTACGTGGGAATTATCAATTTAACAAATATTAATTTATTATTTATTTACAGTTTCCCATGTAGGCTTCTTATCGAGTCCTTTCTCTCAGTTCACTCGGTCGTGGTCGAGTATAAGCTAATTTTTTTTTTTTTTGTACCGTAATAAATAATTTATACTTAAGCTAAAACATGGTTTATCATTATACGTGTCTATATTTATACTAGAGGGTGGGGGAGGGGGCAGGTTAAATTATTTAGGGATAAATACAGAGATCGATAGAAATACATAAAATCGATTATGAACAATCGACAGTTCATATTGTGCAGCAAATTTTGGAATTAAGTTCGATGCGATTTTAATATGATTGATTTATTTCTCTTCAAGATCCTCTTTTTTCAAACATACTTTACAAACTGATAACAACATTTAAGGGAATTCCATCCGTGATAGCAAGTTGCTTTAAATATAAAAGAAGATGATAAAGATGGTGATAAAGAGATGCGTTTTATTTACGTATTTCAGATA